>CM059260.1:11949576-12549576 GCA_030347555.1 Lablab purpureus
ATAAATTTCTGAAATTACAAAAAATCGAGTTCTTTTGCATAAAACCAAAAGTACATATCCAGAAATAAAATAGCAGATATTTCAAAATTATGAGAAGTTGAGTCCTTTCTGTAAAACTAAAGCAGGGATCGAAATAAAATATCAATTTCTAAAATCACGAAAAATCGAGTTCTTTTTGCATAGAACAAAAGCACGATTGCAATTGAGAGATAAATATAAATTTCAAAATCAACAAAAATTGAGTTTTCTTTTTTGTAAAAGAAAACTATCGATGAAAAACAAATACATATCAAATTTCGCAAATTATTAAAATTGAATTTTTTAACAAAATAATTTGAATTTGAAGATAAACAAATGTTCAAATCACTAAAAATTGAAGTCTTCGTAAAACAAAGCAGTGAATTTCAAGACAATACTCCGAAATTACAAAAATTAGTTCTTTGCAAAAACCCCAAAGCACATATTGAGAATAAAGTTTTTGTAAAAAAAGTACATATAAAAATAAAATTTCAATTTCGAAATTACGAAAAATTGAGTTTTTATGTGTAAAACAAAAGTACGGATGGAGAGTAAAATATAAATTTCCAAAAAAATTGGTTTTTTTGGTAAAACAAAAGTACAGATCAAAAATTAAATTTGAATTTCGAAAATACGAAAAATAGAGTTTTTTTGTGTAAAACAAAAGTACGGATCGAGAATAAAATATAAATTTCCAAATTATGAAAAATTGATTTTTTTTTGTAAAACAAAAGTACGGATCGAAAATAAAATTTGAATTTCCTAATTTTGAAAAATTGAGTTTTTTTTGTAAAACAAAAGTACGGATCGAAAATAAAATATAAATTTTCAAATTATGAAAAATTGAGTTTTTTTTTGTAAAACAAAAGTAGGGATCAAAAATAAAATTTAAATTTCAAAATTATGAAAAATTGAGCTTTTTTATGTAAAACAAAAGTACGGATCGAGAATAAAATATAAATATCAAATTATGAGAAATTGAGTTTCTTTTTTTGTAAAACAAAAGTAGGGATCGAAAATAAAATATAAATTTTCAAATTATGAAAAAAAAAATTGTTTTTAAGACAAATGTACGGATCGAAAATAAAATATAAAGTTTGAAATTACGAAAAATTGAGTTTTTTTGTGTGAAACAAATGTATGGATCGAAAATAAATTTTGAATTTTGATTTTTTTTTGTGTAAAACAAAAGTACAGATCGAGAGTAAAATATAAAATTCCAAATTAGCAAAAATTCAGTTTTTTTTTGTAAAATAAAAGTAGGGATCGAAAATTGAATATAAATTTCGAAATTACGAAAAATTGAGTGTTTTTGTGTAAAACAAATTTACGGATCGAGACTTAAATATAAATTTCCAAATTTTTAAAAATTGAGTTTTTTTTAGGGATCGAAAATAAAATATAAAATTCCAAATTATGAAAAATTGAGTTTTTTTTTGTAAAAAAAAATACGGATCGAAAATAAAATTTGAATTTCGAAGTTTCGAAAAATTGAATTTTATTGTGTAAAACAAAGGTACGGGTCGAGAATAAAATATAAATTTCCAAATTAGGAAAAATTGGTTTTTTTTTTAAAACAAAAGTTCGGATCGAAATTAAAATATAAATTTCCTAACCAAGAAAAATAGATTTTTTTTGTAAAACAAAAGTACGGACCGAGAATAAAATATAAATTTCGAAATTACAAAAAATTGAATTTTTTTGTGTAAAACAAAAGTACGGATCGAAAATAAAATTTGAATTTCCTAATTTTGAAAAATTGAGTTTTTTTTTTTGTAAAATAAAAGTACGGATCGAAAATAAAATAAAAATTTCCAAATTATGGAAAATTGATTTTTCTTTTGTTAAACAAAAGTACGGATCGAAAATAAAATATAAATTTCCGAATCATGAAAAGTTGATTTTTTTTTGTAAAACAAAAGTACGGATCGAGAATAAAATATAAATTTCAAAACTACAAAAAATTAAATTTTTTTGTGTAAAACAAAAGTACGAATCGAAAATAAAATTTGGATTTCTTGATTATGAAAAATTGAGTTTTTTTGTAAAAAAAAGTACATATCAAAAATAAAATTTCAATTTCGAAATTACGAAAAATTGAGTTTTTATGTGTAAAACAAAAGTACGGATGGAGAGTAAAATATAAATTTCCAAAAAAATTGGTTTTTTTGGTAAAACAAAAGTACAGATCAAAAATTAAATTTGAATTTCGAAAATACGAAAAATAGAGTTTTTTTGTGTAAAACAAAAGTACGGATCGAGAATAAAATATAAATTTCCAAATTATGAAAAATTGATTTTTTTTTGTAAAACAAAAGTACGGATCGAAAATAAAATTTGAATTTCCTAATTTTGAAAAATTGAGTTTTTTTTGTAAAACAAAAGTACGGATCGAAAATAAAATATAAATTTTCAAATTATGAAAAATTGAGTTTTTTTTTGTAAAACAAAAGTAGGGATCAAAAATAAAATTTAAATTTCAAAATTATGAAAAATTGAGCTTTTTTTATGTAAAACAAAAGTACGGATCGAGAATAAAATATAAATATCAAATTATGAGAAATTGAGTTTCTTTTTTTGTAAAACAAAAGTAGGGATCGAAAATAAAATATAAATTTTCAAATTATGAAAAAAAAAATTTTTTTAAGACAAATGTACTCGTCGAAAATAAAATATAAAGTTTGAAATTACGAAAAATTGAGTTTTTTTGTGTGAAACAAATGTATGGATCGAAAATAAATTTTGAATTTTGATTTTTTTTTGTGTAAAACAAAAGTACAGATCGAGAGTAAAATATAAAATTCCAAATTAGCAAAAATTCAGTTTTTTTTTGTAAAATAAAAGTAGGGATCGAAAATTGAATATAAATTTCGAAATTACGAAAAATTGAGTGTTTTTGTGTAAAACAAATTTACGGATCGAGACTTAAATATAAATTTCCAAATTTTTAAAAATTGAGTTTTTTTTAGGGATCGAAAATAAAATATAAAATTCCAAATTATGAAAAATTGAGTTTTTTTTTGTAAAAAAAAATACGGATCGAAAATAAAATTTGAATTTCGAAGTTTCGAAAAATTGAATTTTATTGTGTAAAACAAAGGTACGGGTCGAGAATAAAATATAAATTTCCAAATTAGGAAAAATTGGTTTTTTTTTTAAAACAAAAGTTCGGATCGAAATTAAAATATAAATTTCCTAACCAAGAAAAATAGATTTTTTTTGTAAAACAAAAGTACGGACCGAGAATAAAATATAAATTTCGAAATTACAAAAAATTGAATTTTTTTGTGTAAAACAAAAGTACGGATCGAAAATAAAATTTGAATTTCCTAATTTTGAAAAATTGAGTTTTTTTTGTAAAATAAAAGTACAGATCGAAAATAAAATAAAAATTTCCAAATTATGGAAAATTGATTTTTCTTTTGTTAAACAAAAGTACGGATCGAAAATAAAATATAAATTTCCGAACTATGAAAAATTAATTTTTGTTGTAAAACAAAAGTACGGTTCTAGAATAAAATATAAATTTTGGAATTGCGAAAAATTTAATTTTTTTAAGTAAAAAAAAAGTTCGGATCGAAAATAAAATTTGAATTTCTTAATCATTAAAAATTGAGTTTTTTTTTTGTTAAACAAAAGTACGGATCCAAAGTAAAATTGAAATTTCCAAATTATAAAAAATTAAGTGTTTTTTTTGTATAACAAAATTCGAGATCGAAAATAAAATATGAAATTCCAAATTATGAAAAATTGAGTTCTCTTTTGTAAAAAAAAGTACGAATCGAAAATAAAATATAAATTTCCAAATTATGAAAAATTGATTTTTTTTGTAAAACAAAAGTACTGATCGAAAATAAAATTTGAATTTCCAAATTACGAAAAATTGAGTTTTTTTGTGTAAAAGAAAAGTACGTATCGAGAATAAAGTATAAATATCAAAATTATGAGAAATTGAGTTTTTTTTTGTAAAAAAAAGTACGGATCGAAAATAAAATATAAATTTTGAAATTACGAAAAATAGAGTTTTTTTTGGTAAAAAAAAGTACGGATCGAAAATAAAATATAAATTTCCGAATTATGAAGAATTGATTTTTATTGTATAAGAAAAGTACGGATCGAAAATAAAATTTGAATATCGAAGTTACGAAAAATTGAGTTTTTTGCGTAAAACAAAAGTACGGATCGAGAATAAAATATAAATTTCCAAATTATGAAAAATTGTGTTTTTTTTTGTAACACAAAAGTACAGATCGAAAATAAAATTTAAATTTCCAAATTATGAAAAATTGACTTTATTTTGTAGAAAAAGGTACGGATCGAAAGTAAAATACAAATTTCCGAATTATGAAGAATTGATTTTTATTTTATAAGAAAAGTACGGATCGAAAATAAAATTAAAATTTCGAAATTATGAAAAATTGAGTTTTTTTGTGTAAAACAAAACTACGGACCGAAAATAAAATTTGAATATCTAACTTACGAAAAATTTAAAACAAAAGTACGAATCGAGAATGAAATATAAATTTCAAATTATGAAAAATTGTTTTTTTTTTGTAAAACAAAAGTATGGATCGAAAATAAAATATAAATTTCTGAATCATGAAAAATTGATTTTTTGGTAAAAAAAAAGTACGGATCGAGAATAAATTATGAATTTCGAAATTACCAAAAATTGAATTTTTTTGTGTAAAACAAAAGTACGGATCGAAAATAAAATTTGAATTTCGAAGTTACGAATAATTGAGTTTTTTTGTGTAAAACTAAAGTACGAATCGAAAATAAAATATAAATTTCCAAATTATGAAAAATTGATTTTTTTTAGTAAACCAAAAGTACAGATCGAGAATAAAATATAAATTTCGAAATTACAAAAAATTGAGTTATTTTGTGTAAAACAAAAGTACGGAAAGAGAATAGAATAAAAATTTTGAAATCATGAAAAATTGGGTTTTTTTGTATTAAACAAAAGTACGAATCGAAAACAAAATTCGAATTTCCAAATTACGAAAAATTGAGTTTTTTTGTGTAAAACAAAAGTACGGATGGAGAATAAAGAATAAATATCAAAATTATGAAAAATTGAGTTTTTTTTTGTAAAACAAAAGAAGGGATCGAAAATAAAATAAAATAATTTCGAAATTACAAAAAATGAAGTTTTTTTTTGTAAAACCAAAGTACGGATCGAGAATAAAATATATATTTCCAAATTATGAAAAATTGATTTTTTTTAGTAAAACAAAGTACGGATCGAAAATAAAATAAAAATTTCGATTTATGAAAAATTGATTTTTTTTGTAAAACAAAAGTACAGATTGAGAATAAAATATAAATTTCAAAATTACATAAAATTGAGTTTTTTTGTGTAAAACAAAAGTACGGATCGAGAATAAAATATAAATTTCGAAATTATGAAAAATTGTGCTTTTTTGTGTTAGACAAAAGTACGGATCGAAAACAAAATTCGAATTTCCAAATTACGAAAAATTGAGTTTTTTTGTGTAAAACAAAAGTACAGATCGAGAATAAAGAATAAATATCAAAATTATAAAAAATTGAGTTTTTTTTTGTAAATCAAAAGAAGGGATCAAAAATAAAATAAAATAATTTCGAAATTACGAAAAATTGAGTTTTTTTTTTGTAAAACCAAAGTACCGATCGAGAATAAAATATAAATTTCCAAATTATGAAAAATTAATTTGTTTTTGTAAAAAAAAAGTAAAGATCGAAAATAAAATTTAAATTTCCAAATTATGAAAAATTGAGTTTTGTTTTAAAAAAAATACGGATCGAAAATAAAATATAAATTTCCAAATTATGAAAAAATGATTTTTTTTTGTATAAGAAAAGTACAGATCGAAAATAGAATTTAAATTTCGAAATTACGAAAAATTGAGTTTTTTTTGTTTAAAACAAAAGTACGGATCCAAAACAAAATTTAAATTTCCAAATTACGAAAAATTGAGTTTTCTTTGTCAAAGAAAAGTAGAGATCGAGAATAAAGTATAAATGTCAAAATTATGAAAAATTGAGTTTTTTTTGTAAAACAAAAGAAGGGATCGAAAATAAAATTTAAATTTCAAAATTACGAAAAATTGTGTTTTTTTTTGTAAAACAAAAGTATGGATCGAGAATAAAATATAAATTTCCAAATGAGGAAAAATTGTGTTTTTTTTTGTAAAACAAAAGTACAGATCGAAAATAAAATTTAAATTTTGAAATTACGAAAAATAGAGTTTTTTTTGTGTAAAACAAAAGTACGTATCGAAAATAAAATATAAATTTCTGAATTATGAAAAATTGATTTTTTTTGTAAAACAAAAGTACAGATCGAGAATAAAATATAAATTTCGAAATGACAAAAAGTTGAGTTTTTTTTGTGTAAAAAAAAGTACGGATCGAAAATAAATTTAAATTTCGAAATTACGAAAAAATGAGTTTTTTTGTGTAAAACAAGAGTGTGGATCGAGAACAAAGTATAAATTTCCAAATTATGAAAAATGGATATTTTTGTAAAACAAAAGTACGGATTGAAAATAAAAATTGAATTTTGAAATTACGAAAATTTGATTTTTTTGTGTAAAACAAAAGTACGAATCGAGAATAAAATATAAAATTCCAAATTATGAAAAATTGAGTTTTTTTTTAAAAAGAAAAGTACAGATCGAAAAGAAAAATATAAATTTCCAAACTATGAAAAATTTGTTTTTTTTATAAAACAAAAAGTATGGATAAAAAATAAAATTTAAATTTTGAAGTTACGAAAAATACAGTTTTTTGTGTAAAACAAAAGTATGGATCGAAAATAAAATATAAATTTCTGAATTATGAAAAATTGATTTTTTTTGTAAAACAAATGTACAGATCGAGAATAAAATATAAATTTTAAAATGACGAAGAATTGAGTTTTTTTGTGTAAAGCAAAAGTACGGATCGAAAATAAAATTTGAATTTTGAAGTTACGAATAATTGAGTTTTTTTTGTGTAAAACAAAAGTACGGATATAAAATAAAATTTGAATTTCCAAATTACGAGAAATTGAGTTTTTTTGTGTAAAACAAAAGTACGGATCGAGAATAAAGAATAAATATCAAAATGATTAAAAATTGAGTTTCTTTTTGTAAAACAAAAGAAGGGATCAAAAATAAAATATAAATTTTGAAATTACAAAAAACTTAGTTTTTTTTGTAAAACCAAAGTACGAATCGAGAATAAAATATAAATTTCCAAATTATGAAAAATTTAAGTTTTTTTTGTAAAACAAAAGTATGAATCAAAAATAAAATTTAAATTTCCAAATTATGAAAAATTGATTTTTTTTGTATAAGAAAAGTACAGATCGAAAATAGAATTTAAATTTCGAAATTACGAAAAATTGAGTTTTTTTGTGTCAAACAAAAGTACGGATCCGAAACAAAATTTGAATTTCCAAATTACAAAAAATTGAGTTTTTTTGTGTCAAAGAAAAGTACAGATCGAGTATAAAGTATAAATATCAAAATTATGAAAAATTGAGTTTTTTTTGTAAAACAAAAGAAGGGATTGAAAATAAAATATAAATTTCGAAATTACGAAAAATTGTGTTTTTTTTTGTAAAACAAAAGTATGGATCGAGAATAAAATATAAATTTCCCAATTAGGAAAAATTGTGTTTTTTTTTGTAAAACCAAAAGTACAGATCCAAAATAAAATTTAAATTTTGAAATTACGAAAAATAGAGTTTATTTGTGTAAAACAGAAGTACGAATCAAAAATAAAATATAAATTTCCGAATTATGAAAAATTGATTTTTTTTGTAAAACAAAAGTATAGATCGAGAATAAAATATAAATTTCGAAATGACAAAAAGTTGAGTTTTTTTGTGTAAAACAAAAGTACGGATCGAAAATAAAATTTAAGTTTCGAAATTATGAAAAAATGAGTTTTTTTTTTGTAAAACAAAAGTGCGGATCGAGAACAAAATATAAATTTCCAAATTATGAAAAATGGATTTTTTTTTGTAAAACAAAAGTACGGATCGAAAATAAAATCTGAATTTACAAATTACGAAAAAAAATTTTGTGTAAAACAAAAGTACGAATCGAGAAAAAAATATAAAATTCCAAATTATGAAAAATTGAGTTTTTTTTGTAAAAGAAAAGTACAGATCGAAATTAAAAATATAAATTTCCAAACTATGAAAAATTGGTTTTTTTTTGTTAAAACAAAAGTAAGGATCAGAAATAAAATTTAAATTTCAAAGTTACGAAAAAGAGAGTTTTTTTTGTGTAAAACAAAAGTATGGATCGAGAATAAAATATAAATTTCCAAATGAGGAAAAATTATGTTTTTTTTTGTAAAACAAAAGTACAGATCGAAAATAAAATTTAAATTTTGAAATTACGAAAAATAGAGTTTTTTTTTGTGTAAAACAAAAGTACGTATCGAAAATAAAATATAAATTTCCGAATTATGAAAAATTGATTTTTTTTGTAAAACAAAAGTACAGATTGAGAATAAAATATAAATTTTGAAATGACAAAAAGTTTGAGTTTTTTTTGTCTAAAAAAAAGTACGGATCGAAAATAAATTTAAATTTTGAAATTACAAAAAAATGAGTTTTTTTTGTGTAAAACAAGAGTGTGGATCGAGAACAAAATATAAATTTCCAAATTATGAAAAAAGGATAGTTTTGTAAAACAAAAGTACGGATCGAAAATAAAATTTGAATTTCGAAATTACGAAAATTTGATTTTTTTGTGTAAAACAAAAGTACGAATCGAGAATAAAATATAAAATTCCAAATTATGAAAAATTGAGTTTTTTTTAAAAAGAAAAGTACAGATCGAAAAGAAAAATATAAATTTCCAAACTATGAAAAATTGGTTTTTTTTATAAAACAAAAGTATGGATCGAAAATAAAATTTAAATTTTGAAGTTACGAAAAATAGAGTTTTTTGTGTAAAACAAAAGTATGGATCGAAAATAAAATATAAATTTCCAAATTATGAAAAATTGATTTTTTTTGTAAAACAAATGTACAGATCGAAAATAAAATATAAATTTTGAAATGACAAAAAGTTGAGTTTTTTTTTTGTAAAACAAAAGTACGGATTGAAAATAAAATTTAAATTTCGAAATTACGAAAAATTTAGTTTTTTTGTGTAAAACAAAAATGGGATCAAGAACAAAATATAAATTTCCAAATTATAAAAACTGGATTTTCTTTAAAACAAAAGTACGGATTGAAAATAAAATTTGAATTTCCAAAATTACAAAAATTTGATTTTTTTCTTATGTAAAACAAAAGTACGAATCGAGAATAAAATATAAAATTCCAAATTAAGAAAAATAGAGTTTTTTTGTGTAAAACAAAAGTACAGATCGAAAATAAAATATAAATTTCTGAATTATGAAAAATTGATTTTTTTTGTAAAACAAAAGTACAGATCCAGAATAAAATATAAATTTCAAAATGACGAAAAATTGAGTTTTTTTTTTGTAAAACTAAAGTACGGATCGAAAATAAAATTTAAATTTTAAAATTACAAAAAATTGAGTTTTTTTGTGTAAAACAGAAGTACAGATCGAGAATAAAATATAAATTTCCAAATTATGAAAAATGGATTTTTTTGTCAAACTAAAAATTTGAATTTCCAAATTATGAAAAATTGAGTTTTTTTTTTTAAAAAAATATGGATCGAAAATAAAATATAAATTTCCAAATTATGAAAAATTGATTTTTTTTGTATAAGAAAGGTACAAATTGAAAATAGAATTTAAATTTCGACATTACGAAAAATTGAGTTTTTTTTGTGTAAAACAAAAGTACGGATCCAAAACAAAATTTGAATTTCCAAATTACGAGAAATTGAGTTTTTTTGTCTAAAAGAAAAGTACAGATCGAGAATAAAGTATAAATATCAAAGTTATGAAAAATTGAGTTTTTTTTGTAAAACAAAAGAAGGGATAGAAAATAAAATATAAATTTTGAAATTACGAAAAATTGTTTTTTTTTGTAAAACAAAAGTATGGATCGAGAATAAAATATAAATTTCAAGCCAACTATTTAGTCCTTTTAGTCGATTATTTTGATGATCTTGCTTTCTTGCTTCATCATGTAGTTCTTTGAATGCATCTAACAGGGTATCATAATTCTCACTTAAATCAGTTTCACAAATACTTACTTGGCTTGATGTTTCTTCATTCGCAACAAGGCACATATTAGCTTGATTTTCAGATTCAAAATCTGAAGTTGATGACTTGCTGGAATCACTTTCATCCCAGGCCATGTATGCTTTCTTCCCTTTCTTGAAGTGAGGAATACGTTTCTCTTTGTCTCTTCTTTCTTCTCTTTCTGGGCTTCTTTCTTTTCTTTGATTCAAGAGAGGACAATCCATCTTGACATGTCCTAGCTGCCCACAGTTAAAACAGGAGAAATTAGAGGAATTGAAATCAGATTTTTTGGTGTACCTTTTCTGGTTTTCATGAAATCTGTCTTTTGAATTGTTCTTCTTCTTTAGAAACTTTCCAAACTTCTTAACAAGCATAGCAAATTCTGTACTATCATTTTCGTCCTCTTCATCACTCTTTAAGCATTCCTTGGCTTTTAATGCAAGGCTCTTGTTCTTCTTGTCAGAGTTCTCCAGCTGATCAAGTCTGCTCAGTTCCAGTTCATGTTCCCTTAGTTTCCCAAACAATGTGGCTGTATTCATGACAGATAAGTCCTTTGTTTCAATGATTGCAGTGACTTTTGGTTGCCAGCTTCTATTTAGGCACTTAAGAACCTTAATGTTGAGTTCTTCATCATCAAATTTCTTTCCCAGACCTAGCAGATGGTTCACAATATGTGTAAAGCGTTTCTGCATGTCTTGGATGCTCTCACCAGGTTGCATCCTAAACATTTCATATTCTTGGATGAGGGTGTGCTTTCTTGCCCTCTTAACTTCTGATGTACCTTCATGGGTAACTTGTAGAATATCCCACATTTCTTTTGCTGTTGTGCATTGAGAAACCCTAAAAAACTCATCAAGATTTAAAGCAGATGTTAAAATGTTTTTGGCCTTACTATCAAACCTGAGCTTTTCTGTTTTCTGCATCAGTCCATGTTTCCCATGGCTTTTCAGTTAATTTGCCATCTTCAGCCTTCACTGTTGGAATGTAAGGACCATTTATCACAGCATCCCAAACACCTCTATCAACAGATTCAAAGAATATCTTCATCCTTGCTTTCCAGAAGGGATAGTTCGCTCCAACAAAGAGTGGAGGTCTGTTTGTAGATGCTCCTTCAGCAAAGGGTAGTTTATCACCCATCTTGGATCTTTCTTGAGTATCTTTCAATTACCTGCTCTTGATACCAATTGTTAGGCACAGAATTATATCAAGAACGGGGGGGTTGAATTGATATGAGAATTTATTTCAAAACTATTTGTTGATGATTTGATATTTGATGATGTTTTAAAAGCTTTGATGATGTTTTGATAAATGTGTTGGGTTTGTGATTAATTGTTCTTAATTGATTTAGCATTTCTAAGATGTTAGATTATCTGTATATGATTAGCTAATTGAAATATGATAATCTGTTGATTTTGTTTTTCATCAATTAGTCTGCTAATCCTGTTGCTGTAGTCGACTATTTTCATTAATGTACCAGGAATACAGGTTTAATGAAAATAGCTAACTGGTTTGCTGCTTGAGTCGACTATTTTGTTCCAGACCCTCTTTATGCAGAAAAGTGCAGAACGCGGGTTTTAAAGACTTAAAGAGAGCATGACCCAAAGCAATTCCTTTGCCTATAAATACAACTCTTAAGGACGAATCAAGGCGCGAAAGAATTCGAGAGAAAACACCCAAGAGCTGAAAATACTCAAAAGAAAAAGATTATGCAGAGTTTTCGTTTACTGTGCTTACTGTTCAAGAAGAATTTCTTTCTTTCACTGTATCTTGTATTCTTTGATCTGGGGTTAGAGATTTGTAGGTGGGTTTTAGAACCCTGTTGTGTGTGATCGGGTGATCACAGTGGCTTAGTGTGAGTCAGTGGGTTTAGAACTGTTCTATAGTGTTTAGAATAGGTTCTTTGATTTTCTTGTAGTGTTCAAGAAAGATTTGTTGTAAAGAATACATTTTTGATAGTGATTAGGATCTGTGGAGTTGCAGATCACCAACTGGATGTAGTTCTTGCACAAAGAACGAACCAGTATAAACCTTGGTGTTATCTTTTCTCTTCCTTCATCATCTGTTATATTCTGCATTAAGAACTAACCTACTATTTTGCAATAATCAGTCGGCTAATTCTCAGTAAACTGCACCAGTAAATTTTCTGATACGAAAAAGTTTTCAATAAAGCTTTATATCAATTCAACCCCCCCTTCTTGATATAATTCCGCATCTAACAATTGGTATCAAGAGCAGGTTCTTGTAAGGTACTCAAGAAAGATTCAAGATGGGTGACAAGCTTCCCTTTGCTGAAGGAGCATCTACCAACAGACCTCCACTCTTTGTAGGAGCGAATTATCCCTTCTGGAAAGCCAGAATGAAGATCTTCTTCGAGTCTGTTGATAGAGGCGTGTGGGATGCAGTGATTAATGGTCCTTTCACTCCAACTATGAAGGCTGAAAATGGAGAGTTGATTGAAAAACCATGGGAACAGTGGACTGATGCAGAAAATAAAAAGGCCCAGTTTGACAGTAAGGCAAAGAATATATTAACATCTGCTCTTAATCTTGATGAATTTTTCAGGGTTTCTCAATGCACAACAGCTAAAGAAATGTGGGACATTCTTCAAGTTACTCATGAAGGAACAACAGAGGTGAAAAGAGCAAGAAAGCACACCCTCATACAAGAGTATGAGATGTTTCGAATGCAACCTGGAGAAAGCATTCAAGACGTGCAGAAGCGCTTTACACACATAGTGAATCATCTGCTGGGTTTAGGAAAGAAGTTTGATGATGAAGAGCTCAACATAAAGGTTCTCAAATGCTTAAGTAGGAGCTGGCAGCCGAAAGTTACAGCAATCCTTGAAACAAAGGATTTGACTGCCATGAGCACTGCAACTTTGTTTGGAAAACTCAGGGAACACGAGCTGGAGCTGAGTAGGCTTGATCAACTTGAAAATTCAGATAAACAGAACAAGAGTCTTGCACTAAAAGCCAAGGAGTGCATAAAGAGTGATGAAGAGAAAGAAGATGAAAGTACAGAATTTGCTATGCTGGTTAAGAGGTTTGGAAAATTCCTAAAGAGGAAGAATAACTCAAAGGATAGGTTTCAGGAAAACCAGAGAAGGTACACCAGAAAACCTGATTTTAATTCCTCTAATTTCTCTTGCTTTAATTGTGGGCAGCTAGGACATGTCAAGGTAGATTGTCCTCTTTTGAATCAAAGAAAAGATAGAAGCCCAGAAAAGAATGAAAGAAGAGATAAAGACAAACGAAATCAGCACTTCAAGAAAGGCAAGAAAGCTTATATGGCCTGGGATGACAGTGATTCCAGCAAATCATCAAATTCAGATTCTGAATCTGAAAACCAAGCCAATTTGTGCCTTGTAGCTAATGAAGAAACATCTAGCCAAGTAAGTTCGTGTGATTCTGATATGAGTGAGAATTATGACACCTTGTTTGATGCATTCAGAGAATTACATGATGAAGCAAAGAAACTGGACTATCAGAATAATCGGCTAAAAGGTCTAAATAACTGGCTAGAAAATAAGTTACAGGAACTGGAAAATCAGAATAGTAGACTGAAAGATGAAAACAGTCAACTAAAAGACAATGTCCTGCAACTGAAAAACCAGATAGAATCTGATAAATCTGAGAATGATAAAATCGAATCTGCAAAATGTGAAAACTGCATTAATCTCCAAAATAAAGTTGGTTATCTGATTAAAACTTTGGCAAAGTTTCAAATTGGTCATAATACACTTAATCAACTTCTACATTCTCAAATTGGATTTTCAAATGGAAATGGTCTTGGTTATGGAAAATCTACGAAACACTATCATGTTGCTAAGAACAAATCTTATCCTAGTAACAGATTTAAAACATGTTCTTATTGCTTGAAACATGGTCATATATCTAGATTTTGCTATGTCAAGAATTTTGGGATTTCAAGAGGTGAATACTATTGGAAACCCAAATCATATGCTGCTCCTAACTTCAAAGGACCCAACCTGTTTTGGGGACCTAAATTTGTAAATTAACTTTGTTTTGCAGATCTGTCATAGAGCAAAGAAAGCTTCATGGTATCTAGATAGTGGTTGCTCTAAACACATGACAGGTGATAAATCAAAGTTGATGAACTTCAAGGCATTTGAAGCTGGTTCAGTTACTTTTGGAGACAATAGCAAAGGCAAAATCAAAGGATCTGGAGACATTGGAGACTGTTCTTCTTCACAGATTAAGGATGTACTTTTTGTTGAAGGACTAAAACACAATCTGCTAAGCATAAGTCAGCTATGTGACAAAGGTATGAAAGTCACTTTTGATGCAGAATTTTGTATCATATACAACTGTAAAACTGCAGATATTGTGCACATTGGGAGAAGGATAAACAATGTTTACATGCTGGACATTAACCCCTCAAATCTCAAGAACATCTGCTTGTTAACCAAAGAAGATGAAAGTTGGCTATGGCATAGAAGGTGTGGACACATCAACATGCAATTGTTAAACAAGATCAGCTGCAAAAGTATTGTAAGAGGGCTTCCAAATGTGAAATTTGTGAAGGACAAAGTATGTGCGGTTTGCCAAAAAGGAAAGCAGTCCAAAAGCTTATTTGAGTCAAAGAATATCATTTCAACAAGGAGACCACTTGAACTTTTGCATCTTGATTTGTTTGGTCCATCAAGAACTGTAAGTATTGGAAACAACTCATATGTTCTTGTTATTGTTGATGATTTCTCAAGGTATACTTGGACACTTTTTCTTTCTTCAAAAGATGAAACTTTCCATCCTTTCAAAAGATTTGCTAAGATCATTTCAAACGAAAAAGATCTTAAAATTGTTTCTTTAAGAAGTGATCATGGAACTGAGTTTCAAAACATGCATGTTAGCAGCGGAATAATATCAAGAAGGGGGGGGTTGAATTGATATGCAGCTTGTATAGAAACTTTTTCGTAAAAGAAAATCTACTGGTTCATTTTACAGAAAATTAGTCGACTGATAAACGAAAAATAGTAGGTTAGTTCTTACTGCACAGTATATCAGATGATGAGGGAAGAGAGAATATGACACCAAAATTTATACTGGTTCATTCTTTGTAAAAGAACTACGTCCAGTCTATGATCCGCAACCTGCAGATCCTAATCACTATTAAAGATTGTATTCTTTATACACAAAGAACCTTTCTTGAACTTTACAAGAAATCAAAAGAAACTATCCTAAACACTATAGAATAGACTTACACCCACAGACTCAACCAGAGTCTCTGTGATCACCCCAATCACAGTCGCAGGGTTCTAAAACCCACTTACAATCTCTAACCCGAGATCAAAGAATACAAAAATTACAATGACAGAAGAAAGTTCTTGACAAAACAGTGAAAACGAAAAACTCTATGCAGATCTTCTTGCTCGTGAAGGTTGTAGCTTCTTGAGAGTTTTTCTCTTGAATCTTTTCGCTCCTCTGAGCGTCCTTGAAAGTAATATTTATAGGCTCCACGAAACGTAATGGGTCTTTGCTTTTTGAAATAGTTAAAACGCGTTCTGCACGTATTTACTGCATAAGGAAGGTGTGAAGAACAGAATAGTCGACTAAAGACATAGACCAGTGTGTTATTTTCATTAAACCTGTATACCTGGTACATTTAATGAAAAACGTCGACTAGACAAGAAGAATTAGTAGACTAACTGATGAATAATAAAAACAACAGTTTATCATTATTCATATGATTAATCTATACAAGTAATCTATCATCTCGAACAAACTTAAAACATTTAAACAAGTATTAACCACGCATCCAACACAGAATTAAACACAATTAACAAGTCAACAAACATCATCAAATCTCAAATCATTCAACAAACTCCCCCTATTTGATGATGTCAACCTGCAAAACAAAACAAACACAAAGAGAAGAGATGGTAGATTATCTCCCCCTTTGACATTAGCAAATAGCAGGTTAAGCAGTTATAGTGTTCAAATAAGTGCAGATTAAGCAGAAAATAGTTTGTGAAAGTTATTACAGACCCAAGATTGTTCTTAAAGCTGAAATAAAATGCTGAAAACATAAAATAACAGCAGATAGGATCATTCTTCATCTTCATTGTCCTCATCCTCTTCTTCAGTATTATCACCATCCACTTCCATAGCTTCCGAAGTGGTTTGTGCATTTGGACCAGCAAAGTTCTCAGCAGTAACTTGCAATTCTGCAAGTTGAAGTTGGATTAATTCGATCTCTTCATCTATATTGGTGAACCTGGCCACCATGGTTTCGTGTGTATTATGCTGCATAGAGGTTAGATCATTAAGACGAGATAAAAGTATTCTTTCAAATTCAGACATAGGGACTCCCTGGTATGAAGGTGGTGCACAATAGGGAATCATCTGGTATGCTGTATAATCTGTCTCTTGTGCTGATGAGGTCCCTGCATCAAAAGTTCCTCCATGTCCAGAAGAAGTGCCAGCTTCATAGGTCCAATCTCCATTTACTTTGGATAGTCCCATCTTCCGCAGATAGTAATTGTCAAATGTATGTTTGTGATTGACAATTTTCGTAGTTTCTCCATCAGTTGGAACATTGAAGTAGTCAAGGAATCTGGATATCAGTATGGCATAAGGAAGTCTGTGATCATTCAACCTTTTTGCTTTAAACATGTGGCCTTTAATGACATAGACCCAGTTCACAATAATCCGATTTTTTAAGCAGTGTAGCAGGGCCAAGTCCTCCTCCATAAGCTGTGCATGATTGCTCCCCCTAGGTATGAGCTGCCATGCGAGAAAGAAAGCCAGCAGTCTATCATCTCTCTTCATACGGCCAACATTGTACTTGATAATCATGGCCTCATCACAATGCCTTAGGCAATCTTTGTAAACAGCTTCTTTGTTGAAGTTTGGCAATGAACTTGTGTTGCCTTTACTGATTTTTAATCCATTATTCCTCAGTCCAGCAATACCTCTCCATATGGTATTATCAATGCGAATCTCCCTGCCTTTTACGTTGGATACAAGAACACCATTTTCGACTTTCAAGTTAGTATAGAAAATCTTAACAAGGTCAACATAAAAGTTACCTTCAAGCTCTACGAACTGTCGAAGATTCTGTGCTTGAAGAGAGTTTCGCACAAAATTCAGATTTTCCGTCTCCAACCAGCTAAACTTCAAGATCTTTGGAGTTAGAATTTGTTTCATCATCATCCTTTGTTCTACAGAAACAGCGACTTCAGTGTTTTCATCTTCATCAGCTTCATCTGACTCAGTCTCCTCATTGGCTTCTTCAGTAGGAGGAGAAGGAGGTGGTGGAGGATTCACCTGTTGAGGGAGTCTCACCCTCACTTTATACCTTTTTGGAAACCTCCTTTCCGAAGGTTCAACTGTTTGCTCAGGAATCTCAATAGGATCTGTTTGTGTCCCGGATGTAGATCCCCTGGTTCTTCTACCTGATGAAGCAGCTGTTGAGCGTGAGGATTTTTTGTTCCTCATTGATCTTCTTAATCTTTGAAACAAGTTTCTAATAGGGGCGTCTGAATCATCACTGTTCGTCATTTCAAACTGGAGAGAAAAAGATGAATTGATAGAAAATATGCAGAGATACAGAGTATGGAGAATGCAAGTTCTAGTCTGTTAAAAAAATTCAACATATATAGACCAAATAGGAGATACGAATGCATGTTCAGCAGTGAGTTAATGGTCAAAATATTTTGAATAGATTCAGACTCAACCACAGGTGCTCAGACTTCAGAAGAATGCAGAGAATACTTTGAAAATGGAAAACCACATCTGAAACCCAATAAAGCGAGTGCACATGTAGCTATAACTGTTCATGCTGTAAATTTAAAATGCATTGAACCATTCGTTTTACAGAAATGACTGAATTGATTTGATTAAACACTGATTTCTTGGAACTGCAATTTGAATTAAGTTGTGGTTACAGAAATTAATCAGCTAGTCAATGCAATTAATGGGTTTGTTCATATTCAAACAACATCTGCACAAGCAATTAATGAAATGAATCTGTTATTTCAAGAAAATAAGCAGGTTATTTTCGTAACAGTAATGCCTTGCTGTCAGTTTAATGAAATAAATCGACTGTTTCATGAAATTAACACACTGAAATCTGCAACAGTAAGATAACATTGTCAGTTTAATGAAATAAGCACACTATTTCATACAATTAACAAACTAATCAACTCAGCAGAGAAAATTTTAAGAGATATGATTGATATTCAGGATACCCAATTCATTTCTTAGTTTGAAAAATCTTTCACGACTAAGTGGCTTAGTGAATATATCGACTAGCTGATCATTTGTAGAAATGAATTCAATCCTACAATCCTTCTTTTCAATATGATCTCTTATAAAATGATGTCTTATTTCAATGTGCTTGGTTCTAGAATGCTGTATAGGATTTTTAGTTAAGTTGATTGCACTTGTATTATCACACAAGATTGGTATATCAGAAAGATGTAGATTGAAATCACTTAGTTGTTGCTTCAACCATAGAATCTGTGCTGTACAACTACCAGCTGCAATGTACTCAGCTTCAGCTGTTGAGAGTGCAACACATGCCTGTTTCTTGCTTGTCCACGAAATTAAACAATTTCCAAGCAAATGACATGTTCCACTGGTGCTTTTTCTGTCTAATTTGCAACCTGCAAAATCAGAATCAGTATATCCAACAAGATTTAGCTCATTACCAGTAGAGTACCATAGTCCCACATTCACAGTTCCTTTGAGGTATTTCAAGATACATTTAGCTATTGTGAAATGTGACTCCTTGGGATTAGCTTGAAATCTTGCACAAAGACAAACAACAAACATGATATCAGGTCTGCTAGCTGTGATATATAGCAAGGATCCAATCAGCCCTCTGTACATAGTTGCATCAACAGCCTTCCCAGATTCATCAACATCAAGATAGCAGTTTGATGACATTGGTGTATTTGATTCTTTACAGCTCTCCATATTGAACTTTTTCAGCAATTCATTGCAGTATTTGGCTTGACTAATGAAGGTTCCATTTTCCATTTGTTTCACCTGCAATCCTAGGAAGAAATTCAATTCTCCCATCATGGACATTTCAAACTCACCTTGCATAGATTCTGCAAACTCTTGGCACAAAGAGGGATTAGATGACCCAAAAATTATGTCATCAACATAAATTTGCACAATCATAAGGTCATTAACAACTTTCTTGGTAAAAAGAGTTTTATCCACAACTCCTCTTTTAAAGCCTTGTGATATGAGAAAGGTTGTAAGTCTTTCATACCACTGTCTTGGTGCCTGCTTAAGACCATACAAAGCCTTTTTGAGTTTGAAGACATGGTTAGGAAGCTTAGAGTCAATAAAACCAGGTGGTTGTTCAACATATACATCCTCATTTATGAAACCATTAAGAAAAGCACTTTTGACATCCATTTGATAGAGTTTAAAGCAATTAAGACATGCGAATGCAAGCAATAACCTAATAGCTTCTAATCTAGCAACAGGTGCATAAGTCTCATCATAGTCAATGCCCTCTTCCTGATTATACCCTTTTGCTACAAGTCTAGCTTTGTTTCTAGTAATAATACCATTTTCATCTAGCTTATTTTTGAAAACCCATTTAGTTCCTATCACATTCATTGTATTATTCCTAGGAACTAGTTTCCATACATCATTCTTAACAAATTGATTCAGTTCTTCATTCATAGCAGTTATCCAGTTATGGTCAAGCAATGCATCATTAATATTCTTTGATTCTATTTGAGAAACAAAGGCCATATGATTGCAGAATTCATTTAAAGAGTTACGAGTAGTCACTCCCTTCTCAACATTCCCAATAATGTTGTCCAGAGATAATCCTTTATGCGTTTTCCAGGATTTGGGTAATGCATTTTCTGTCACAGGATAGTCAACTGATTCAGGATTATAGTTGACTTGTTCATCATGTCTGTCAGCTTCTGCAGATTTTTCTGCAACATCTTCATTCTTTTCGGATTCCTCAGGCTTCTCATCATCAGAACCTGCAAGAGAGTTACCTTTTCTCTCTTTTTGGCATAAAATCTCATAAAAAACAACATGGATAGACTCTTCAACAGTTAAATTCTTTTTGTTAAAGACACAGTATGCTTTGCTAGTCAATGAATAACCAAGAAAAATGCCATCATCAGCTTTCTCATCAAATTTACCTAATGAAGCTTTTCCGTTGTTGAGAATGAAGCACCTGCACCCAAAGACTTTAAAATATGCAATACTAGGTATTTTATCATTCAAAAGCTCATAAGGTGTTTTATCTAGTATAGTTCTAAGCAAAACTCTATTGAGTACATAACAAACAGTTGATACAGCATCTGCCCAGAAATATTTTGGTAGCTTTGACTCACTCAACATTGTCCTTGCACATTCCTGTAGAGTCCTGTTTTTCCTTTCAACAACTCCATTTTGCTGTGGAGTTCTAGGTGCAGAGAAATTGTGAGAAATGCCATATTTATAACAAAACTTTTCAAAATGCATATTCTGAAACTCGGTTCCATGATCACTTCTTAAAGATACAATTTTAAGATCCTTTTGATTAGAAATGATCTTAGCAAATCTTTTGAAAGCATGAAAAGTTTCATCTTTTGAGGAAAGAAAAAGTGTCCAAGTATACCTTGAGAAATCATCAACTATCACAAGAACATAAGAGTTGTTACCTATACTTACTGTTCTTGAAGGACCGAACAGATCAAGGTGCAACAGTTCAAGAGGTCTCCTAGTTGATATGATATTCTTTGATTCAAATGAGCTTTTGCACTGCTTTCCTTTTTGACAATATTCACAGATTTTATCCTTCACAAATTTTACATTCGGAATCCTTCTAACAAGACTTTTGGAGCTTATTTTGTTCAACAAATGCATGTTGATATGACCGCACCTTCTATGCCATAGCCAGCTATCATCTTCTTTAGTTAACAAACAGATATCCTTGTGATTTGAGGAGTTAATGTCCAGCATGTAGACATTGTTTACCCTTCTCCCAATGTGCACTATATCTGCAGTTATAGAATTGAAAATGACACAGAATTTTGCATCAAAGGTGACTTTCATACCTTTGTCACATAGCTGACTTATGCTTAGGAGATTGTGTTTTAGTCCTTCAACATAAAGTACATTTTTAATCTGTGAGGAAGTACAGTTGCCAATATCTCCAGATCCTTTAATTTTTCCTTTGCTGTTATCACCGAAAGTAACAGCACCAGCTTCACATTCCTTGTAATTCATCAACTTTGATTTATCTCCTGTCATGTGTTTGGAGCATCCACTGTCCAGATACCATAAGGTTCTTTTTGCTCCATGACAGACCTGCAAAACAAGGTTTAATTGACAAATTTAGGTCCCCAAAGCCATTTGGGTCCTTTCAAGTTAGGAACAACATGTGTTTTGGGTTTCCAATAAAATTCACCTCTTGAAATCCCAAAATTCTTGACATAGCAAAATTTAGATATATGACCATGTTTCAAACAATAAGAACATGTTTTAAATCTGTTCCTTGGATAAGATTTGTTCTTTGCAGCATGATAAAGTTTTCCATAGCCAAGTCCATTGCCATTTGAAAAACCAATTTGAGAATGTAAAAGTTGATTTAAAGTATTATGACCAATTTGAAATTTTGCCAATGTTTTGATCAAATAACCAACTTTATTTTGAAGGTTAACACAGTTTTCACAATTCTCAAATTCATTTTTATCAGTTACGGATCTTTCAAACCTTTCTGGTTTTTTTGTTGCAGTACATTATCTTTTAGTTGACTGTTTTCATCCTTCAGTCTACTATTTTGATCTTCCAGTTCCTGCACTTTATTTTCTAGCCAGCTATTTAGTCCTTTTAGCCGATTATACTGATATTCCATCTTCTTTACTTCATCATGAAATTCAATGAAAGCATTAAACAGAGTGTCATAATTCTCACTCATATCAGAATCACATGAACTTACTTGACTAGCAGTATCTGTTGGACTTGAAGACTTGGTTTCAAGTGGATTTGATGTCTCCAACCACCTTTGATGATGAAGATGATGGTGCTTGAAGAATGGAGATTGTGTCTTAGGATTAGAGAGTCTTAGGTTGTGTGGTAAGATGCATTTCAATTAATCTTGGGGTTTAAAATGTTTTGAAATGTTTTAAAAAGGTTTTAAATTGTTTTCAAAGGTTTAACTATTTTTTTAACTGGTTAAAAATCTGATTTCAACTAGTTAAACTGTTCTTCGTTTTTCAAGCTTTGTATTTGGGAAATTTTAACTGTCTGTTTTCGAAATTTAAACCAGTTAAAATCCTGGTATCTTTGTTCAGGAATTCCAGTTCTCTGGAATAGCTAGTTAAAACGGGTTTTCAACTGACTGATTTCAAGTTTCAGAAAAAGGGTGCTCTCTGGAAAATTGGTTTTAATGAAAACAACCGGTTAAAATGCGATTTCAACCGACTATTCTAGTCAGAATCAGTTTTAACAGCTTTGCTATAAATAACTTGAAATTAAAAGAACTGAGTGACGAATCATTTTTAGAAGAACCCACTGAGCAAGAACGTTTCTCTTACACTCTAAATCAAGTTGCGAATCTCTCCAAGAAGTCCAAGATCCAATTGATTGCGAATTGAATCAAGATTTGCATGCTCTGTTTTTGCGTTCTGTTGTGTGCTCTGTTTTCATTTCTGCTTTGAATTTCCAGGTGAATTCAATCCAATTCTTTGTGTGTTTGTTAGCTGCGTGTTCGTCTCTTAATCAGGGTGATTAAGGGTTCTTGTAATAGGGTTTTACAAGTGTTTAGAGGTCTTGTAGGGTTCAAGACTAGGTGCAGCTTTCTGGTTTTCGTTTTTCATGTAGTGTTCATGTAAAAACTGGTTTTTAGTGAATTGATTGAATTTGTGTGTTTAGGAAACTGGATGTAGCCTTTGTTGAAAGGTGAACCAGTATAAATCTGCTGTGTTGTTCTTCTTCCCTTGATCTTTTACATTCGGCAATTGAATTTTAAATTGTAATTGAATTGGATATATGATCAATTGATTAAAAGCATTTCAAGAACCTATTAAAAGCTGGTTTTAATCTTCAATCGAATCTGGTTTTTCATATTTGGGCATTGGGTTTCGAAAATCTTTGAAAGTTTAATTCACCCCCCCTCTTAAACTCAGCCATTTATTCCAACAATTGGTATCAGAGCTGGTTCTTGAAAAATATTCAAGTTTTACGAAAAATTTCAAACATGGTTGAAGGAAAATTGCCTTTTGCGAGAGGGTGCTTCTATAAACAGGCCACCAATGTTTTACGGGGTAAACTATCCATTTTGGAAAGTTAGAATGAAGATTTTCATTGAATCAATTGATATAGGGATTTGGAATGCTATAGTCAATGGACCAGTATATCCCTAAAGAAGAGAAACCATGGGAAAATTTAAATGCTGATGAACAAAAGAAAGTGCAATATGATTGTAAAGCAAAGAACATCATTACATCTGCACTTAATCTTGATGAATTCTTTCGTGTTTCACGAGTGTTCCAATGCTAAAGAAATGTGGGAAGTGTTGGAGGTTACTCATGAAGGAACAGTGATGTTAAAGAGCTAGAAAGCATACTTTAATCCAAGAGTATGAGATGTTCGAGAATGCTTCCGGGAGAAACTATTTCAGATGTGCAAAGAGGTTTACACACATTATAAACCATCTGATCGGCCTTGGAAAAGTGTTTGAGAAAGAGGAGCTGAACATCAAAGTGCTTGAAATGTTTGGATCGAAGTTGGCAACCCAAAGTAGCAGCAATTTCTGAATCAAGGACTTGTCAACAATGAGTGTTGCTGCACTTTTTGGAAAGCTAAGGGAACATGAGCTTGAGTTGAATAGACTTGCTTGAACAAGAAGACAATGACAAGAAAAAGAAAGGGCTGGCCTTGAAGACTTTGGTTCATAAGGAGGAGAATAGTGAGGATGAAGGACATGGAGGAAGTGATGCAGAAAATCTGAATCTCTTAGTTAGAAAGTTCAACAAGTTCTTGAAATACAAGAACAAAGATTACAAGAACAAGAGGTATAATAGAAAATCTGATTTAGCTTCTTCTAACTTTACTTGTTTTGGTTGTGGAAAACGAGGGACATATTAAGGCTGAATGTCCATACTCACAAAACAAAGAGAGGAATGGAGAAAAGAAGCATGAAAAATCATTCAAAACCAAGAAGGCTTACATAGCATGGGATGAGAATGATATCTCCTCTAGTGATTCTTCAAGTGATGATGAAAGGGCCAATCTTTGCCTTATGGCTGATTGTGATACAGCAAGTAGTGTAAGTTCCTCAACTACTCAAAATGGTCTTCCTTATGATCAGTTGCTGCAAAATTTTCTGGAATTGCATGAAGAGGCTAATAAGGTTGCTTGTTCAAACAATAGGCTTAAAGGAATGAACAATTGGCTAGAGAACAAGGTGAAAGAGCTAGAGAAAGAGCTGGAAAATTCAAAAACTGATTTTGAAAATCTGGAAATGATTTACAAGGCTTCAAGTTGCAATGATGAACATGCTGGAAAAATCTGCACAAACTGCAGAACTTTAGAAAATCAAATTGAGTATTTGAACAAATCTCTAGCTAAATTCACCATGGGAAGAGCCAACTTGGATACACTTTTAGACTTTAAAAATTGTGTAACGAATAGAGTTGGACTTGGATTTAAAAATGGTTTTCAAAAGAAACAAAAGCCTTATAGAAATTTCTTTTCACATAGAAAACCGTCCAGCACTTCATCTATTACATGCTTTTATTGTATGAACAAGGGACATACTTCAAAATCATGCAAAATCGAGAAAATTTGGTGTTCCTAGTGGTCAATATATTTGGAAGCCAAAATGTGGTAGAAAGGTTATTAACTTTGTTGGACCCAAATTGATGTGGGTACCAAATTCTCTCCATTGATTGTGTTTTGCAGGTGTTCTTGAAGGCCAAGGAATCATTGTGGTATCTAGACGGTGGTTGTTCAAGGCACATGTGTGGTGACAAAAGAAGTTTGTCAAACTCACCTTGAAAAATGGAGGTTTTGTCACATATGGAGATAATAATAAAGGGAAAATCCTTGGAAGTGGTGATGTTGGTAACATTTCTTCAATCCTCATTGAAAACGTGTTATATGTTGAAGGTTTGAAGCATAATCTTCTTAGTATTAGCCAGCTATGTGATAAAGGTTTTAGAATCACTTTTGAATCAAATCATTGCAAGATCATTGAGAAAAATTCTGATAAAATCTGTATGTTAGGCAAGAGAATTGAGAACATTTATATGCTTGATCTTGATCATATGTGTGCAACTAATTTTACATGTCTCATGTCTAAGGAAGATAGTTCATGGCTTTGGCATAGGAGAGCTGCACATATTAACATGAATCATTTGGAAAAACTGGTTTCAAAAGAACTTGTTTTAGGGTTACCTAAACTGAAATTTGAGAAAGATAAAATCTGTCATGCATGCCAAAAGGGTAAACAAACCAAAGTTTCTTTTAATCTGAAAAATTATGTGTCTACAACAAAACCTTTGGAATTGCTGCATTTGGATTTGTTTGGTCCATCTAGAACAATGAGTATTGGTGGAAACTATTATGCTTTGGTTATTGTTGATGACTATTCTAGGTTTACTTGGACTTTGTTTCTGAAAAATAAAAGTGATGCATTTCATGCTTTTAAGAAACTTGCCAAGGTTTTACAAAATGAAAACAGCTGCGAGCATAAGTGCTCTTAGAAGTGATCATGGAGGGAATTTGAAAATGAAAAGTTCAATCATTTTTGTGAAAAATATGGGATTAAGCATAACTTTTCAGCACCTAGGACTCCTCAACAAAATGGTGTTGTTGAGAGGAAAAATAGATCACTTGAGGAACTAGCTAGGACAATGCTTAATGAATCAAACATCCCTAAATATTTTTGGGCGGATGCGATAAATACTGCATGTTACATAATAAATAGGGTTTTGATAAGACCTATTTTGAAGAAAACCCCTTATGAATTGTACAAAGGGAGAAAACCCAACATAGCACATCTTAGAGTGTTTGGCTGCAAGTGTTTTGTTTTAAATAATGGCAAAGAAAAACTTGGCAAATTTGATGCTAAAGGCGATGATGCATTGTTTTTAGGCTATTCTTTACATAGCAAAGCATATAGGATCTTCAACAAGAGATTAGCTATCATTGAGGAATCAATACATGTTGTTTTTTATGAGACTAATGTGCAAAATGAAGGTGCAGTGAGTGGTGCAGGTGCAGGTGAAGAGAACTTAATTGAAGGTGTATCAAGCTGAACATGTAGAAACTGATAAAGCTGCTGCAGGTGGTATTTTAGCTGGTGAAAATCAGAAAGAACTGACTGAAATCCTGGCACCAGAATTAAATTCTGCAGAAAATGATCTACCTAAAGAATGGAGGGTGCCTCGCAATCTGTCCATTGGAAATGTGATAGGAGATGTTCAGAGAGGTGTTTCTACAAGAAGGTCTATGCATGATACATGTTTAACTGCTGCATTTGTTTCCCAAGTTGAGCCTAAATGTGTTGATGATGCTTTATTAGATGAAAACTGGATTTTGGCAATGCAAGATGAACTGAACCAATTTAAAAGGAATGAGGTTTGGGAACTAGTCCCTTGCACACCTAACATGAATATAATTGGCACAAAGTGGGTGTTTAAAAATAAAATGAATGATCAAGGAGTAATAACTAGAAACAAGGCTAGGCTTGTAGCTAAAGGGTATAACCAAGAGGAAGGAATAGATTATGAGGAAACATATGCTCCTGTTGCTAGGTTAGAAGCTGTTAGGTTATTACTTGCTTTCTCATGCATGATTGGATTCAAACTTCATCAAATGGATGTGAAAAGTGCATTTTGAATGGATATATAAATGAAGAAATTTATGTTTCACAACCATCTGGATTTGTTGATCACAAATTTCCTAACCATGTATATAAGCTCAAGAAGGCTCTTTATGGACTCAAGCAAGCTCCAAGACAATGGTATGAAAGGTTAAGTAACTTTCTTATCTCTCAAAACTTTGAAAGGGGCCAAGTTGATAAAACTTTGTTCATTAGAAAGTCTTTGGACAGCATTATACTTGGTGCGGGTTTATGTGGATGATATAATCTTTGGATCCACTAATGAGAAGCTTTGTGAAGAATTTGTTGCGGCTATGCGGGGGAGTTTGAGATGTCAATGATGGGTGATCTAAACTTCTTCTTAGGCTTACAAGTCAAGCAATTAGATCATGGAACATTCCTCAATCAGTCAAAATATTGCAAAGAGCTGTTAAAGAAATATGAGATGGACAGCTGCAAAGAATCAAGCACACCCATGGCTACCAGCAGCTATCTTGATGCGGATGAAAGTGGTAAACCTTTTGATTCCACTAAGTATAGAGGTTTGATTGGTTCACTATTATATCTAACTGCTAGTAGGCCTGATATAATGTTTAGTGTATGCATGTGTGCTAGGTTTCAATCTAATCCTAAAGAATCACATTTTGCAATTGCCAAAAGAATCTTGAAATATCTAAAAGGAACTATTAATGTTGGTTTGTGGTATCCTAAAGGTGCTTCTTTTAATCTAGTGGGCTATTCGGATGCGAGACTTTGCTTGGATGTAAACTTGATAGAAAAAGCACTAGTGGAACTTGTCATCTACTAGGAAGTAGTCTAGTATCATGGCATAGCAAAAAGCAAGCTAGTGTGGCTTTGTCTACTGCTGAAGCTGAGTATGTTGCAGCTGGGAGCTGTTGTGCTCAAACTCTTTGGTTAAAACAGCAGCTTTTTGATTATGGTTTGAAACTAGATCACATTCCTATTAGGTGTGACAATACAAGTGCTATCAACTTAACAAAAAATCCTATTTTGCACTCTAGAACAAAGCATATAGAAATAAGGCACCATTTCATTAGGGATCATGTTCAAAAAGGAGATTGCATAATTGAATTTGTTGATTCTAATAACCAACTTGCTGATATATTTACCAAACCACTCCCAAAAGATAGGTTTTTCCAATTAAGAAATGAGTTGGGTGTTCTTGATGTTTCAAATGTGATGTAATTCGTGTATGTGATTCATTTCTGCTGTTATTCATGCTGTTTTGTGTGTTTGAATGTTTAAATCTGCATATTTCTTGATTAATTGCAGTTAGATTTGCATATTGGATGTTATAAGTGAAATCTGCAATGTTATTCAGGATTTTAGTTAGTTGTTTCGAGCTTTTAATCAGTTGTTTTGCATAATTTGGGGCTGCAGTGGATGTGCAGTAATATCTGTCTCTGTTTTAGCCAGTTAATCTGTCGATTTAGTCAGTTAAAATCATTTATCTGCATTAAATCAGTATCAGGATTTCTGTTTTAATCAGCTGTTTCTCACAAATCAACTGACTGAAATTGCCTGTCACCATGCAAAGTTTAAAATTTGAACGAATTTACTGTTAAACTGCATTGATTCACATTTAATTGGTGCATTTAAATTGATTAATTGAGAAATGTGCATCTGAACATGATAAATAAAGCTGGTTAAAAAGAATCTTGACTCCTATTTTGTCTTGTAGTGGCTTTGCTTTACTTTTTAGCTGGTTTCTCTCTCCAAATACGTATTGCATTCAACCAACTGAATTCTTTGGTCAAGTCTATGCATACTGCATATCTCTGTCCCATATATTCCAACTGAATGCATTTTAATTGCTTCTTTGTCTGAATAAAGCATTGATTTGATAAAACCTGAAAATCTGAAATGTTAAATACATGTGTTGTGCATTGCTTCACTGTTATTCACCCTGCCCGTGTAAAAAATCTGCATAATCCATTCTCTATACTTTGTTTCTCTACACTTTATCTTTTCTGAAATGGCATCTTCAAGCAACCCAAGGAAGAGATCAAAAAATGCTTGGGTCATCCAGAAATAAGGAACCTGAAATTCTAGCAACTCATACTTATAGACATGGGTCTATAGAAGCTTGGTTCGAAGGTGATGAAGAGAGGATTGAGAAGTTTCAATCCCATATCAGTAGAAAGGCTGTAAACTCACCGAAAGTGCTCGGTTTTCGAGTGGTTGGAAGATGAAGGTTTAGGCGACATTATAGCCATGATTCAATATCGGGATCTGCAAAAATTTACTGGAATTAAATGGGTTCATATACCCGGACTTGGTGAAAGTATTTTACACAAATCTCAAACATGATGGGTCTGTTTTAACTTCAAAAGGGAAAGGAAAGGAAATTATCATAAACAACTCTGTTTGGAGAAGAGTAGGGGGCTTCAAAACTGATGGCATTGTGGTTAGCAGGGGTTTGTGTGGTTCCTTGGAAGACTTTAACAAAGTGCAAATGTACAGAGAGTGCTTAAGAAATCCTCAAGGATCTGTTCGTGGATTTCAGGTTGGTGGACTAACCTTGACAGCAAGGGTGCTTACATTTATCATCACATGGATGATCACTCCAAGGGGAAGCAATCATGCTACATTGAATGAAGGTGATCTTCTTCTAATTTTTTGCTTGATGAAATCTGTGAGAATTAACTAGATACATATCATCAAGGATCACATGATGAAGTCCAAAAGGCTGCCTGATTATCGTCTTCCATATGCTGTAATAATTTCCAAATTCTTTGAGTATTTTGGTGTGGACATTAGAGGTGAACAGAAAATCAGCATAGGACGATCCCGTCAGCTGGACAATGGCTTTCTCTTTAAGTTCGGCTTCACCAAAAGCAATGGAGCATGGACTGCTGCACAGGAAGCTGTCAATGCAGGGCCAAACGCTGCTGGAACTTCTGCTGGTGACGAAACTGCAACTGATGAAGCTGGAAATTCTGAACCTGGTGCAGAAGACTACTCAATAATGGGAAATATTGTCCCTTATGTTCCTCCGGTTGATCGTGGAACTCCACTTTCATTGTTTGAACAAACAGTGTTACAAAGGTTTGATTCGATTCAGTCTCATCAACAATATCATCACAACTACTGCATGAATAGGTTTGGGCGCATTGATCAAAGCATTGAAGATTTACATGCCCAACTTGCACAAATAAATATGGGTTATTATACTGCTCCTGGTGATGATGGTGGAGAAGATAATGACTGATCTCTGCGGCTGTATCTGCTATGCTATCATTGAAATCTACTGTGTTAGTTTCCAGCGTGTTATCTCTCCTGCTGTTGTTGTTTCCCGTGTATTTCTTGTGCCTTTTAATTTCTGTTAGTTTGTGTTGCTGTTGTTGTTTTTTTTAATTGGGTTAAAATCCCATGTATCTTGAACAATTTTAAATTTGCTGCATATGCTATTTTATTTCTATTCTCTTGTGCTATTTGATGATTCCAAAGGGGGAGAAATTGTTGAATGCATTTGAAGGCACATGAAGCGCAAGTGCAAGTGAAAGGGAGAGAATCTGGTGAAAGGGGGAGAATCTGAATCTGCAACATCTGCAACGCTGCTGCTGTGAAAGCGCTTCTGCTATACTGCTGCTATTTTTAATGCTATATTGTTTTACCACTCTGTTATGCTATTTCTACTGCTGTATTTTTATGTTTTGTGCAGGACTCTTACATTCTTCAAAGACAATGAATGCATCAAGTGGTTGTCATCATCAAATAGGGGGAGTTTGTTGGACTTGAAGACTTGGTTTCAAGTGGATTTGATGTCTCCAACCACCTTTGATGATGAAGATGATGGTGCTTGAAGAATGGAGATTGTGTCTTAGGATTAGAGAGTCTTAGGTTGTGTGGTAAGATGCATTTCAATTAATCTTGGACTTAATCTTGGGGTTTAAAATGTTTTGAAATGTTTTAAAAAGGTTTTAAATTGTTTTCAAAGGTTTAACTATTTTTTTAACTGGTTAAAAATATGATTTCAACTAGTTAAATTGTTCTTCGTTTTTCAAGCTTTGTATTTGGGAAATTTTAACTGACTGTTTTCGAAATTTAAACCAGTTAAAATCCTGGTATCTTTGTTCAGGAATTCCAGTTCTCTGGAATAGCTAGTTAAAACGGGTTTTCAATTGACTGATTTCAAGTTTCAGAAAAAGGGTGCTCTCTGGAAAATTGGTTTTAATGAAAACAACCGGTTAAAATGCGATTTCAACCGACTATTCTAGTCAGAATCAGTTTTAACAGCTTTGCTATAAATAACTCGAAATTAAAAGAACTGAGTGACGAATCATTTTTAGAAGAACCCACTGAGCAAGAACGTTTCTCTTACACTCTAAATCAAGTTGCGAATCTCTCCAAGAAGTCCAAGATCCAATTGATTGCGAATTGAATCAAGATTTGCATGCTCTGTTTTTGCGTTCTGTTGTGTGCTCTGTTTTCATTTCTGCTTTGAATTTCCAGGTGAATTCAATCCAATTCTTTATGTGTTTGTTAGCTGCGTGTTCATCTCTTAATCAGGGTGATTAAGGGTTCTTGTAATAGGGTTTTACAAGTGTTTAGAGGTCTTGTAGGGTTCAAGACTAGGTGCAGCTTTCTAGTTTTTGTTTTTCATGTAGTGTTCATGTAAAAACTGGTTTTTAGTGAATTGATTGAATTTGTGTGTTTAGGAAACTGGATGTAGCCTTTGTTGAAAGGTGAACCAGTATAAATCTGCTGTGTTGTTCTTCTTCCCTTGATCTTTTACATTCGGCAATTGAATTTTAAATTGTAATTGAATTGGATATATGATCAATTGATTAAAAGCATTTCAAGAACCTATTAAAACTGGTTTTAATCTTCAATCTGAATCTGGTTTTTCATATTTGGGCATTGGGTTTCGAAAATCTTTGAAAGTTTAATTCACCCCCCCTCTTAAACTCAGCCATTTATTCCAACAGTATCTTCATTGGCTACAAGACAGAGATTGGCTTGATTTGCAGATTCAGAATCTGAACTTGGAGATCTACTGGAATCACTGTCATCCCATGCCATATAAGCTTTCTTCCCTTTCTTGTAGTACTGATTCCGTTTGTCTTTTCTCTCATTCTTTTCTGGACTTCTCTCTTTTCTTTGATTTAACAGAGGACAATCTGCCTTGAGATGTCCTAGCTGTCCACAATTAAAACATGAAAAATTATAGGAATTAAAATATGGTTTTCTGGAATACCTCCTCTGAAATCTGTCCTTTGAATTGTCTTTCCTTTTAAGAAATTTGCCAAACTTTTTGACCAACATAGCAAACTCAGTACTGTCATCATCTTTATCTTCATCACTCTTAATCGACTCCTTTGCTTTTAGTGCTAAGCTTTTATTCTGTTTTTCTGAATTTTCGATTTGATCCAGCCTACTCAGCTCCAATTCATGTTCTCTGAGTTTCCCGAACAATGTTGCAGTGCTCATTACTGTCAAATCTTTAGTTTCCAGAATGGCTGTAACCTTTGGCTGCCAATTCCTACTCAAGCATTTTAACACTTTTATATTAAGTTCTTCATCGTCGAACTTCTTCCCTAATCCAAGCAAATGATTCACTATGTGCGTGAATCGTTTCTGCACATCTTGGATGGTCTCACCAGGCTGCATTCGAAACATCTCATACTCTTGTATGAGAGTGTGTTTTCTTGCCCTTTTCACCTCAGTTGTGCCTTCGTGTGTTACTTGAAGGATGTCCCACATTTCTTTGGCTGTGGTGCACTGTGAAACCCTGAAAAATTCATCAAGGTTAAGAGCAGAAGTTAAAATATTCTTGGCCTTACTGTCGAATTGAGCCTTCTTGTTCTCTGTTTCAGACCACTGTTCCCATGGCTTTTCAACCAGCTGTCCATCTTCACCTTTGATGGTAGGGATATATGGACCATTAACCACGGCATCCCACACGCCTCTGTCAACCGATTCGAAAAAGATCTTCATTCTAGCCTTCTAGAACGGATAGTTTGCACCTACGAAAAGAGGGGGTCTGTTGGTAGAGGCACCTTCTGCAAAGGGAAGCTTGTCTCCCATTCTTGATTTGAACTTGAGTACCTTACAAGAACCTGCTCTAGATACCAATTGTTAGCAGCGGAATAATATCAAGAAGGGGGGGTTGAATTGATATGCAGCTTGTATAGAAACTTTTTCGTAAAAGAAAATCTACTGGTTCATTTCACAGAAAATTAGTCGACTGATAAACGAAAAATAGTAGGTTAGTTCTTACTGCACAGTATATCAGATGATGAGGGAAGAGAGAATATGACACCAAAATTTATACTGGTTCGTTCTTTGTAAAAGAACTACGTCCAGTCTATGATCCGCAACCTGCAGATCCTAATCACTATTAAAGATTGTATTCTTTATACACAAAGAACCTTTCTTGAACTCTACAAGAAATCAAAAGAAACTATCCTAAACACTATAGAATAGACTTACACCCACAGACTCAACCAGAGTCTCTGTGATCACCCCAATCACAGTCGCAGGGTTCTAAAACCCACTTACAATCTCTAACCCGAGATCAAAGAATACAAAAATTACAATGATAGAAGAAAGTTCTTGACAAAACAGTGAAAACAAAAAACTCTATGCAGATCTTCTTGCTCATGAAGGTTGTAGCTTCTTGAGAGTTTTTCTCTTGAATCTTTTCGCTCCTCTGAACGTCCTTGAAAGTAATATTTATAGGCTCCACGAAATGTAATGGGTCTTTGCTTTTTGAAAGAGTTAAAACGCGTTCTGCACGTATTTACTGCATAAGGAAGGTGTGAAGAACAGAATAGTCGACTGAAGACATAGACCAGTGTGTTATTTTCATTAAACCTGTATACCTGGTACATTTAATGAAAAACGTCGACTAGACAAGAAGAATTAGTAGACTAACTGATGAATAATAAAAACAACAGTTTATCATTATTCATATGATTAATCTATACAAGTAATCTATCATCTCGAACAAACTTAAAACATTTAAACAAGTATTAACCACGCATCCAGCACAGAATTAAACACAATTAACAAGTCAACAAACATCATCAAATCTCAAATCATTCAACAATGCATTTTGAAAAGTTTTGTTCTAAATATGGCATTTCTCACAACTTTTCTGCACCTAGAACTCCACAGTAAAATGGAGTTGTTGAAAGAAAGAACAGGACTCTCCAAGAATGTGCAAGGACAATGTTGAGTGAATCCAAGCTTCCAAAATACTTTTGGGCAGATGCAGTCTCTACAACTTGTTATGTACTTAATAGAGTTTTGCTTAGACCAATACTAGATAAAACCCCATATGAGCTTTTGAATGATAAAATTCCTAGTATTTCATATTTCAAAGTCTTTGGCTGCAGGTGCTTCATACTCAACAATGGAAAAGCATCATTAGGCAAATTTGATGAAAAAGCTGATGATGGTATTTTTCTAGGTTATTTAATGAATAGCAAAGCTTATCGTGTTTTCAACAAAAAGAACCTAACTGTGGAAGAATCTATTCATGTTTTATTTGATGAATACTTATGCCAAAAAGAGAGAAAAGGTCATTCCCTTGCAGGTTCTGATGATGAGAAATCTGAGAAGTCTGAAAAGAATGAAGATTATGCAGAAAAATCTGTTGAAACTGACAGACAGGATGAACCAGTCGACTATAATTATGGATCAGTCGACTACTCTGCAGCAGACAATGCCTTATCCAAATCCTGGAGGACTAAAAAAGGATTGTCTCTTGATAACATAATTGGGAATGTTGAAAATGTTAAATAAAGACGGCAGTATAAAAACCAAGAGGGGGGGGGTGAATTGGATTTTAAATAAACTTTTTCCCTTTAAAATAAATTTCCAGATTTTTGAATTACTTTAAAAAACTAGGATGCGGATTTTCCTTAACCTTTGATTAGTGCAATTTGAGTTGCAATTGTTAAAATGATCCACAATAAAAAGAGATAGGGAAAGAGAAAGAACACAGAGATTTATACTGGTTCGGATTAAGCCAATCCTACGTCCAGTTCCCAACCACCACAAATGCGTGATGATCACCCCACTATCTTTAATTGAAATTACAAACACCAATTCATGCAATAACAAATAAAGATAAAGGAAACACCTCCTTAGACACACTAAGGATGAAACACCTCCCCAGACACACTGAGGATGAAACCCACCTCTCTTGACACACAAGAGATGAACACACCTCCCTTAGAACAGATCCAAGGGATGAATTTTCCCGTTTATAAAAACAGTAAAAAGAATACACCTAATAATAGTGCTGGATAGAAAGCTTAAGCACAAAGATCACCACTTCCAAAGACTTGATCAAACTTGAGAGAGCAAGAAAGCGGTTTTGAAAAGCTAAGGTGCAAGAACACTTTGAATATGTGTTGTTTTCAGATTATGTTTAACCTAAGACATTCTCTTTCATTTTATAATTCGAAAATGCTCCAAAGTTTCCATTCTTAGATTGATTTAGCATTGATTTCACAAAAATGACTCATTTAATCGATTATATTAAAAGCTTAATCGATTATATCATATTTGAAAACTGGAAAACTTATTTTGCCTTATATAATCGATTAGATTAAGGCCATAATCGATTATATTAACCCAGAATCAATATAATCGATTATCAAAAACACTTAATCGATTATTTAGTTCGTTAAACAATTTTAATTCATATTTTAAGTTAAATAATCGATTATTTACGTATCATAATCGATTAAAAGCGTAGAAAAACGTTTTTGCGTGAAAACAACTTGCTCTCTTGTTTAGGAAGGTCTTGAATGGGATTTATGACTTACTCTTTCCATCCAACACCCAAAACAGAACCTTCTAAACTTGAAACTTCAGCACTTGACAAAATCTTCATCAATTTTCTCTCTTGAAAGCTTTTAAACACTCTTTATGCCTTTCCTTTTCTATCTAGCATCCTTCCTTTGTGAGATGACACAAGTCTTTAATGTTGATTGGAGCACTTTAAATCTTCATCATCAAAACTTTAAGACTTCATTAAAACTCTGGAGGACTTCATTAACACTTGGTCTTGAAATATGCTAACAGAAAAGGGAGTAACAACTCGAAACTCTCTACATGAATTCTGTAATCACATGGCATTCGTTTCACAAATAGAACCAAAAAATATTCATGATGCATTGCTTGATCATAATTGGATTAATGCTATGAATGAAGAGTTGAATCAGTTTGTTAGGAATAATGTTTGGCATCTAGTACCTAGGAACAATGTAATGAATGTGATAGGAACAAAGTGGGTTTTCAAAAACAAACTTGATGAAAATGGTATTATAACTAGGAACAAAGCTAGACTAGTAGCTAAAGGGTATAATCAGGAATAAGGCAATGATTATGATGAAACTTATGCACCAGTTGCTAGATTAGAAGTCATTAGATTGTTGCTTGCATTTGCATGTCTTAAAAGCTTCAAACTCTATCAAATGGATGTTAAAAGTGCTTTTCTAAATGGCTTTATAAATGAGGATGTGTATGTTGAACAACCACCTGGTTTTATTGATTCTAAGTTTCCTAACCATGTTTACAAACTCAAAAAGGCATTGTATGGTCTTAAACAGGCACCTAGGCAGTGGTATGAAAGACTTACAACTTTCCTCATATCACAAGGTTTTAAAAGAGGAGTTGTGGATAAAACTCTTTTCACTAAGAAAGTTGTTAATGATCTCATACTTGTGCAAATTTATGTTGATGACATTATTTTTGGATCATCTAATCCCTCTCTTTGCCAAGAGTTTGCAGAATCAATGCAAGGTGAATTTGAGATGTCAATGATGGGAGAATTGAATTTCTTCCTAGGTTTGCAGGTCAAACAGATGCAAAATGGAACCTTCATAAATCAATCTAAGTACTGCAATGAATTGCTGAAGAAGTTCAACATGGAGAGCTGCAAAGAAGCCAATACTCCAATGTCCTCAAGCTGTTATCTTGACATAGATGAATCTGGAAAATCAGTTGATGCAACTATGTATAGAGGTTTGATTGGTTCTTTGCTATACATCACTGCTAGCAGACCTGACATTATGTTTGTTGTATGTCTATGTGCAAGATTTCAAGCTAATCCAAAGGAATCACATCTCACAGCTGCAAAACGAATTTTGAAGTATCTCAAAGGAACTGTGAATGTTGGGCTGTGGTATTCAACTGGGAATGAGTTAAATTTGGTTGGATATACTGATTCTGATTTTGCAGGTTGCAAATTAGATAGGAAAAGCACAAGTGGAACATGTCACTTGTTTGGAAACTGTTTGATTTCGTGGACAAGCAAGAAACAAGCATGTGTTGCACTTTCAACAGCAGAAGCTGAATATATAGCTGCTGGTAGCTGCACTGCACAGATTTTGTGGTTAAAACAACAGCTAAGTGATTTCAATTTGCATCTTTCTGATATTCCAATCTTATGTGATAACACCAGTGCAATCAATCTAACTAAGAATCCTATACAGCACTCTAGAACTAAGCACATTGAAATAAGGCACCATTTTATAAGAGATCATATAGAAAAGAAGGATTGTAGGATTGAATTCATCTCTACTAATGATCAATTAGCTGATATATTCACTGAACCTCTTGGTCGTGATAGGTTTTTCAAACTTAGAAATGAATTGGGCATTCTGAACATTAATCATCTTTCTTAAATTTTCTCTGCTGAGTTAAACAGTTTGTTAATTCTTTGAAATAGCTGACGTATTTCATTTAACTGACAGTAATATTTTACTGCTGCAGATTTCAGTGTGTTAATTCTGTGTAACAGTTGACTTATTTCACTTAACTGACAATAGTGCTTTACTGTTACATTAAATAGTTTGCTTATTCTCAGGAAATAACAAACGTATTTCATTAATTGTACTTGCAGATGTTGTTTCAATCAGAACAAGTCTATTAATTGCTCTAACTAACTAATTAATTCCATTAAATAAGATTAAGATTCAATTGGATTTCAAAATATCAGTCAAATTCTCTTCAAATTTGTTCAAACCTTGTCTGTAAATAACCAACTCATACATATTCCTTCTCTGTACTGTCTATAACTGAATATCTTCTCAACTGATCAATATTTCGTGTGACCTTGCATCTATATAGCTATAATCCTCCTGGATTTTAGATTTCACTACTGTACACCTCTCTCATTGCATTTTTGTATGAAATGGTTAAACCTGTAAAACTCAAAATGCAGAGGAAACAAATTCTTACCCCTAAGATTCTGAAGTTCAACTGGCTGGACAATGAAAATATGACCTTCGTAAGGAATTCCCTTCAAGCTCAGGGTCTTCAACAGTTTGTCGAGCTAGAAGGTAACTTCTACATAGATCTTGTCAAATTGTTTTATGCTAACTTGAAGATGGAGAACAATGTACTGGTCTCTCAAATAAGAGGTAGAGAAGTGCAGATTGACAACACCTTGTGGAGAAGGGTTGCTGGTCTGAAAAATGAGGGAATCAAAATCAGTAAAGGTAACACTGGAGCTGTACCAGATTTTAACAAGGAAGCTGTTTACAAGGCTTGCCTGCGAAGCTGTGATGAAGCTCTCATCCTCAAATACAACGTTGGGAGGATGAAACGAGATGAAAGGCTCTTAGCTTTCTTCCTTGCTTGGCAGCTCATCCCCAGGGGGAGTAATCATGCACAGCTGATGGAGGAAGATCTTGCACTGATTCACTGCTTGAAGAATCGCATAAAGGTCAATTGGATATATGTGATCAAGGGTCACATGTTCAAGGCAAAAAGGCTCAGTGATCACAAGCTTCCATATGCAATTTTGATCTCCAAGTTCTTGGATTACTTTAATTTCCCCACTGAAGGAGAGACCACCAGGATTGTCAACCATAAGCATTTGTTTGACAACTATTACCTCCGCAAGATGGGCTTGACAAAGGTCAATGGTGATTGGAATTATGAAGCTGGAACTTCTTCATCTGCACCAGGAGCAAACTTCACTGCTGGCACATCATCTAGGACTCAACAAGATTATACAGCATATTAAATGGTTCCTTATTCTGCACCTCCAACATACCAGGGAGTACCAATGTCAGAATTTGAACAAATGTTGATTTCTAGACTTAATGTGCTTTCCTCCATGCAGCGTAATACACACGAAACTATGGTGGCCAGGTTCACCAACATAGATTATGAGATTGATTTGATCCAACGCCAACTTGCTGAACTGCAAGTAACTGTGGAAAGTTATGATGGCTCAAATGCCCACAACACTGCTGCTGCCATGGAAGAGGATGGAGATGATGATGAAGACGAGGATGATGAAGAAGATGATGACTGATCTAATCTGCTTCTGTTTTTAATATTTTCAGCATTATATTTCTGCAGATAAAACATTTGGGTCTGTAATAATTTTCACACACTTATATTCTGTTTAATTTGAACTTTAGAACATTAACATCTGCTATATCTGCTTTATCTGCTATTTGCTAATGTCAAAGGGGGAGATAATCTACCATCTCTTCTCTTTGTGTTTACAGGTTTTGCAGGTTGACATCATCAAATAGGGGGAGTTTGTTGATGATTTGAGATTTGATGATGTTTTAAAAGCTTTGATGATGTTTTGATAAATGTGTTGGGTTTGTGATTAATGGTTCTTAATTGATTTAGCATTTCTAAGATGTTAGATTATCTGTATATGATTAGCTAATTGAAATATGATAATCTGATGATTTTGTTTTTCATCAATTAGTCTGCTAATCCTGTTGCTCTAGTCGACTATTTTCATTAATGTACCAGGAATACAGGTTTAATGAAAATAACTAACTGGTTTGCGTCTTCAGTCGACTATTTTGTTCCAGACCCTCTTTATGCAGAAAAGTGCAGAACGCGGGTTTTAAAGACTTAAAGAGAGCATGACCCAAAGCAATTCCTTTGCCTATAAATACAACTCTTAAGGACGAATCAAGGCGCGAAAGAATTCGAGAGAAAACACCCAAGAGCTGAAAATACTCAAAAGAAAAAGATTCTGCAGAGTTTTCGTTTACTGTGCTTACTGTTTAAGAAGAATTTCTTTCTTTCACTGTATCTTGTATTCTTTGATCTCGGGTTAGAGATTTGTAGGTGGGTTTTAGAACCCTGTTGTGTGTGATCGGGGTGATCACAATGGCTTAGTGTGAGTCAGTGGGTTTAGAACTGTTTTATAGTGTTTAGAATAGGTTCTTTGATTTTCTTGTAGTGTTCAAGAAAGATTTGTTGTAAAGAATACATTTTTTATAGTGATTAGGATCTGTGGAGTTGCAGATCACCAACTGGATGTAGTTCTTGCACAAAGAACGAACCAGTATAAACCTTGGTGTTATCTTTTCTCTTCCTTCATCATCTGTTATATTCTGCATTAAGAACTAACCTACTATTTTGCAATAATCAGTCGGCTAATTCTCAGTAAACTGCACCAGTAAATTTTCTGATACGAAAAAGTTTTCAATAAAGCTTTATATCAATTCAACCCCCCCTTCTTGATATAATTCCGCATCTAACACTATTAAGATTCAGAAAATTTACTAATGTAGTGCAGAGCAAAATAGTTAACTGATTACAGTGAATTAGCCGATTAGTTCAACAGATAGATATTAAAGATGATGAAGGATGAGAAAGAAAACACTAGGAATTGTACTGGTTCACTCTTGAACAAGAGCTACATCCAGTTACTGATCTGTAACACTAACAGATCTCTAATCACTAAAAAATATCAAGTCTTTACAAAAAAAACCTTTTCTAAAGACTACAAGAATAAAAAAGATCCAATTCTAAACCCTATAGAAATTGATCTTTAATCCAAGATTCACACTGAATCTATGTGATCACCCCAATCACAGACACAGGGTTTACAACCCCACTGAAAAATCTCAACACAGAGATCAAAAGAATACTGTAAAATGCGAAAACCAGACTCTCTTGAAAAATTGAAACTTTAAAAGAATTCTCTGCAGACTTTTGTTGATCCTTTCTACTCTGATCTTTGGCTATTCTTTTGGGTATTCTCTCGTGCTTTGAGTCTTGCTTGAGACTTGTATTTATAGGCCAAGAGAGGAGCTCAAGTCGCGCTATTCAGTTTTCTGCACAATATGAAGCCTGGCACAAAGTAGTTGACTAAACAACAAACCAGTTAGCTATTTTCATTAAAACCAAAGTATGAAATGTAAATTTCCGAATTATGAAAAATGATTTCTTTTTATAAACAAAAGTACGGATCGAGAATAAAATATAAATTTCGAAATTCCTAAAAATTGAGTTTTTTTGTGTAAAACGAAAGTACGGATCGAAAATCAAATTTAAATTTCCTAATTATGAAAAATTGAGTTTTTTTTTTGTAAAACAAAAGTATGGATCGAGAATAAAATATATATTTCAAAATTATGGAAAATTAATTTTTTTTTTGTAAAACAAAAGTACGGATCGAAGATAAAATATAAATTTCCGAATTATAAAAAATTCATTTTTTTTAAAACAAAAGTACAGCTCGAGAATAAAATATAAATTTCGAAATTACAAAAAATTGAGTTTTTTGTGTACAACAAAATACGGATAGAGAATAAAATATACATTTCCAAATTATGAAAAATTGAGTTTTCATTTTGTAAAACAAAAGTATGGATCGAAAATAAAATTTAAATTTCGAAATTGTGAAAAATTTAGCTTTTTTTTCTAAAAAAAAAGCACGGATCGAAAATAAAATATAAATTTCCAAATTCTGAAAAATTGATTTTTTTTGTATAAGAAAAGTACGGATAGAAAATAAAATTTAAATTTCAAAATTACGAAAAATTGAGTTTTCTTTGTATAAAACAAAAGTACGAATCGGAAATAAAATTTGAATTTCGAAGTTACAAAAAATTGAGTTTTTTTGTGTAAAACAAAAGTACGGATCGAAAATAAAATTTAAAATTACAAATTATGAAAAATTTTCAGTTTTTTTTTCTAAAAAAAAGTACGGATCGAAAATAAAATATAAATTTCTGAATTATGAAAATTTGATTTCTTTTTATAAACAAAAGTATGGATCGAGAATAAAATCTAAATTTCCAAATTACGAAAAATTGAGTTTTTTTGTGTAAAACATAAGTACGGATCGAAAATAAAACTTGAATTTCCTAATTTTGAAAAATTGATTTTTTTCGTAAAACAAAAGTATGGATCGAAAATAAAATATAAATTTCGAATTATGAAAAATTGATTTCTTTTTGTAAAACAAAAGTACGGATAGAGAATAAAATTAAAATTTCGAAATTACGAGAAATTGAGTTTTTTTGTGTAAAACAAAAGTACGGATCGAAAATAAAATTTGAATTTCCTAATTATGAAAAATTGAGTTTTTTTTGTAAAACAAAAGTACAGATCGAGAATAAAATATAAATTTCGAAATTACGAAGATTAAGTTTTTTTGTGTAAAACAAAAGTACGGATCGAGAATAAAATATAAATTTTGAAATTAAGAAAAATTGAGATTTTGTGTAAAACAAAAGTACAGATCGAAAATAAAATTTGAACTTCAAAGTTACGAAAAATTGTGTTTTTTTTTGTGTAAAGCAAAAGTACGGATCGAGAATAAAGTATAAATTTCCAAATTATGAAAATTTGGTTTTTTTTATAAAACAAAAGTACGGATCGAAAATAAAATATAAATTTCCGAATTATGAAAATTTGATTTCTTTTTGAACAATAAAAGTACGGTTCAAGAATAAAAGATAAATTTCGAACTTGCGAAAAATTGAGTTTTTTTTGTGTAAAACAAAAGTGCGAATCGAAAATAAAATTTGAATTTCCCAATTATGAAAAATTGATTATTTTCGTAAAACAAAAGTATGATCGAAAATAAAGTATAAATTTTCGAATTATGAAAAATTGATATCTTTTTGTAAAACAAATGTACGGATCGAGAAAAAAATATTCATTTCAAAATTACAAAAAATTGAGTATTTTTGTGTAAAACAAAAAGTACGGATCCAAAATAAAATTTGAATTTCCTAATTATGAAAAATTGAGTTTTTTATTTTAAAACAAAACTACGAATCGAGAATAAAATATAAATTTCGAAATTACGAAAAATTGATTTTTTTGTGTAAAACAAATGTACGGATCGAGAATAAAATATAAATTTCAAAATTATGAGAAATTGAGATTTTGAGAAAAACAAAAGTACAGATTGAAAATAAATTTTGAATTTCTTAATTATGAAAAATTGAGTTTTTTTTGTAAAACAAAAGTACGGATCGAGAACAAAATATAAATTTCAAAATTACGAAAAATTAAATTTCGAAATTACGAAAAAATTGAGTTTTTTTTTGTATAAAACAAAAGTACGGATCGAAAACAAAATATAAATTTCGAAATTAAGAAAAATTGAGATTTTTTGTGTAAAACAAAAGTACGGATAGAGAATAAAATATAAATTTCCAAATTATGAAAAATTGAGTTTTTTTTGTAAAACAAAACTACGGATCGAGAACAAAATATAAATTTCAAAATTACGAAAAATTAAATTTCGAAATTACGAAAAAATTGAGTTTTTTTTGTATAAAAGAAAAGTACGGATCGAAAACAAAATATAAATTTCGAAATTAAGAAAAATTGAGATTTTTTGTGTAAAACAAAAGTACGGATAGAGAATAAAATATAAATTTCCAAATTATGAAAAATTGAGTTTTTTTTTTGTAAAACAATAGTACGGATCAAAAATAAAATTTAAATTTCCAAATTATGAAAAATTGAGTTTTTTTTTGTAAAAAAAAGTACGGATCAAAAATAAAATATAAATTTCCAAATTATAAAAATTAAGTTTTTTATGTATAAGACAAGTACGGATCGAACATAAAATTTAAATTTCGAAATTATGAAAAAATTGAGTTTTTTTTGTATAAAACAAAAGTACGGATCGAAAATAAAATTTGAATATCGAAGTTACGAACTATTGAGTTTTTTTGTGTAAAACAAAAGTACGAATCGAGAATAAAATTTAAATTTCCAAATTATGAAAAATTGGTTTTTGTTTGTAAAACAAAAGTACGGATCGAAAATACAAAATAAATTTCCAAATTATGAAAAATTGAGTTTTTTTTGTAAAACAAAAGTACGGATCGAAAATAAAATTTAAATTTCCAAATTATGAAAAATTGAGTTTTTTTTTGTAAAAAGATAGTACGAATCGAAAATAAAATATAAATTTCCAAATTATGTAAAATTGATTTTTTTGTATGAGAAAAGTACGGATAGAAAATAAAATTTAAATTTCGAAATTACGAAAAATTCAGTTTTTTTGTATAAAACAAAAGTACGAATCAAAAATAAAATTTGAATTTCGAAGGTACGAAAAATTGAATTTTTTTCTGTAAAACAAAAGTACGGATCGAGAATAAAATATAAATTTCCAAAATATGAAAAATTGGTTTTTGTTTGTAAAACAAAAGTACGGATCGAAAATAAAATATAAATTTTTGAATTATGAAAATTTGATTTGTTTTTTAACAATAAACGTACGGTTCGAGAATAAAAGATAAAGTTCGAACTTTCGAAAAGTTGAGTTTTTTTTTTGTAAAACAAAAGTGCGAATCGAAAATAAAATTTGAATTTTCCAATTATGAAAATTTGATTCTTTCCGTAAAACAAAAGTATGATCGAAAGTAAAGTATAAATTTTCAAATTATGAAAAATTGATATCTTTTTGTAAAACAAAAGTACGGATCGACAAAAAAATATTCATTTCAAAATTATAAAAAATTGAGTTTTTTTGTGTAAAACAAAAAGTACGGATCGAAAATAAAATTTGAATTTCCTAATTATGAAAAATTGGGTTTTTTATTGTAAAAGAAAACTACGGATCGAGAATAAAATATAAATTTCGAAATTACGAAAAATTGATTTTTTTGTGTAAAACAAATGTACGGATCGAGAATAAAATATAAATTTCAAAATTATGAGAAATTGAGATTTTGTGAAAAACAAAAGTACAAATTGAAAATAAATTTTGAATTTCTTAATTATGAAAAATTGAGTTTTTTTTGTAAAACAAAAGTACGGATCAAGAACAAAATATAAATTTCGAAATTACGAAAAATTGAGTTTTTTTTGTGTAAAACAAAAGTACGGATCGAGAATAAAATATAAATATCAAAATTATGAAAAATTGAGATTTTGTGTAAAACAAAAAGTATAGATAGAAAATAAATTTGAATTTCAAAGTTACAAAAAATTGTGTTTTTTTTGTGTAAATCAAAAGTACGGATCGAGAATAAAATATAAATTTCCAAATTATGAAAAATTGGTTTTTTTTTGTAAAGCAAAGGTACTGATCGAAAATCAAATTTGAATTTCCAAATGTTGAAAAATTGAGTTTTTTTTGTAAAACAAAAGTACGGATCGAGAATAAAATATATATTTCAAAATTATGAAAAATTAATTTTTTTTTGTTAAACAAAAGTACGGATCGAAGATAAAATATAAATTTCCGAATTATGAAAAATTGATTTTTTTTTGTAAAACAAAAGTATAGATCGAGAATAAATTATAAATTTCGAAATTACGAAAAATTGAGTTTTTTTGTGTAAAACAAAAGTACGGATAGAGAATAAAATATAAATTTCCAAATTATGAAAAATTGAGTTTTTTTTTGTAAAACAATAGTACGGATCAAAAATAAAATATAAATTTCCAAATTATGAAAAATTGATTTTTTTTTGTAAAAAAAAAGTACAGATCAAAAATAAAATATAAATTTCCAAATTATAAAAATTAAGTTTTTTTGTATAAGACAAGTACGGATCAAACATAAAATTTAAATTTCAAAATTACGAAAAATGGATTTATTTTTGTATAAAACAAAAGTACAGATCGAAAATAAAATTTGAATATCGAAGTTACGAAATATTGAGTTTTTTTGTGTAAAACAAAAGTACAAATCGAGAATAAAATATAAATTTCCAAATTATGAAAAATTGGTTTTTGTTTGTAAAACAAAAGTACAGATCGAAAATAAAATATAAATTTCCAAATTATGAAAAATTGATTTCTTTTTATAAACAAAAAAACGGTTTGAGAATAAAATATAAATTATGAAATTACGAAAAATTGAGTTTTTTTGTGTAAAACAAAAGTAGGGATCGAAAATAAAATTTGAATTTCCTAATTATGAAAAATTGATTTTTTTCGTAAAACAAAAGTATGGATTGAAAATAAAATATAAATTTCGAATTATGAAAACTTGATTTCTTTTTGTAAACAAAAGTACGGATCGAGAATAAAATATAAATTTCCAAATTATGAAAAATTGAGTTTTTTTTTGTAAAACAATAGTACGGATCAAAAATAAAATATAAATTTCCAAATTATGAAAATTGATTTTTTTTTGTAAAAAAAAAGTACGGATCAAAAAGAAAATATAAATTTTCAAATTATAAAAATTAAGTTTTTTTGTATAAGAAAAGTACGGATCGAACATAAAATTTAAATTTCAAAATTACGAAAAATGGATTTATTTTTGTATAAAACAAAAGTACAGATCGAAAATAAAATTTGAATATCGAAGTTACAAAATATTTAGTTTTTTTGTGTAAAACAATAGTACAAATTGAGAATAAAATATAAATTTCCAAATTATGAAAAATTGGTTTTTGTTTGTAAAACAAAAGTACAGATCGAAAATAAAATATAAATTTCCAAATTATGAAAAATTGATTTCTTTTTATAAACAAAAAAACGGTTTGAGAATAAAATATAAATTATGAAATTACGAAAAATTGAGTTTTTTTGTGTAAAACAAAAGTAGGGATCGAAAATAAAATTTGAATTTCCTAATTATGAAAAATTGATTTTTTTCGTAAAACAAAAGCGTTGGCATATTTCAAGTCCAGAGTTTTATGGAGACATAAAGTTTTGATGATGAAGTTTTTAGGAAGTTTCAATCAACATTAAAGACTTGTGCCATATCACAAAGGAAGGTTGCTTGATAAGAAAGGAAAGGCATAAAGAGCATTCAAAGCTTTCAAGAGAAAAGATTGATGAAGATTTTCTCAAGAGCTGAAGGATCAAAGGTAGAAGGTTCTGTTTTGGGTGTTGGATAAAAAGAGTAAGTCATAAATCCCATTCAAGACCTTCCCAAACAAGAGAGCAAGGTGTTTTCTCGCAAAAACGTTTTTCTACGCTTTTAATCGATTACCATACGTAGATAATCGATTATTTAACTTAAAATTTGAATAAAAAATGTTTAACGAGCAAAATAATCGATTAAGTGTCTTTGATAATCGATTATATTGATTCTGGGTTAATATAATCGATTATGGCCTTAATCTAATCGATTAAATCAAACGATGTTTGTTTTCCAGTTTTTAAACATAATATAATCGATTAAGCTTTTAATATAATCGATTAAATGAGTCGTTTTGCGAAATTAATTCTAAATCAACGTAAGAATGGAAACTTTGGAGCATTTTCGAATTATAAAATGAAAGAGAATGTCTTAGGTTTAACACATCCGAACAAACACAAAATATTCAAAGTGTTTCGCGCCTTAGCTTTTTCAAAGCCGCTTTCTGCTCTCTTCGGTTTGATCAAGTCTTTGGAAGTGGTGATCAGTGTGCTTAAGCTTTCTATCCAGCACATTTCGGTGTATTCTTTTCTTGTTTTACGTAAAGGGAAAATTCATCCCTTGGATTGGTTCTAAGGGAGGTGTTTCATCTCTTGTGTGTCAAGAGAGGTGGGTTTCATCCTCAGTGTGTCTAGGGAGGTGTTTCATCCTTAGTGTGTCTGAGGAGGTGTTTTCGTTTATCTTTATTTGTTATTGCATGAATTGGTGTTTGTAATTTCAATTAAAGATAGTGGGGAAAATCATCACGGATTTGTGGTGGTTGGGAACTGGATGTAGGATTGGCTTAATCCGAACCAGTATAAATCTCTGTGTTCTTTCTCTTTCTCTTTATCTTTTAATTGTGGATCATTATTACAATTGCTAAACCCAACAGCGTTAATCAAAGGATTGGAAAAATTCACATCCAAGTTTTTGAAAGTTTTTCAAAACACTGAAAATTTATTTGAAAGAGAAAATTTCTTTAAAAACCCAATTCACCCCCTCTTGGTTTTACACTTGCCGTCTTTATTTAACAATTGGCCTCGAGCTGGTTTTTGAAAGTTATTCAAAAACAAGATCCTTATGGCGAACAAAAATCAAACTTTTCTTTGAAGGTGCATCTATTCATAGACCACCACTTTTTACAGGTGAAAACTATCCTTTTTGGAAAAAGAGGATGGAAATTTTTCTAAGGTCTAATGATCAAGGCGTTTGGGATGCTGTTGTAAATGGTCCATTTATTCCTATGGTTGTTGTTGAAGAAGCGCAGGTACCTAAGAAGAAAGCAAATTGGAGCAAGGACGAATACAACCAGAATCAATGCGACATAAGGGCGTGTAACATGATAGCATCCGCCTTAACCATTAATGAGTTTTACAGGTTATCAGATTGCACTACTGCAAAGGAGATGTGGGACACTCTAGAAGTCACACATGAAGGAACGGAAGAAGTAAAACGATCAAGGAAGAACACCTTGATTCGGGAATATGAAATGTTCAGTATGAGCAAAGGAGAAACCATATGCGACGTACAAAGAGATTTACTCACATCGTAAATCATCTCAAGGCGTTAGGTAAGAAATTCGACACTGAAGAATTAAATGTCAAAATTTTGAAATCTTTGGATAGGACTTGGCAACCTAAAGTGACGGCCATCACGGAATCAAAGAATCTGTCAAACATGAACATGACAACTCTCTTCGGAAAGCTTAGAGAACATGAAATGGAGCTAGGTCGCTTCAACGGTGAAGAAGAGGACGTTAAAAGAAAAGGTATTGCCTTAAAGGTTCAATCCATTAAAGAGGAGAGCAGCGATACTGATGATTCAGAAGACGATGATCTAAATGAATTTGTAAAGAAATACAAAAAGTTCATCAAGAAGAAAGGCAACCATAAGAAAGGTAAGAAATTTGAAAATTCAAATTCTAACGATAATTATAAAATGTTATGGTTGTGGCAAAAGGGGCACATGAGAGCGATTGTCCGAATTCCAAGAAACCTGAAGAAAGGGAAAAGAAAAGTAAGAAGTTCTTCAAAAAGAAGAAGAGAGCATATATTGCTTGGGACGACAATGAAGTGAGTTCTTCTGAAGGTTCAAGTGAATCAGAAGAAGAAGCAAACATTTGTCTCATGGCAGATGATGATGTGGAATCCACGTGCAGTGAGGTAAGCGATTCTGATCTCCCTAATAATTATGATGAATTGCTTGAAGAATTTCTCAATCTTTGTAAAAAATCTGAAAAGCTTTTTTCGGCTCATAACAAATTGAAAAATGATTTTAAGGTTCTTGAAAAGAAAATTATTGATTTGGAAGAAGAGAAAAGGTTTTGAAAGATGATTTGGAAAAGGCAAAAATCCCTTGCAAATGCAAAACAAAAATTCCTGTTTGCAAAAATTGTAATGAACTTGCTAACAAGGTTACTTATCTTGAAACATCTCTTTCAAAAATCACGATGGGCAATAATAATTTAAACAATGTTTTGAAAGTGCAAAAAGGTTTATATGAAAAAGCAGGTCTTGGTTATAATTTCAGGTATAATCATAAACCTACTAAAACTGTTTTTGTGAAAGGAGAATCGTCTAATTCAAATAAGGTTTTTGAAAATTCTAATTCCTTTAAACAAAACGTTTCTACAAAGAAGTTTTATAAAAATGCATATTTCTCAACAAGAACAAATTTTCCTACATGTTTTTATTGTATGCATAAAGGTCATTCTGTTAATAGATGCAATATTAAACGTTTTAGTGTTCCTAATGGGAAATATAAATGGGTTCCCAAAGGAAAATCTGTTTCTAACCCGTGAGGACCCTAATAAGTGATTTTAGGGAACCAGAATTTTTCTTGTTTATATTGCAGGCTGGTTCCATATCCAAAAGGCCTCTTTGGTGATGAGATAGCAAGTGATCAAGTTTATGAAGGGAGGCATAAACATCAACGAGTTGGCATATTTACCACATCTTTTATGTCAAGTAAGTTTTTATGAGCTTAGAAAGGATCCAGGTAAGTATTGTTGTTGTTTTTTTATGTTATTTCAGCGTTTTACGAAAATTTACGTATTTAATCGATTAGGTTTCGTGTATTAATCGATTAAACGCGGTGTTTGTGAAAATGTTTTAAAACATAATCGATTAAATCGCTGGGGAGCAATTTAATCGATTAAGGAATGCACATAATCGATTAAATTTCTGGGTTTTCGTTTTCTGGAAATTTTTTTAAGGCAAATAATCGATTAAATGAGAGTATAATCGATTAAATGCACCGTTCTGTGTTTTTTCTGCAAATCTGATTTTCGAACGTTGGCCATGTTTTCACGTGTTTTGTCTTTTTTAAACGGCTATATTCGTTCCCAATGGATATATTTTCATTAAATCAACGTTTTATGACCCGGATTTCATTCTATAAATAGCTGGTTTGAGAATCAAAGTGACTCACTCACTCTCTCTCTCACTCTTGCTGTTTCTGCTGTTATTTGCTGTCTTGTGCGAATTTTAATTCTCTGTGCTGTCTCTGTTATTCCATTATCTTGTTGTGCAATTTCTCTTGTCTTTTATATCACCGAAATGGCTGATCAAAGAAGAAGGAAGATGCCATCAAGGAGAAAGGGCAAGGAGCCAATGACTTCTCAAGAAAGGAGACCTCCAACTCTAGCTGGTTGGATTTCAGATGAAGATCTGCAAATTGCCTTTGTTAACAAGTGGAAGGATAGAAAAATTCTTACCCCTAAATTCTTATCTTGTGAATTTTTTAGATCTCATGGTTTTCAATTTCAGGAATTTTTAGTAGGAAGTGGACTACAACAATTTGTGGAGATGGAAGGGGCATTCTACCCAGATTTGGTTAGAGTGTTCTACATGAACTTGACATCAAGAACTGCAAGCCCAAGCACCAAAGTGAAAGGTGTAAGGATCTTCTTTGATGAAGATTTGTGGAACAATGTAGCTGGTCTCTCAACTCAAGGCATAAACATCACATATGGCTTTGAGGACTTCAACAAGTTGGTAGAATTCAGAAAATTCTGCAAGGATCCTAACCTACAAGTTGAGAACTTGTATAAAGTTGGTAATGTAAAGTTAAATGAAAGAATGCTGCATTATGTTATTGTTTGGATTTTAGTAGCAAGAGGCACTAATCATGCCCAACTTACTAAGGAAGACATTCTTCTAATGTATGGATTCCTTAATAATAATACAAAGGTGTTGATCTTGAAGGGGAGAATAAACAGATTTTGCTAAGCAATAGCAAAATTGGCAAAAATGTTCTCAGGCATATGGGCCTCATAGAACAAGGCAACAGGTTTACCCAAAGAGAAGAAGGAGCTGCTGCCATGGAAGAAGATGATGAAGACCAACCTCAACCTCCACCTCAATTTCAACCTCAACCAGGATCAGTGGAAGAGCTTCTCATATCAAGAATGGATTCTATGATGAATCTTCACTCCAAGGAATTTCAAGGCCTTTCTCATCAACTCTCAAGGCTTAATAGAAGGATGTATAGAGTTGAAAGAAAGATGAACATTGAAGAAATATCTCCTGAAGAAGATAATACAACATCCTCAAGAGGCAAACAGCCAACCAATGTTGAGGAAGATGAAGAAGATAGTGAAGAAACTGAATAGGCTACAAGTTCACTTTTCCTTAGTCTGTTCTTCATTATTTTCCAGATGCTGTTTTTTTCTCTCTATTATTTTCACGTGTATTAATTTGCTTCTGCTGTAATTATCTCCGAAAATGTAATCTTTTGAAAATGATAAAAATAAAGGGGAGAAAATATTTGTCTTGATTGAAAATCTGTCTAGTTAATATAGCTTTTTAAGAAAATTAATTTCAAGGGAACTTTAGGAAATAATTCAAATAAGTGCCTAATATAGCTTAAACAATTAAGAGCATAGTTTAAGGGGGAGCTTTTAGAAATAATTTCCACTCATTAATTCCTTGAAATCTCTTTTTCAAAATTCAAATTGAAATTTAAATGCTATATGATTGCCTATTTTATTTCCTTTGTGGACTAATATTTATGATGGAGATATCCATACATTATTTTCAAGATTTTCAGGATATTATCACAAGTCTCTACGTTTCTTTTATCATCATCAAAAGGGGAGATTGTTGGCATATTTCAAGTCCGAGTTTTATGGAGACATAAAGTTTTGATGATGAAGTTTTTAGGAAGTTTCAATCAACATTAAAGACTTGTGCCATCTCACAAAGGAAGGTTGCTTGATAAGAAAGGAAAGGCATAAAGAGCATTCAAAGCTTTCAAGAGAAAAGATTGATGAAGATTTTCTCAAGAGTCTGAAGGATCAAAGGTAGAAGGTTACGTTTTGGGTGTTGGATAAAAGAGTAAGTCATAAATCCCATTCAAGACCTTCCCAAACAAGAGAGCAAGGTGTTTTCTCGCAAAAACGTTTTCTACGCTTTTAATCGATTACCATACGTAGATATGTCGATTATTTAACTTAAAATTTGAATAAAAAATGTTTAACGAGCAAAATAATCGATTAAGTGTCTTTGATAATCGATTATATTGATTACTGGGTTAATATAATCGATTATGGCCTTAATCTAGTCGATTAAATCAAACGATGTTTGTTTTCCAGTTTTTAAACATAATATAATCGATTAAGCTTTTAATATAATCGATTAAATGAGTCGTTTTGCGAAATTAGTTCTAAATCAACCTAAGAATGGAAACTTTGGAGCATTTTCGAATTATAAAATGAAAGAGAATGTCTTAGGTTTAACACATCTGAACAAACACAAAATATTCAAAGTGTTTCTGCGCCTTAGCTTTTTCAAAGCCGCTTTCCTGCTCTCTTCAGTTTGATCAAGTCTTTGGAAGTGGTGATCATTGTGCTTAAGCTTTCTATCCAGCACATTTCAGGTGTATTCTTTTACTGTTTTCTGTAAAGGGAAAATTCATCCCTTGGATTGGTTCTAAGGGAGGTGTTTCATCTCTTGTGTGTCAAGAGAGGTGGGTTTCATCCTCAGTGTGTCTGGGGAGGTGTTTCATCCTTAGTGTGTCTGAGGAGGTGTTTCCGTTTATCTTTATTTGTTATTGCATGAATTGGTGTTTGTAATTTCAATTAAAGATAGTGGGGAAAATCATCACGGATTTGTGGTGGTTGGGAACTGGATGTAGGATTGGCTTAATCCGAACCAGTATAAATCTCTGTGTTCTTTCTCTTTCTCTTTATCTTTTAATTGTGGATCATTATTACAATTGCTAAACCCAACAGCGTTAATCAAAGGATTGGAAAAATTCAAATCCAAGTTTTTGAAAGTTTTTCAAAACCTGAAAATTTATTTGAAAGAGAAAATTTCTTTAAAAACCCAATTCACCCCCCCCTCTTGGTTTTTACACTGCCGTCTTTATTTAACAAAAGTATGGATTGAAAATAAAATATAAATTTCGAATTATGAAAACTTGATTTCTTTTTGTAAAACAAAAGTACGGATCGAGAATAAAATATAAATTTCCAAATTATGAAAAATTAGTTTTTGTTTGTAAAACAAAAGTACGGATTGAAAATAAAATATAAATTTCTGAATTATGAAAAATTGATTTCTTTTTATAAACAAAAGTACGGTTCGAGAATAAAATATAAATTTCGAAATTACGAAGAATTGAGTTTTTTTGTGTTAAACAAAAGTATGGATCGAAAATAAAATTTGAATTTCCTAATTATGAAAAATTGATTTTTTTTCTTAAAAGAAAAGTACGGATCGAAAGTAAAATATAAATTCGAATTATTAAAAATTGATTTCGTTTTGTAAAACAAAAGTATGGATCGAAAATAAAATTTGAATTTCCTAATTATGAAAAATTGAGTTTTTTTTTTGTAAAACAAAAGTACGAATCGAGAACAAAATATAAATTTCGAAATTACGAAAAATTGACTTTTTTGTGTAAAACAAAAGTACGGATCAAGAATAAAATATAAATTTTGAAATTATGAAAAATTGAGATTTTATGTAAAACAAAAGTACAGATTGAAAATAAAATTTGAATTTCAAAGTTACAAAAAATTGTGTTTTTTTGTGTAAAACAAAAGTACGGATCGAGAATAAAATATAAATTTCGGAATTATGAAAAATTGGTTTTTTTTTTTGTAAAACAAAAGTACTGATCGAAAATAAAATTTGAATTTCCAAGTTATGAAAAATTGAGTTTTTTTGTAAAACAAAAGTACGGATCGAGAATAAAATTTATATTACTAAATTATGAAAAATTAATTTTTTTTGGTATAACAAAAGTACGTATCGAAGATAAAATATAAATTTCCAAATTATGAAAAATTGATTTTTTTAAAAGCAAAGTATAGATCGAGAATAAGATATAAATTTCGAAATTACGAAAAATTGAGTTTTTTTGTATCAAACAAAAGTACGGATAGAGAATAAAATATAAATTTCGAAATTATGAAAAATTGAGTTTTTTTTTGTAAAAACAAAGTACAAATCGAAAATAAAATTTAGATTTCAAAATTATGAATAATTGAGTTTTTTTTTGTTAAAAAAAGGTACGGATCGAAAATAAAATATAAATTTTTAAATTATGAAAAATTGATTTTTTTTGTATAAGACAAGTACGGATGGAACATAAAATTTAAAGTTCGAAATTACGAAAAATTGAGTTTTTTTTTGTATAAAACAAAAGTACGGATCGAAAATAAAATTTGAATTTCGAAGTTACGAAAAATTGAGTTTTTTTGTGTAAAACAAAAGTACGGATCGAGAATAAAATACAAATTTCCTAATTATGAAAAATTGGTTTTTGTTTGTAAAACAAAAGTACGGATCGAGAATAAAATATAAATTTCGAAATTATGAAAAATTGAGATTTTGTGTAAAACAAAAAATGCAGATCGAAAATAAAATTTGAATTTCAAAGTTATGAAAAATTGTGTTTTTTTGTGTAAAACAAAAGTACGGATCAAGAATAAAATATAAATTTCCAAATTATGAAAAATTGAGTTTTTTTTATAAAAAAGTACGGATCCAAAAATAAAGTATAAATTTCCAAATTATGAAAAATTGAGTTTTTTTTTGTAAAAAAAAAAGTACGGATAGAAAATAAAATTTAAATTTCGAAAATACGAAAAATTGAGTTTTTTTTTTATAAAACAAAAGTACGGATCGAAAATAAATTTGAATTTCAAAGTTATAAAAAATTGGGTTTTTTTGTGTAAAACAAAAGTACGGATCAAGAAGAAAATATAAATTTTCAAATTATGAAAAATTGGTTTTTGTTTGTAAAACAAAAGTGCGGATCGAAAATAAAATATAAATTTTGGAATTATGAAAAATGGATTTTGTTTTTGAAAAACAAAAGTACGGTTTGAGAATAAAATATAAATTTCGAAATTACGAAAAATTGAATTTTTTTGTGTAAAACAAAAATACGGATCGAAAATAAAATTTGAATTTCCTGTATATGAAAAATTGAATTTTTTTTTGTAAAACAAAAGTACGAATCGAGAATAAAATATAAATTTTGAAATTACGAAAAATTGACTTTTTTAGTGTAAAACAAAAGTACGGATCGAGAATAAAATATAAATTTCAAAATTATGAAAAATTGAGATTTTGTGTAAAACAAAAGTACAGATCGAAAATAAAATTTGAATTTCCTAATTATGAAAAATTGAGTTTTTTTTTTAAAAGAAGGTACGGATCGAGAATAAAATATAAATTTCGAAATTACGAAAAATTGAGTTTTTTTTGTGTAAAAGAAAAGTACGGATTGAAAATAAAATATAAATTTCGAAATTATGAAAAAAAAAATTTTTTGTAAAACAAAAGTACTGATTCAAAATAAAATTTGAATTTCCAAATTATGAAAAATTGAGTTTTATTTCTGTAAAACAAAAGTACGGATCGAGATAAAATATATATTTCAAAATTATGAAAAATTAATTTGTTTTGTAAGACAAAAGTACGGATCGAAGATAAAATTTAAATTTCTGAATTATGAAAAATTGATTTTTTTTTGTAAAACAAAAGTATAGATTGAGAATAAAATATAAATTTCGAAATTACGAAAAATTGAGTTTTTTTTGTGTAAAAGAAGTACGGATCGAAAACAAACTTCAATTTTGAAATGACGAAAAATTGAGTTTTTTTGTGTAAAACAAAAGTACGGATTGAAAATAAAATTTGAATTTTCATATTATGAAATATTGAGTTTTTTTTTGTAGAAAAAAATTACGGATCGAAAAGAAAATATAAATTTCGAAATTACAAAAAATTGAATTATTTTTGTTAAAAAAAGGTACGGATCGAGAATAAAATATAAATATCGAAATTACAAACAATTGAGTTTTTTTTGTGTAAACCAAAAGTACGGATCGAGAATAAAATATAAATATCGAAATTTCAAAAAATTGAGTTTTTTTGTGTAAAACAAAAGTACTGATCGAAAATAAAATTTGAATTTCTAAATTATGAAAAATTGAGTTTTTTTTTGTAACTAAAACAGTACAGATCGAAAATAAAATATATATTTCCAAATTATGAAAATATCATTTTTTTTTATAAAAACAAAAATATGGATCGAAAATAAAATATAAATTTCCAAATTATTAAAAATTAATTTTTTTTGTAAAACAAAAAGTACAGATCGAGAATAAAATATAAATTTTAAAATTATGACAAATTGAGTTTTTTTTTCGTAAAAAAAGTAGGGATCGAAAATAAAATATAAATTTCAAAATTATAAAAAATTGAGTTTTTTTTGTACGTAAAACAAAAGAACGTATCGAGAATAAAATATAAATTTTCAAATTATGAAAAATTCAGTTTTTTTTTTTGTAAAAGAAAAGTACGGACCGGAAATAAAATTTAAATTTTCAAATTATGAAAAATTTATTTCTTTTGTGTAAAACAAAAGTATGGATCGAAAAGAAAATTTTAATTTCAAAATTACGAAAAATTGAGTTCAAACAAAGGTACGGATCAAGAATAAAATATAAATTTCCAAATTATGAAAAATTGATCTTTTTTTTATAAAACAAAAGTATGAATCGAAAATAAAATATATATTTTCAAATTACGAAGAATTGACTTTTTTTTTGTAAAACAAAAGCACGGATCGAAAATAAAATATAAATTTTGAAATTACGAAAAATTACGAATCAAAAGTATGGATCGAAAATAAAATATAAATTTCGAAATCACGAAAAATTGAGTTTTTTTTTTTGCGTAAAACAAAAGTACGTATCGAGAATAAAATATAAATTTTCAAATTATGAAAAATTGATTTCTTTTGTGTAAAACAAAAGTACGGATCCAAAAGAAAATTTGAATTTTAAAATTACGAAAAATTGAGTTTTTTTTTCGTAAAACAAAAGTATGGATCGAGAATAAAATATAAATTTCCAAATTATGAAAAAATGATTTTTTTTATAAAACAAAAGTATGCATCGAAAATAAAATATAAATTTCCAAATTATAAAAAATTGAATTTTTTTTTCTAAAACAAAAGTACGGATCGAGAATAAAATATAAATTTCCAAATTACGAAAAATTGAGTTTTTTTTGTAAAACAAAAGTTCGGATCGAAAATAAAATTTGAATTTCCAAATTATGAAAAATTGAGATTTTTTTGTAAAAAAAAGTGCAGATCGAAAATAAAATATAAATTTTCGAATTATGAAAAATTGATTTTACTTTTGTAAAACAATAGTACAGATCGAGAATAAAATATAAATTTCCTAATTACGAAAAATTGAGTTTTTTTTTATAAAACAAAAGCACGGATCGAAAATAAAATCTAAATGTCAAAATTATGGAAAATTGATTTTTGTTGTAAAACAAAAGTACGGATCGAAAATAAAATATAAATTTCAAAATTATGAAAAATTGTTTTCTTTTTTGTAAAACAAAAGTGCGAATCGAAAATAAAATTTGAATTTCCAAATTATGAAAAATTGAGTTTTTTTTTAAACAAAAGTACGGATTGAAAATAAAATACGAATTTCCAAATTATGACAAATTGATTTTTTCTTGTAAAACAGAAATACGAATCGAAAATAAAATATAAATTTCAAAATTGTGGAAAATTGATTTTTTTTGTAAAAACAAAAGTACGGATCGAAAATAAAATTTAAATTTCGAAATTTCCAAAAATGGAGTTTGTTTTTTGTGTAAAACAAAGGTACGGATCGAAAAGAAAATTTGAATTTCCAAATTATGAGCAATTGAGTTTTTTTTGTGTAAATCAAAAGTATGGATCGAGAATAAAATATAAATTTCCAAATTATGAAAAATGGACCTTTTTTTTATAAAACAAAAGTATGAATTGAAAATAAAATATAAATTTCCAAATTATAAAAATTGAATTGTTTTTGTTAAACAAAAGTACAGATCGAGAATAAAATATAAATTTTAAAATTACAAAAACTTGAGTTTTTCTTTTGTAAAACAAAAGCACAGATCGAAAATAAAATTTGAATTTCCTAATTATGAAAAATTGAGTTTTTTTTTACTAAAACAAAAGTACGGATCGAAAATAAAATCTAAATTTCAAAAATTATGGAAAATTGATTTTTTTTTAAAAGAAAAGTACGGATCGAAAATAAAATTTGAATTTCAAAATTATGAAAAATTTAGTTTTTTTTGTGTAAAAGAAAAGTACAGATCGAAAATAAAATATAAATTTCCAAATTATGAAAAATTAATTTTCTTTTTGGTAAAACAAAAGTAGGGATTGAAAACAAAATATAAATTTCAAAATTAAGAAAAATTGAGATTTTTTGCGTAAAACAAAAGTACGTATTGAGAATGAAATATAAATTTCAAAATTATGAAAAATTGAGTGTTTTTTTTAGAAACAAAAGTACGGATCAAAAATAAAATTTAAATTTTCAAATTATGAAAAATTGATTTCTTTTGTGTAAAACAAAACTACGGATCGAAAAGAAAATTTGAATTTCCAAATTACGGAAAATTGAGTTTTTTTTGTAAAACAAAAGTACGAATTGTAAATAAAATATAATTTTGGAAATTATAAAAAATCGATTTTTTTAGTGTAAAACAAAAGTACCGATCGAAAATAAAATTCTAATGGCCGAATTACGCAAAATGGAATTTTTTTATGCAAAACAAAAGTACGAATCGAAAATAAAATTTCAATTTCCAAATTATGAATTCTTAAGGTTTTTTGTGTCAAACAAAAGTACGGATCGAAAATAAAATTTGAATTTCAAAATTACGAAAAATTGAGTTTTTTTTGTGTAAATCAAAAGTACGGATTGAGAATAAAATATAAAATTCCGAATTATGAAAAATTCAGTTTTTTTTTGTCAAACAAAAGTATGGATCCAAAATAAAATATAAATTTTGAAATTACGAAAAATTGAGTTTTTTTTTGTGTAAAACAAAAGTACGTATCGAGAATAAAATATAAATTTTCAAATTATGAAAAATTGAGTTTTTTTTTTATATCAAAAGTACGGATCGAAAATAAAATATAAATTTCCAAATTATGAAAAATATGTTGGCATTTTGCAAGATCAGAGTTTTATGATGACCTAAAGTTTTGATGATGAAGTTTTAGAAAGTTTTAATCAACATTAAAGACTTGTGCCATCTCACAAAGGAAGGATGCTTGATAGAAAAAGAAAGGCATAAAGAGCATTCAAAGCTTTCAAGAGAGAAGATTGATGAAGATTTTTCTCAAGAGCTGAAGGATCAAGAGTAGAAGGTTCTGTTTTGGGTGTTGGATAAAAAGAGTAAGTCATAAATCCCATTCAAGACCTTCCCAAACAAGAGAGCAAGGTGTTTTCTCGCAAAAACGTTTTTCTACGCTTTTAATCGATTACCATACGTAGATAATCGATTATTTAACTTAAAATTTGAATTAAAAATGTTTAACGAGCAAAATAATCGATTAAGTGTCTTTGATAATCGATTATATTGATTCTGGGTTAATATAATCGATTATGGCCTTAATCTAATCGATTATATCAGACGATTTCAGTTTTCCAGTTTTTAAACATGATATAATCGATTAAGCTTTTTACATAATCGATTAATTAAGTCATTTTTGCGAAATCAATTCTAAATCAACCTAAGAATGGAAACTTTGGAGCATTTTCGAATTATAAAATGAAAGAGAATGTCTTAGGTTAAATACATCTGAAAACACACAAAATATTCAAAGTGTTTCTGCGCCTTAGCTTTTCAAAGCCGCTTTCTTGCTCTCTTTAGTTTAATCAAGTCTTTGGAAGTGGTGATCATTGTGCTTAAGCTTTCTATTCAGCACGTATCAGGTGTATTCTTTTACTGTTTTCTTTAAACGGGAAAATTCATCCCTTGGATTGGTTCTAAGGGAGGTGTTTTATCTCTTGTGTGTCAAGAGAGGTGGGTTTCATCCTCAGTGTGTCTGGGGAGGTGTTTTCATCCTTAGTGTGTCTGAGGAGGTGTTTCTTTATCTTTATTTTGTTATTGCATGAATTGGTGTTTGTAATTTCAATTTAAAGATAGTGGGGTTAATCATCGCGCATTTGTGGTGGTTGGGAACTGGACGTAGGATTGGCTTAATCCGAACCAGTATAAATCTCTGTGTTCTTTCTCTTTCTCTATATCTTTTAATTGTGGATCATTATAACAATTGCTAATTCAATCCGCTTTAATCAAAGGATAAGAAAAATCCACATCCTAGTTTTTGAAAGAATTTCAAAATCTGAAAAGTTTTTTAAAAGAGAAAAGTTTATTAAAAATCCAATTCACACCCCCCCTCTTGGTTTTTACACTGCCGTCTTTATTTAACAAAATAATTATTTTTGTAAAACAAAAGTACGAATCGAAAATAAAATTTAAATTTCCAAATTATGAAAATTGAGTTTTTTTTTGTGTAAAACAAAGTTACGGATCGAAAAGAAAATTTGAATTTCCAAATTACGTTAAATTGAGTTTTTTTGTATAAAATAAAAGTACGAATCGGGAATAAAATATAAATATCCAAATTATGAAAAATTGAGTTTTTTTTGTAAAACAAAAGTACGGATCTAAAATAAAATTTAAATTTCCAAATTACGAAAAATTGAGTTTTTTGTGTTAAACAAAAGTACGGATCGAGAATAAAATAAAAATTTTGAAATCACGAAAAATTGAGTTTTTTGTGTAAAAGAAAAGTACGGATCGAAAATAAAATATAAATTTCGTAATTATGAAAAATTGATTTCTTTTTGTAAAACAAAAGTATGGATTGAGAATAAAATATAAATGTCGAAATTATGAAAAATTGAGTTTTTTTGTGTAAAACAAAAGTACGGAGCGAAAATAAAGTTTGAATTTCAAAATTATGAAAAATTGAGTTTTTTTTAAACAAAAGTACGGATCGAAAATAAAATTTAAACTTTCGAATTACAAAAAATTGAGTTTTTTTGTGTAAAACAAAAGTATGGATCGAGAATAAAATATAAATTTCCAAATTATAAAAAGTTGATTTTTTTTAGTAAAACAAAAGTACGAATCGAAAGTAAAATATAAATTTTCGAATTATGAAAAATTGGATTTTTTTTTTGTAAAACAAAAGTATGGATCGAGAATAACATATAAATTTCAAAATTACAAAAAATCAGGTTTTTTGTGTAAAACAAAAGTACGGATCAAAAATAAAATTTGAATTTCCGAATTATGAAAAATTGAGTTTTTTTGTGTAAAACAAAACTATGCATAGAAAATAAAATATAAATTTCCAAATGGTGAAAATTGATTTTTTTTTGTAAAACAAAAGTACGGATCGAGAATAAAATATCAATTTTCAAATTATGAAACATTGATTTTTTTTATAAAACAAAAGTATGCATCGAAAATAAAATATAAATTTCCAAATTATAAAAAATTGATTTTTTTTTCTAAAACAAAAAGTACGGATCGAGAATAAAATATTAATTTCCACATAACGAAAAATTGAGTTTTTTTTTGTAAAACAAAAGTACGGAACGAAAATAAAATTTGAATTTCGAAGTTACGAAAAACTGAGTTGTTTTGTCTAAAACAAAAGTACGGATCAAGAACAAAATACAAATTTCAAAATTATGAATAATTGAGTTTTTTGTGTAAAACAAAAGTATGGATCAAATATAAATTTTTGAATCTCCAAATTATGAAAAATTAAGTTTTTTTTTGCAAAAAAAAAGTGCGGATCCAAAATAAAATATAAATTTCCAAATTATGAAAAATTGATTTTTTTCTGTAAAACAAAAGTATGAATCAAAAATAAAATTTAAATTTCGAAATTATGAAAAATTGACTTTTTTGTGTAAAACAAAACTACGCATAGAAAATAAAATATAAATTTCCAAATGCTGAAAATTGATTTTTTTTTGTAAAACAAAAGTACGGATCGAGAATAAAATATAAATTTTCAAATTATGAAAAATTGATTTTTTTATAAAACAAAAGTATGCATAAAAAATAAAATATAAATTTCCAAATTATAAAAAATTGATTTTTTTTTTCTAAAACAAAAGTAAGGATCGAGAATAAAATATAAATTTCCACATAACGAAAAATTAAGTTTTTTTTTTGTAAAACAAAAGTACGGAACGAAAATAAAATTTGAATTTCGAAGTTACGAAAAACTGAGTTGTTTTGTCTAAAACAAATGTACGGATCAAGAACAAAATATAAATTTCAAAATTAGGAATAATTGAGTTTTTTGTGTAAAACAAAAGTATGGATCCAATATAAATTTTTGAATCTCCAAATTATGAAAAATTAAGCTTTTTTTTTGCAAAAAAAAAAGTGCGGATCCAAAATAAAATATAAATTTCCAAATTATGAAAAATTGATTTTTTTCTGTAAAACAAAAGTATGAATCAAAAATAAAATTTAAATTTCAAAATTATGAAAAATTATGAAAAATTGACTTTTTTTGTGTAAAACAAAAGTACGGATCGAAAATAAAATTTGAATTTCGAAGTTACGAAAAATTGAGTTTTTTGTGTAAAACAAAAGTACGGATCGACAATAAAATATAAATTTCAAAATTACGAAAAATTGAGTTTTTTTTTGTGTAAACCAAAAGTACGGATTGAAAATAAAATTTGAATTTCCAAATTATGAAAAATTTAGTTTTTTTTTTGTAAAAAAAAAGTACAGATCGAAAATAAAATATAAATTTCAAAATTATTAAAAATTGATTTTTTTGTGAATCAAAAGTACTGGTCGAAAATAAAATTTATATTTCGAAAATACGAAAAATTTAGTTTTTTTGTGTAAAATAAAAGTACGAATCAAAGATAAAATTTGAATTTCCAAATTACGAAAAATTGAGTTTTTTTTTGTAAAACAAAAGTACGGATCGAAAATAAAATATAAATTTCCAAATTATGAAAAATTGATTTTTTTTTTGGAAAACAAAAACTACGGATCGAGAATAAAATATAAATTTCCAAATTATGACAAATTGAGTTTGTTTTCGTAAAATAAAAGTAGGGATCGAAAATAAAATATAAATTTTGAAATTACGAAAAATTGAGTTTTTTTTGCGTAAAACAAAAGTACGTATCGAGAATATAATATAAATTTCCAAATTATGAAAAATTGATTCTTTTATGTAAAACAAAACTACGGACCGAAAAAAAATTTAAATTTTCAAATTATGAAAAATTGGTTTGTTTTGTGTAAAACAAAAGTACGGATCGAAAAGAAAATTTGAATTTTAAAATTACGAAAAATTGAGTTTTTTTTTCGTAAAAGAAATGTATGGATCGAGAACAAAATATAAATTTCCAAATTATGAAAAATGATTTTTTTATAAAACAAAAGTATGCATCGAAAATAAAATATAAATTTCCAAATTATAGAAAATTGAATTTTTTTTTCTAAAACAAAAGTACGGATCGAGAATAAAATATAAATTTCCAAATTATGAAAAATTGAGTTTTTTTTTTGTAAAACAAAAGTTTGGATTGAAAATAAAATTTGAATTTTCAAATTCTGAAAAATTGAGTTTTTTTGTGAAAAAAAAGTTCGGATCGAAAATAAAATATAAATTTCCGAATTATGAAAATTTGATTTTACTTTTGTAAAACAAAAGTACAGATCGAAAATAAAATTAAAATTTCCAAATTATGAAAAATTGAGTTTTTTTTGTAAAACAAAAGTACGGATCGAAAATGTTAGACAAATGGCATCAAGAGGGGGCATGAATTGATGCGTTTTAAGATGTATACCCTTTTTTTATTTCTTGTTTTCGATTATCGGAGCGGAAGCAGCAAATAAAGTAATAGGATAAGGGAAGAGAAGAACACAAAGATTTATACTGGTTCGGGTATAGCCAATCCTACATCCAGTTCCCAGTCACCTCAATTAGAGAATGACTCCCCAATCACTATCTTTAGAAAATTCAATTACAACCAATATTACAATTGAAACATGTAAAAGATAATCTAAAGACTGAACACCTCTCTTGAATCCCACAAGAGATGAAAACACCTCCCTTGAAAACTCACAAGGGATGAAACACTACACCAACTATGGTGTTTACAGATATACAAAAAAAACAGGAACATTATCACCTGGAAAGAGAGAATCCAAAATAATGGCACAGACCGTCAGCTCCTTTCACAAGTGACTTTGAAAAAGATTTTAGAACAGAGAGAGGAAAACTAATATTCTTGTGCTCAAAGTTAGCTCTATGTTAATCAACGTGTATTTTCCTCTTTATATAGGAATCAAAAACTGAGAAACACGTTCACAATATTAAAAACTATTTATAATATATGAAAACGTAAGATCTGTTCATAATAAATGAAAACGTTCACAAATTTTAAATGCCAGTTTGTATTTCAAAATAATGTTTGAAAGACTGTTGCACATAATCGATCACGTTATGTCCATAATCGATTATGTGAGAGTTTTTAAAAAAAAAACTTTAAACAGCACGACATAATCGAATCGATTACATTATATGAATAATGACATAATCGAATCGACTATGTTGTATCCAAAAAGATATATCCAAAAAGATATAAACAAATCGATTACGTTATATCCATAATCGAATCGATGTAAACAAGATTGTTTGAAAAGCACGACATAATCGATTATGTTAAGCCCATCGATTATGTTATATTCAAAATCGATCGATCAAGAAAAACAGTTTTACCCATAAAAAAAATCACGAGTGAAAGAATGCTGGATCTATGTTGTTATCTTCGATTTCTCTTATTCCATAATGATTCGACACAAACTTCTTTGACTTGAGCTCAATTTCTTCAAATCTTCATTCGATAGTCTTGATCAGGCTTACTTGAGAATTCATCGAAACTTAACATATAAACTTCAAAGAGTGATGACATGAGCCTCTTTGGTAACATTCTCCCCCTTTTTGATGATGATCAAGAAAACACCTATTTAAGAAGCAATTGCTTGACTTTGTAGTCAGCTCAAGATTAGTACTGAATTAGTGTAGAACATAATGAATTCCATACTCCCCCTATTTTAGGTAATTAATTCCTTACTCCCCCTTTAACAATTAATTTCTCCAAAATAACACAATTATACTCCCCCTTTTTATTGATAATCATCAGAAAAACATACATAAAGACAAATCGATTAAGAATACAATATCGATTACGAAAAAGAATAATCGATTAAGATTATGTTATCGATTTTCACACACAAAAACTTAAAATTCAAATCGAAATTCCATCCAATATTCCTAAGGCTATACGCAATTCATAGAACCTATCTCTAGGCAAAGGTTTGGTAAAAATATCATCTAACTGATGTTTTGTATCGATATATTCAATTAGGCAATCTCCTTTTAAAATATGATCTCTAATAAAATGATGCCTAATTTCTATGTGTTTAGTTCTAGAGTGCATTATAGGATTTCTAGTTAAATTAATTGCACTAGTACTATCACACTTAAGAGGGATGTGATCTAAGATATGTTATAATCTTCTAGCTGATGTTTTATCCATAAAATCTGTGCACAACAACTTCCGACAGTTATATATTCAGCTTCAGTTGTGGATAGAGCAACACAAGCCTGTTTCTTGGTGTTCCAAGAAACAAGTGAACAGCCAAGTAGATGACATGTACCACTTGTACTTTTCCTGTCCAATTTACAACCTCCATAATCTGAATCTGAATATCCTATAAGGCTAGGTGAAGCTCCTGAGGGGTACCAAATACCAAAAGATTTTGTTCCTTTTAGGTATTTAATTATTCTTTTTACAGCAATTAGGTGTGATTCCTTAGGATTAGATTGAAATCTAGCACAAACACACACACTATGCATAATATCTGGTCTACTTGCTGTAAGATAAAGTAAGGAACCGATCATACCTCTGTATTTGGTTTGATCCACCATCTTACCTTTTTCATCTTGATCTAAATAAAAAGATGTTGCCATCGGAGTAGCTGCTTCCTTTGCATTTTCCAAATCAAATTTCTTTAAGAGTTCTGAGCAGTATTTTGTTTGTGAGATAAAGATGCCTTCGGTGTTTTGTTTTATTTGTAGACCAAGAAAAAATGTCATCTCACCCATCATCGACATCTCAAACTCACCCTGCATAATCTTAGCAAACTCTTGGGAAAGATCATTGTTAGTCGATCCAAATATAATATCATCAACATAAATTTGAACTATGATAATATTTTTCTTCGATTATTTTATAAACAGGGTTGGATCTACTTTACCTCTTCGATAATTATGGCTTACCAGGAAGCTACTCAGCCTTTCATACCAAGATCTGGGTGCTTGTTTAAGTCCATAGAGTGCCTTCTTTAACTTGTAGACATGATTTGGATGTTGATAGTCTTCAAAGCAAGGAGGTTGACAAACATAGACTTCTTCTTTGATATACCCATTTAGAAAGGAACTTTTCACATCCATTTGATATAACTTGAACTTCATAATTGTTGCGTAAGCTAGTAGGATTCTTATTGCTTCGAGTCTTGCAACTGGGGCATAGGTTTCATCATAGTCGATTCCTTCTTCTTGACTATATCCTTTCGCTACTAGTCTTGCCTTGTTCTTGGTTATATTTCCGCTTTCATCTAACTTGTTTCTGAAAATCCATTTTGCTCTAATTACTTGCATAGAATTTTTCCTTAGTACCAGATCCCACACTTCATTCCTTTTGAATTGATTTAATTCCTCTTGCATGGATTGAATCCAATATTCATCTTGTAAGGCTTCTTCGATGCTTTTGGGTTCTACTTGTGAGACAAAAGCTACATTCATGTAGAAGTTATTCATTTGACTTCTTGTGGTAACTCTTCGATCAACATTTCCGATAACATTCTCCAATGATAGTCCTCTCAGTGTTCTCCATTCCTTGGGAAGATCTTGAACAATTGTAGGTTCATTGAGGTTCAAATTTTCTAGACTTTTTCTAAGATCCTCAACACTTTCATCTTGTGGTTGATCTTTTTCGATTGCACCCTGTTCTTCTTCTATATCTATTGATTTCTTTCTTGACTCAAGAGGGTTTTCCTCGAGGTCCAAAAATTCATCAAACGTTATATGAACAGATTCTTCTACATGTAATGTTCTCTTATTGTATATTCTATATGCTTTACTCATTAAAGAATATCCTAAAAATATTGCTTCATCTACTTTTGAATCGAATTTGCCAAGGTTATTCTTTCCATTATTTAAAACAAAACACTTGCAACAAAAAACTGAGATGAGAAATGTTTGGTTTTCTACCTTTAAAAAGCTCATAAGGAGTTAGTTTCAAAATAGGTCTTATTAAAGTTCTGATCAGTACATAACATGCAGTAGACACCGCATCGGCCCAAAAATATTTTGGAAGATTATTTTCATTTAACATAGTTCTAGCTAATTCTTCCAATGACCTGTTCTTTCTTTCTACTATTCCATTTTGTTGAGGGGTTCTTGGACAAGAAAAATTATGTGAAATTCCTAGTTCTTCACAAAAGGTTTCAAATAAATCATTTTGAAATTCCCCACCATGAACACTTCGAATAAACTTTATTTTTAGGTCTTTTTCATTTTGAATAGCCTTGACAAATTTTTTAAAAGAGATGAAGGCATTATTTTTAGTTACTAAAAAGAAATTCCAAGTGAATCTAGAATAATCATCTACTATTACTAAAGCATAGTAATTACCACCTAAGCTTCTTGTTCTTGAAGGACCAAATAAATCCATATGTAAAAGCTCTAAAGGTTTTGAAGTAGAAATGATTTTCTTACTTTTAAAAGAAGTTTTGGTTTGCTTTCCTTTTTGGCATGCTGCACAAATTCTATCTTTTTCAAAACTTAATTTTGGAAGACCGATTACTAAATCTTTAGAAATTAATCTACTCAAATGATGCATATGAATGTGTGCAGCTCTCCTATGCCATAACCAAGGATCCTCTTCCTTAGTTACAAGACAGGAGATGGTCCTAGAGGATGAAATGCCAAGATCAGTAATATAAATATTATTAAGTCTAGTACCTGTTAGGACAGTCTCATTTGATTCCTCCTTGACTATGTTGCATGTCTTTGATTCAAAGATAATCTTAAGTCCCTTGTCACATAATTGGCTTATGCTTAAAAGATTGTGCTTTAATCCTTCTACAAGCAATACTTCTTGAATCATGAAGTCATCATTAATCCTGATTGTTCCTGACCCAAGAATTTTTCCTCTGTTGTTGTCACCATATGTAACATAGCCTTGACTTTTCTTTATGAAGCTTTGAAATTTTTCTTTATCACCGGTCATGTGTCCTGAACATCCAATGTCAAGAAACCAAACTGATTTCTTGTGCTTGTAGATTAACTGCATCACAAATATAATAATTAAGGTACCCTTTTTAGTTTTGGGTCCTTAGTAGTTAGTAGAAACAAGCTTTCTCATACCTTTATCGACAATAAATATGAAAACTACTGTCATTTAATCGATTATACAGACTCGAAATTAATTAAAACCGTGTAAATAAGTTGTTTTTTGAGAAAAAAGATTTTTTGCCATAATTGATTTATGCCATAATCGAAAACGTCATAATCGATTTATGCAATAATCGAAAATGTCAAAATTGATTAAATGCGAGCGAAAAAGATTTAATGCGAGTAGTTTTTATGTATTCGATTTTTGGGAATCCATTTAAATCTACCACTAGGTATGCCAACATGTTTTATAAAACACTTATTCGATGTATGACCAATTTTCATGCAATAAAAACAACTTAATCTTTGTGGAGGATATTTAAATGAATTTCTTTCGAAATTTTGTTTAACTTGAAAACTTGTTTTTCTCGATTCTTTTACAAAGATGGTTTTATGGGGTTCTAGACTTTTCTTGGGAGTGTAACCAAGTCCAGCTTTGCTAGAGCTCCCATCTTTGTACACTTAGCATATTATCGAGATTTTGTTTAGAATCTGAAAACTTATTTAAAATTTTCTCGAACTTAAAAATTTTATTTTCAAGATAATTACAATTTTCACAAGGTTTGATAACTTCTTTATTTTTCGAGATCGATTTAAATTTTTCCAAATCCTTTTTCAAACCCTCATTTTCCTTCTCCACATGACTTAATTTATTTTCTAAAGCGTGAAAATTTTGTTTCAATGCGGAATGCTTTTTAGCCAAATTATTGAAATTGACGTAAAGATTTTGATACTCTGCATGTAATTCATCATATTCATCATCAGAGTTTGTGGAGCTTACCTTTGAGCTGGGTTCATCTTCACTATTTGCCATTAGACACAAGTTAGCCTCTTCCTCTTCATCACTGTCTTTTGTCGAGCTTTCAGAGGTTGTCGAGTCACTGTCCTCCCATGCAATATATGCCTTCTTTTTATTTGGTTTGAAGGGCTTCTTTACTTTCTTTTTCTCCTTTTCTTTATCTTCCTTTTTGGCAAAGGCACATTCTGACTTTATATGACCGAATCGATTGCATCCATAGCATTTATAATTTATTGCCGGGTCTTTTTCTTTCCTTGTTGTCCGGCCCTTTTTCCTGTTCTTCATAAACCTGGAAAATTGTTTTATCATTAATGAAATATCATTGTCAGAAAACTCACCTTCATTGTCTTCTGTCGATTTTTCAGCTTTGAGCACAATGTTTTTGACTTTAATGGTTTCTTCTCCATTCTTTAGTCTTTGAAGCTCCATCTCGTGTTCTCTCAATTTTCCAAACAGAGTTGCTACGTTCATCTTTGTCAAATCTTTAGATTCTGATATTGCGGTGACTTTTGGTTGCCAATTTCTATCTAGTGACTTGAGAATTTTGGTGTTTAGCTCCTCATTCACAAAGCTTTTTCCCAGTGCTTCTAGATGATTGACAATATGAGTGAACCGTGTTTGAAAGTCACTGATACTTTCATTTTGCCCTATGGCCAGCAACTCATTTTCTTGGACGAGTGTGTTCTTCCTTGCTCTTTTCACTTCGTCCGTTCCTTCATGTGTCATCTCCAATGTTTCCCACATCTCTTTTGCCGTTTTGCATCTTGATATCCTATAAAATTCATCACGTGTAACAGCAGAAACAATAGCGTTACGAGCTCTTACATCATATTGTGCTCGTTTGTTTTCATCTAGAGTCCATTGATGAAACACCTTTGGTGTGGATCCTTCAGCAAGCATCACCATTGGTATGTAGGGACCATTTAGAACAGCATCCCATACTCCATAATCGAGAGTTTGTCGGAATATCTCCATTCTTGCCTTCCAAAAGGGGTAATTGTCACCTTCAAAGAGTGGTGGCCTGTTGATTGATGCACCTTCCCTGTAAACCTGATTCTACATAGACATCTTAAGGATCTTTTAGAAATAACTTATCAAACCAAGCTCTGATACCACTTGTTAGACAAATGACATCAAGAGGGGGGGTGAATTGATGCGTTTTAAGATGTATACCCTTTTTCGATTTCTTGTTTTCGATTAACGGAGCGGAAGCATTAAATAATGTAATAGGATAAGGGAAGAGAAGAACACAAAGATTTATACTGGTTCGGGTATAGCCAACCCTACATCCAGTTCCCAGTCACCTCAATTAGAGAATGACTCCCCAATCACTATCTTTAGAAAATTCAATTACAACCAATATTACAATTGAAACATGTAAAAGATAATCTAAAGACTGAACACCTCTCTTGAATCCCACAAGAGATGAAAACACCTCCCATGAAAACTCACAAGGGATGAAACACTACACCAACTATGGTGTTTACAGATATACAAAAAAAAACAGGAACAGTATCACCTGGAAAGAGAGAATCCAAAATAATGGCACAGACCGTCAGCTCCTTTCACAAGTGACTTTGAAAAAGATTTTAGAACAGAGAGAGGAAAACTAATATTCTTGTGCTCAAAGTTAGCTCTATGTTAATCAACGTGTATTTTCCTCTTTATATAGGAATCAAAAACTGAGAAACACATTCACAATATTAAAAACTATTTATAATATATGAAAACGTAAGATCTGTTCATAATAAATGAAAACGTTCACAAATTTTAAATGCCAGTTTGTATTTCAAAATAATTTGTGAAAGACTGTTGCAAATAATCGATCATGTTATGTCCATAATCGATTATGTGAGAGTTTTTTAAAAAAAAAAACTTTAAACAGCACGACATAATCGAATCGATTACATTATATGAATAATGACATAATCGAATCGACTATGTTGTATCCAAAAAGATATATCCAAAAAGATATAAACAAATCGATTACGTTATATCCATAATCGAATCAATGTAAACAAGATTGTTTGAAAAGCACGACATAATTGATTATATTAAGCCCATCGATTATGTTATATTCAAAATCGATCGATAAAGAAAAACAATTTTACCCATAAAAAAAATCACTAGTGAAAGAGTGCTGGATCTATGTTGTTATCTTCGATTTCTCTTATTCCATAATGATTCGACACAAACTTCTTCGACTTGAGCTCGATATCTTCAAATCTTCATTCGATAGTCTTGATCAGGCTTACTTGAGAATTCATCGAAACTTAACATATAAACTTCAAAGAGTGATGACATGAGCCTCTTTGGTAACAGAAAATAAAGTATAAATTTCAAAATTATGAAAAGTTGACTTTTTGTAAAAGAAAAGTACGGATCGAAAATAAAATTTAAATTTTGAAATTACGAAAAATAGAGTTTTTTTTGTGTAAAAGAAAAGTACAGATTGAAAATAAAATATAAATTTCCAAATTATGGAAAATTAATTTTCTTTTTGGTAAAACTAAAGTAGGGACCGAAAACAAAATATAAATTTCGAAATTACAAAAAGTTGAGATTTTTTGCGTAAAACAAAAGTATGTATTGAGAATGAAATATAAATTTCCAAATTATGAAAAATTGAGTGTTTTTTTGTGAAATAAAAGTACGGATCGAAAATAAAATTTAAATTTTCAAATTATGAAAATTGATTTCTTTTGTGTAAAACAAAACTACGAATCGAAAAGAAAATTTGAATTTCCAAATTACGAAAAATTGAGTTTTTTTTTCTAAAACAAAAGTACGGATCGTGAATAAAATATAATTTTGGAAATTATAAAAAATCGATTTTTTTTGTGTAAAACAAAAGTACGGATCGAAAATAAAATTCTAATGGCCGAATTACGAAAAATTGAGTTTTTCTATGCAAAACAAAAGTACGGATCGAAAATAAAATTTGAATTTCCAAATTATGAAAAATTGAGTTTTTTTTTGTGTAAAACAAAAGTACGGATCGAGAATAATATATAAAATTCTGACTTATGAAAAATTGAGTTTTTTTTGTCAAACAAAATTATGGATCCAAAATTAAATATAAATTTTGAAATTACAAAAAATTGAGTTTTTTTTGCGTAAAACAAAAGTACATATCGAGAATAAAATATAAATTTCCAAATTATGAAAAATTGAGTTTTTTTTTAAATCAAAAGTACGGATCGAAAATAAAATATAAATTTCCAAATTGTGAAAAATACTTTTTTTTGTAAAAAAAAGTACGGATCGAAAATAAAATTTAAATATCCAAATTACGAAAAATTGAGTTTTTTCAAATAGTTACCTAATATATCTTAAACATTTAAGAGCAAAGTTTAAGGGGGAGTTTTTAGAAATAATTTCTATTCATTAATTTCCTGAATTTCAAAATTTCAAATTTCAAATTGAAAATTAAATGCTATATGTCTGCCTACTTTATTTCCTTTGTGGACAAATTTTTATGATGGAGATATCCATACATTATTTTCAAGATTTTCAGGATATCAATCACAAGTCTCTATGTTTTTTTTATCATCATCAAAAAGGGGGAGATTGTTAGCATATTTCAAGACCAAGTGTTAATGAAGTCTTCCAGAGTTTTTATGAAGTCTTAAAGTTTTGATGATGAAGATTTAAAGTGCTCCAATCAACATTAAAAGACTTGTGTCATCTCACAAAGGAAGGTTGCTAGATGGAAAAGGAAAGGCATAAAGAGTGTTTAAAGCTTTCAAGAGGGAAGATTGATGAAGATTTTATCAAGAGCTGAAGTTTCAAGTTTAGTAGGTTCTGTTTTGGGTGATGGATGGAAAGAGTAAGTCATAAATCCCATTCAAGACCTTCCTAAACAAGAGAGCAAGTTGTTTTCTCGCAAAAACGTTTTTCTACGCTTTTAATCGATTATGATACGTAGTCTAATTGATTATTTCACTTAAAATTTGAATCAAAGTTGTTTAACGAACTAAATAATCGATTAAGTGTTTTTTTATAATCGATTATATTGATTATGGGTTAATATAATCGATTATGGCCTTAATCTAATCGATTATATCAGGCGAAATAAGTTTTCCAGTTTTTAAATATGATATAATCGATTAAGCTTTTTAGATAATCGATTAAATGAGTCGTTTTTGCAAATTCAATTCTAAATCAACCTAAGAATGGAAACTTTGGAGCATTTTCGAATTATAAAATGAAAGAGAATGTCTTAGGTTCAACACATCTGATTAAACACAATATTCAAAGTGTTCTTGCGCCTTAGCTTTTCAAAACCGCTTTCTTGCTCTCTCAAGGTTGATCAAGTCTTTGGAAGTGGTGATCGTTGTGCTTAAGCTTTCTATCCAGCACTATTATCAGGTGTATTCTTTTTACTATTTTTCTAAACAGGAAAATTCATCCCTTGGATCTGTTCTAAGGGAGGTGTGTTCATCTCTTGTGTGTCAAGAGAGGTGGGTTTCATCCTCAGTGTGTCTGGGCAGGTGTTTCATCCTTAGTGTGTCTAAGGAGGTGTGTACCTTTATCTTTATTTGTTATTGCATGAATTGGTGTTTGTAATTTCAATTAAAGATAGTGGGGTGATCATCACGCATTTGTGGTGATTGGGAACTGGACGTAGGATTGGCTTAATCCGAACCAGTATAAATCTCTGTGTTCTTTCTCTTTCCCTATCTCTTTTTATTGTGGATCATATTAACGATTGCAACTCAAACTGCACTAATCAAAGGTTAAGGAAAATCCGCATCCTAGTTTTTGAAAGTAATTCAAAAATCTGGAAATTTGCTTTAAAGGGAAAAAGTTTATTAAAAATCCAATTCACCCCCCCTCTTGGTTTTTACACTGTCGTCTTTATTTAACAAAAAGTACGGATCGAAAATAAAATTTGAATTTCTAAATTAAGAAAAATTAAGTTTTTTTTGTAAAAAAGAAGTACGGATCGAGAATAAAATATAAAATTCAAAATTATGAAAAATTGAGCTTTTTTTTAAAACAAAAGTACGGATTCAAAATAAAATATAAATTTGAAGATTACAAAAAATTGAGTTTTTATGCGTAAAACAAAAGTACGGATCGAAAAATAAAATATAAATTTCCAAATGATAAAAAATTGTTTTTTTTTGTGAGACAAAAGTACGGATCGATAATAAAATATAAATTTGAAAATTACGAAAAATTGAATTACTTTTGTGTAAAACAAAAGTACGGATCGAAAACAAAATTTGAATTTCCAAATTATGAAAAATTGATTTTTTTTGTAAAACAAAAGTAGGGATCGAAAATAAAATTTAAATTTCAAAATTACGAAAAATAGAGTTTTTTTGTGTAAAACAAAAGTACGGATCAAAATTAAAATTGGAATTTCCAGATGACGAAAAATTGAATTTTTTTGTGTAAAACAAAAGTACGGATCTAGAATAAAATATAAAATTCCAAATTATCAAATATTGAGCTTTTTTGTAAAACAAAAGTACGGATTCAAAATAAAATATAAATTTCGAAATTATGAAAAATTGAGTTTTTATGCATAAAACAAAAGTACGTATCGAGAATAAAATATAAATTTTCAAGTTATGAAAAATTGAGTTTTTTTTCGGAAAAAGAAAATTACGGATCGAAAATAAAATTTAAATTTTTAAATTATGAAAAATAGAATTTTTTTTGTGTAAAACAAAAGTACAAATTGAAATTAAAATTTGAATTTCCAAATTACGAAAAATTGAGTTTTTTTGTGTAAAACAATAGTACGGGTAAAGAATAAAATAGAAAATTCCAAATTATGAAAAATTGAGTTTTTTTTGTAAAACAAAAGTACGAATGCAAAATAAAATATAACTTTCAAAATTACGAAAAATTGAGATTTTATGCATAAAACAAAACTACGTATCCGGAATAAAATATAAATTTCCAAATTATGAAAAATTGAGATTTTTTTTTGTAAAACAAAAGTACGGATTGAAAATAAAATACAAATTTCCAAATCATTAAAAATTGATTTTGTTTTGTAAAAAAAAAGTACGGATAAAAAATAAAATTTAAATTTTCAAATTATGAAAAATTGATTTCTTTTATTTAAAACAAAAGTACGGATCAAAAATAAAATTTGAATTTCCAAATTACAAAAAAGTGAGTTTTTTTAAAACAAAAGTACAGATCGAGAATAAATTATAAATTTCCAAATTATCAAAAATAGATTTCTTTTTGTAAAACAAAAGTACGGATCGAAAATAAAATATAAATTTCCAAATGATGAAATATTGATTTTTTTTAAAACAAAAGGACGGATCGAGAATAAAATATAAATTTGAAAATTACGACAAATTGAGTTTTTTTGTGTAAACAAAAAGTACGGATCGAAAACAAAATTTGAATTTCCAAATTACGAAAAATTGATTTTTTTTTGTAAAACAAAAGTACGGATCGAAAAGAAAATATAAATTCCCAAATTATAAAAAATTGATTTCTTTTTTGTAAAGCAAAAGTACGGATCGAAAATAAAATTTATATTTCAAAATTAAGAAAAATAGGGTTTTTTTTGTGTAAAACAAAAGTACGCCTCAAAATTAAAATTTGAATTTCCAAATTACGAAAAATTGAGTTTTTTTGTGTAAAACAAAAGTACGGATCGAGAATAAAATATAAAATTCCAAATTATGAAAAATTGAGTTTTTTTGTAAACCAAAAGTACGGATCCAAAAGAAAATATAAATTTCGAAATTACGAAAAATTGAGTTTTTATGCGTAAAACAAAAGTACGTATCGAGAATAAAGCATAAATCTCCAAATTATGAAAAAATAATTTTTTTTGTAAAACAAAAGTACGGATCGAAAATAAAATTGAAATTTCGAAATTACGAAAAATTGAGTTTTTTTTTTTGTAAAACAAAAGTACGGATCGAAAATAAAATTTGAAATTCCAAATTTCGAAAAATCAAGTTTTTATGCGTAAAACAAAAGTACGTATCGAGAATAAAACATAAACTTCTAAATTATGAAAAGTTGATTTTTTTGTAATACAAAAGTACGGATTGGAATAAAATATATATTTCAAAATTATGAAAAATTGAATATTTTTTATCTAAAACAATAGTACGAATCGAGAATAAAATATAAATTTTGAGATTACAAAAAGTTGAGTTTTTTTGTGTAAAACAAAAGTACGGATTGAAAATAAAATTTGAATTTCCCAATTATGAAAAATTCATCTTCTTTTTTGTAAAAAAAATGTAAAACAAAAGTATGGAGCGACAATAAAATATAAATTTCGAAATTATGAAAATTGAGTTTTTTGTATAAAACGAAAGTACAGATCGAGATTAAAATATAAATATCCAAATTATGAAAAATCGAGTTTTTTTTTTGTAAAACACAAGTACAGATCGAAAATGAAATATACATTTCAAAATTATGAAAAGTTGATTTTTTTTTGTAAAACAAAAGTACGGATCAAAAATCAAATTTAAATTTCGAAATTATGAAAAATTGAGTTTTTTTGTGTTAAACAAAAGTACAAATCAAAAATAAAAATTGAATTTCCAAATTACGAAAAATTGTGTTTTTTTGTGGAAAACAAAAGTACAGTTGGAAAATAAAATTTGAATTTCCAAATTATGAAAAATTGAGTTTTTTGTGTAAAACAGAAGTACGGATCGAAAATAAAATTTGAATTTCAAAATTTTGAAAAATTGAGTTTTTTTGTGTAAAATAAAAGTAAGGATCGAGAATAAAATATAAAATTTCAAATTATGAAAAATTGAGTTTTTTTTTGTAAGAAAAAAGTGCGGATCCAAAATAAATATAAATTTTGAAATTATGAAAAATTGAATTTTTTTTCTTAAACAAAAGTATGTATCGAGAATTAAATATATATTTCGAAATTACCAAAAATTGAGCTTTTTTAATTAAAACAAAAGTACAGATTGAAAATAAAATTTGAATTTCCAAATTATGAAAAATTGAGTTTCTTTTTTATAAAAAAATGTACGATCGAAAATAAAATATAGATTTCTACATTATGAAAAATTGAGTTTTTTTTGTAAAACAAAAGTACGAACCGAAAATAACATATAAATTTCGAAATTACAAAAAATTAAGTTTTTTGTGTAAAACAAAAGTATGGATCGAGATTAAAATATAAATATCCAAATTATGAAAAATTGAGTTTTTTTTTTGTAAAACAAAACTACGGATCGAAAATAAAATATAATTTCAAAATTATGGAAAAATGATTTTTTTTGTAAAACAAAAGTACGGATCTAAAATAAAATTTAAATTTCAAAATTACAAAAAATTGAGATTTTTGTTGTAAAACAAAAGTACGGATCAAAAATAAAATTTGAATTTCAAAATTACGAACAATTGAGTTTTGTTGTGTAAAACAAAAGTATGGATCGAAAATAAAATTTGAATTTCCTAATTACGAAAAATTGAGTCTTTTTGTGTAAAACAAAAGTACGAATCGAACATAAAATTTGAATTTCAAAATTACAAAAAATTGAGTTTTTGTGTAAAATAAAAGTACGGATCGAAATAAAATATTAAATTCCAAATTATGAAAAATTGAGTTCTTTGTTTGTAAAACTAAAGTACGGATCCAAAATAAAATATAAATTTTGAAATTACAAAAAATTGAGGTTTTATGCGTAAAACAAAAGTATGTATCGAGAATAAAATATAAATTTCCAGATTATGGATAATTGATTTTTTTTTGTAAAACAAAAGTACGGATCAAAAATAAAATATATATTTCCAAATTATGAAAAATTGAATTTTTTTTGTAAAAGAAAAGTATGGATCGAGAATAAAATATAATATTCCAAATTATTAAAATTGGAGTTTTTTTTGTAAAAGAAAAGTACGGATCCAAAAATATAAAATTTGAAATTACGAAAAATTGGGTTTTTATGCGTTAAACAAAAGTATTTATCGAGAATAAAATATAAATTTCCAAATCATGAAAAACTGATTTTTTTTGTAAAACAAAAGTACAGATTGAAAATAACATATATATTTCCAAATTATGAAAAATTGAATTTTTTTTGTGAAACAAAAGTACAGATCAAGAATAAAATATAAATTTCGAAATTACAAAAAATTGAGTTTTTTTTGTGTAAAACAAAAGTACAAATTGAAAATAAAATTTGAATTTCCAAATTATGAAAAATCATGTTTCTTTTTTGTAACAAAAATGTACGGATCGAAAATAAAATATAAATTCCATATTATGAAATATTGAGTTTTTTTTTGTAAAACAAAAGTACGGACCGAAAATAAATATAAATTGCAAAATTACGTAAAATTTAGTTTTTATGTAAAACAAAAGTTCGGATCGAAATTAAAATATAAATATCCAAATTATGAAAAATTGATTTTTTTGTAAAATAGAAGTACGGATCGAAAATAAAATATAAATTTCAAAATTATAAAAAATTGATTTTTTTGTAAAACAAAAGTACGGATCGAAAATAAAACTTAAATTTCGAAATTATGAAAAATTTAGTTTTTTGTGTAAAACAAAATTATGGATTGCAAATAAACTTTGAATTTCGAAATTACGAAAAATTGTGTTTTGTGTATAAAAAAAAGTTACGGATCGAAAATAAAATTTGAATTTCCAAATTACGAAAAATTGAGTTTTTTTGTGTAAAACAAAAGTACGGATCGTAAATGAAATTTGAATTTCAAAATTACGAAAAATTGAGTTTTTTTGTATAAAATAAAAGTAAGCATCAAGAATAAAATATAAAATTTCAAATTATGAATAATTGAGTTTTTTTTTTCGTAAAACAAAAGTACAGATCCAAAATAAAATACAAATTTCGAAATTACGAAAAATTGCGTTTTTATGTGTAAAACAAAAGTATGTATCGAGAATAAAATATAAATTTCCAATTTATGAAAAATTGGTTTTTTTTGTAAAATAAATGTACGTATAGAAAATAAAATATATATTCCCAAATTATGAAAAATGGATATTTTTTTGTACAACAAAAGTACAGATCGAGAATAAAATAGAAATTTCAAAATTACAAAAATATTAGTTTTTTTGTGTAAAACAAAAGTACAGATTGAAAATAAAATTTAAATTTCCCAATTATGAAAAATTGAGTTTCTTTTTGTAAAAAAAATGTACGGATCAAAAGTAAAATATAAATTTTCACATTATGAAAAATTGAGATTTTTTTTGTAAAACAAAAGTACGGACTGAAAATAAAATATAAATTTCGAAATTACAAAAAATTGAGTTTTTTGTGTAAAACAAAAGTATGAATCAAGATTAAAGTATAAATAACCAATATATGGAAAATTGAGGTTTTTTTTTGTAAAACAGAAGTACAGATCGAAAATAAAATATAATTTTAAAATTATGAAAAAATGATTTACTTTTTGTAAAACAAAAGTACGGATCTAAGATAAAATTTAAATTTTAAAATTATGAAAAATTGAGTTTTTTGGTGTAAAACAAAAGTAAGGATCAAAAATAAAATTTGAATTTCAAAATTATGAAAAATTGAGTTTTTTTATGTAAAACAAAAGTACGGATCGAAAATAAAATTTGAATTTCAAAATTACGAAAAATTGAGTTTTTTTTTTGTAAAACAAAAGTATGGATCGAGAATAAAATATAAAATTCCAAATTATGAAAAATTGAGTTTTTTGTTTGTAAAACAAAAATACTGATCCAAAATAAAATATAAATTTCAAAATTACAAAAAATTGAGTTTTATGCGTAAAACCAAAGTATATATCGAAAATAAAATATAAATTTCCAAATTATGAAAAATTGATTTTTTTTGTAAAACAAATGTACGGATAAAAAATAAAATATATATTTCCAAATTATGAAAAGTTCATTTTTTGTTTGTAAAACAAAAGTACGGATCGAGAATAAAATATAAATTTCAAAATTACAACAAATTGAGTTTTTTTGTGTAAAACAAAAGTACAAATTGAAAATAAAATTTGAATTTCCAAATTATGAAAAATTAAGTTTTTTTTTGTAAAAAAAATGTGCGGATCGAAAATAAAATATAAAACTTCCACATTATGAAAAATTGAGTTTTTTTTTGTAAGACAAAAGTACGGACCGAAAATAAAATATATATTTCAAAATTACAAAAATTAGAGTATTTTGTGTAAAACAAAAGCACAGATCGAAAATAAAATATGAATTTTCAATTTATGAAAATTTGTTTTTTTTGTGTAAAAGAAAGGTAAAGATTGAAAATAAAATTTGAATTTCTAAATTACGAAAAATTGAGCTTTTGTGTGAACCAAAAGTACGGATCGAAAATAAAATTTGAATTTTGAAATTACGAAAAATTGAGTTTTGTGTGTAAAACAAAAGTACTGGATCGAGAATAAAATATAAAATTCCAAATTATGAAAATTGAGTGTCCTTTTGTAAAACAAAAGTACGGATTCAAAATAAAATACAAATTTCGAAATTACAAAAAATGAGCTTTTATGCGTAAATCAAAAGGACGTATCGATAGTAAAATATACATTTCCAAATTATGAAAAATTGAGTTTTTTTTGTAAAGCAGAAGTACGGATCGAAAATAAAATATAATTTGAAAATTATGAAAAAAGATTTGTTTTTTGTAAAACAAAAGTACGGATCTAAGATAAAATTTAAATTTCGAAATTACGAAAAATTGAGTTTTTGGTGTAAAAAAGTAAGGATCAAAAATAAAATTTGAATTTCAAAATTACGAAAAATTGAGTTTTTTTATGTAAAACAAAAGTACGGATCGAAATTAAAATTTGAATATCCAAATTACGAAAAATTGAGTTTTTTTTTGTAAAATAAAATTATGGATCGAGAATAAAATATAAAATTCCAAATTATGAAAAATTGAGTTTTTTGTTTGTAAAACAAAAATACTGATCCAAAATAAAATATAAATTTCAAAATTACAAAAAATTGAGTTTTATGCGTAAAACAAAAGTATGTATTGAAAAAAAAATATAAATTTCCAAATTATGAAAAATTGATTTTTTTTGTAAAACAAATGTACGGATAAAAAATAAAATATATATTTCCAAATTATGAAAAGTTCATTTTTTGTTTGTAAAACAAAAGTACGGATCGAGAATAAAATATAAATTTCAAAATTACAACAAATTGAGTTTTTTTGTGTAAAACAAAAGTACAAATTGAAAATAAAATTTGAATTTCCAAATTATGAAAAATTAAGTTTTTTTTTGTAAAAAAACTGTGCGGATCGAAAATAAAATATAAAACTTCCACATTATGAAAAATTGAGTTTTTTTGTAAGACAAAAGTACTGGACCGAAAATAAAATATATATTTCAAAATTACAAAAATTAGAGTATTTTGTGTAAAACAAAAGCACGGATCGAAAATAAAATATGAATTTTCAATTTATGAAAATTTGTTTTTTTGTGTAAAAGAAAGGTAAAGATTGAAAATAAAATTTGAATTTCTAAATTACGAAAAATTGAGCTTTTTGTGTGAACCAAAAGTACGGATCGAAAATAAAATTTGAATTTTGAAATTACGAAAAATTGAGTTTTTGTGTGTAAAACAAAAGTACGGATCGAGAATAAAATATAAAATTCCAAATTATGAAAAATTGAGTGTCCTTTTGTAAAACAAAAGTACGGATTCAAAATAAAATACAAATTTCGAAATTACAAAAATGAGCTTTTATGCGTAAAACAAAAGGACGTATCGATAGTAAAATATACATTTCCAAATTATGAAAAATTGAGTTTTTTTGTAAAGCGTAGTACTGGATCGAAAATAAAATATAATTTGAAAATTATGAAAAAAGATTTGTTTTTTGTAAAACAAAAGTACGGATCTAAGATAAAATTTAAATTTCGAAATTACGAAAAATTGAGTTTTTGGTGTAAAAAAGTAAGGATCAAAAATAAAATTTGAATTTCAAAATTACGAAAAATTGAGTTTTTTTATGTAAAACAAAAGTACTGGATCGAAATTAAAATTTGAATATCCAAATTACGAAAAATTGAGTTTTTTTTGTAAAATAAAATTATGGATCGAGAATAAAATATAAAATTCCAAATTATGAAAAATTGAGTTTTTGTTTGTAAAACAAAAATACTCGATCCAAAATAAAATATAAATTTCAAAATTACAAAAAATTGAGTTTTATGCGTAAAACAAAAGTATGTATTGAAAATAAAATATAAATTTCCAAATTATGAAAAATTGATTTTTTTTGTAAAACAAATGTACGGATAAAAAATAAAATATATATTTCCAAATTATGAAAAATTCATTTTTTGTTTGTAAAACAAAAGTACGGATCGAGAATAAAATATAAATTTTGAAATTACAACAAATTGAGTTTTTTTTTGTAAAACAAAAGTACAAATTGAAAATAAAATTTGAATTTCCAAATTATGAAAAATTAAGTTTTTTTTTGTAAAAAAACTGTGCGGATCGAAAATAAAATATAAAACTTCCACATTATGAAAAATTGAGTTTTTTTGTAAGACAAAAGTACTGGACCGAAAATAAAATATATATTTCAAAATTACAAAAATTAGAGTATTTTGTGTAAAACAAAAGCACGGATCGAAAATAAAATATGAATTTTCAATTTATGAAAATTTGTTTTTTTGTGTAAAAGAAAGGTAAAGATTGAAAATAAAATTTGAATTTCTAAATTACGAAAAATTGAGCTTTTGTGTGAACCAAAAGTACGGATCGAAAATAAAATTTGAATTTTGAAATTACGAAAAATTGAGTTTTTGTGTGTAAAACAAAAGTACTGGATCGAGAATAAAATATAAAATTCCAAATTATGAAAATTGAGTGTCCTTTTGTAAAACAAAAGTACTGGATTCAAAATAAAATACAAATTTCGAAATTACAAAAATGAGCTTTTATGCGTAAAACAAAAGGACGTATCGATAGTAAAATATACATTTCCAAATTATGAAAAATTGAGTTTTTTTGTAAAGCGTATAATCGGATCGAAAATAAAATATAATTTGAAAATTATGAAAAAGATTTGTTTTTTGTAAAACAAAAGTACTGGATCTAAGATAAAATTTAAATTTCGAAATTACGAAAAATTGAGTTTTTGGTGTAAAAAAGTAAGGATCAAAAATAAAATTTGAATTTCAAAATTACGAAAAATTGAGTTTTTTTATGTAAAACAAAAGTACTGGATCGAAATTAAAATTTGAATATCCAAATTACGAAAAATTGAGTTTTTTTTGTAAAATAAAATTATGGATCGAGAATAAAATATAAAATTCCAAATTATGAAAAATTGAGTTTTTGTTTGTAAAACAAAAATACTGATCCAAAATAAAATATAAATTTCAAAATTACAAAAAATTGAGTTTTATGCGTAAAACAAAAGTATGTATTGAAAAAAATATAAATTTCCAAATTATGAAAAATTGATTTTTTTGTAAAACAAATGTACTGGATAAAAATAAAATATATATTTCCAAATTATGAAAAATTCATTTTTTGTTTGTAAAACAAAAGTACTGGATCGAGAATAAAATATAAATTTTGAAATTACAAAAATTGAGTTTTTTTGTAAAACAAAAGTACAAATTGAAAATAAAATTTGAATTTCCAAATTATGAAAAATTAAGTTTTTTTGTAAAAGAACTGTATGGATCGAAAATAAAATATAAAACTTCCACATTATGAAAAATTGAGTTTTTTTGTAAGACAAAAGTACTGGACCGAAAATAAAATATATATTTCAAAATTACAAAAATTAGAGTATTTTGTGTAAAACAAAAGCACGGATCGAAAATAAAATATGAATTTTCAATTTATGAAAATTTGTTTTTTTGTGTAAAAGAAAGGTAAAGATTGAAAATAAAATTTGAATTTCTAAATTACTAAAAATTGAGCTTTTGTGTGAACCAAAAGTACGGATCGAAAATAAAATTTGAATTTTGAAATTACGAAAAATTGAGTTTTTGTGTGTAAAACAAAAGTACGGATCGAGAATAAAATATAAAATTCCAAATTATGAAAATTGAGTGTCCTTTTGTAAAACAAAAGTACGGATTCAAAATAAAATACAAATTTCGAAATTACAAAAATGAGCTTTTATGCGTAAAACAAAAGGACGTATCGATAGTAAAATATACATTTCCAAATTATGAAAAATTGAGTTTTTTTGTAAAGCGTATACTGGATCGAAAATAAAATATAATTTGAAAATTATGAAAAAGATTTGTTTTTTGTAAAACAAAAGTACTGGATCTAAGATAAAATTTAAATTTCGAAATTACGAAAAATTGAGTTTTTTGGTGTAAAAAAAAGTAAGGATCAAAAATAAAATTTGAATTTCAAAATTACGAAAAATTGAGTTTTTTTTATGTAAAACAAAAGTACGGATCGAAATTAAAATTTGAATATCCAAATTACGAAAAATTGAGTTTTTTTTTGTAAAATAAAATTATGGATCGAGAATAAAATATAAAATTCCAAATTATGAAAAATTGAGTTTTTTGTTTGTAAAACAAAAATACTGATCCAAAATAAAATATAAATTTCAAAATTACAAAAAATTGAGTTTTATGCGTAAAACAAAAGTATGTATTGAAAATAAAATATAAATTTCCAAATTATGAAAAATTGATTTTTTTGTAAAACAAATGTACTGGATAAAAATAAAATATATATTTCCAAATTATGAAAAATTCATTTTTTGTTTGTAAAACAAAAGTACTGGATCGAGAATAAAATATAAATTTTGAAATTACAAAAATTGAGTTTTTTTGTAAAACAAAAGTACAAATTGAAAATAAAATTTGAATTTCCAAATTATGAAAAATTAAGTTTTTTTGTAAAAGAACTGTAGTGGATCGAAAATAAAATATAAAACTTCCACATTATGAAAAATTGAGTTTTTTTGTAAGACAAAAGTACTGGACCGAAAATAAAATATATATTTCAAAATTACAAAAATTAGAGTATTTTGTGTAAAACAAAAGCACGGATCGAAAATAAAATATGAATTTTCAATTTATGAAAATTTGTTTTTTTGTGTAAAAGAAAGGTAAAGATTGAAAATAAAATTTGAATTTCTAAATTACGAAAAATTGAGCTTTTGTGTGAACCAAAAGTACGGATCGAAAATAAAATTTGAATTTTGAAATTACGAAAAATTGAGTTTTTGTGTGTAAAACAAAAGTACTGGATCGAGAATAAAATATAAAATTCCAAATTATGAAAATTGAGTGTCCTTTTGTAAAACAAAAGTACGGATTCAAAATAAAATACAAATTTCGAAATTACAAAAATGAGCTTTTATGCGTAAAACAAAAGGACGTATCGATAGTAAAATATACATTTCCAAATTATGAAAAATTGAGTTTTTTTGTAAAGCGTATACTGGATCGAAAAATAAAATATAATTTGAAAATTATGAAAAAAGATTTGTTTTTGTAAAACAAAAGTACGGATCTAAGATAAAATTTAAATTTCGAAATTACGAAAAATTGAGTTTTTGGTGTAAAAAAGTAAGGATCAAAAATAAAATTTGAATTTCAAAATTACGAAAAATTGAGTTTTTTTATGTAAAACAAAAGTACTGGATCGAAATTAAAATTTGAATATCCAAATTACGAAAAATTGAGTTTTTTTTGTAAAATAAAATTATGGATCGAGAATAAAATATAAAATTCCAAATTATGAAAATTGAGTTTTTGTTTGTAAAACAAAAATACTGATCCAAAATAAAATATAAATTTCAAAATTACAAAAAATTGAGTTTTATGCGTAAAACAAAAGTATGTATTGAAAATAAAATATAAATTTCCAAATTATGAAAAATTGATTTTTTTGTAAAACAAATGTACTGGATAAAAATAAAATATATATTTCCAAATTATGAAAAATTCATTTTTTGTTTGTAAAACAAAAGTACTGGATCGAGAATAAAATATAAATTTTGAAATTACAAAAATTGAGTTTTTTTGTAAAACAAAAGTACAAATTGAAAATAAAATTTGAATTTCCAAATTATGAAAAATTAAGTTTTTTTTGTAAAAGAACTGTATGGATCGAAAATAAAATATAAAACTTCCACATTATGAAAAATTGAGTTTTTTTGTAAGACAAAAGTACTGGACCGAAAATAAAATATATATTTCAAAATTACAAAAATTAGAGTATTTTGTGTAAAACAAAAGCACGGATCGAAAATAAAATATGAATTTTCAATTTATGAAAATTTGTTTTTTTGTGTAAAAGAAAGGTAAAGATTGAAAATAAAATTTGAATTTCTAAATTACGAAAAATTGAGCTTTTGTGTGAACCAAAAGTACGGATCGAAAATAAAATTTGAATTTTGAAATTACTGAAAAATTGAGTTTTTGTGTGTAAAACAAAAGTACTGGATCGAGAATAAAATATAAAATTCCAAATTATGAAAAATTGAGTGTCCTTTTGTAAAACAAAAGTACTGGATTCAAAATAAAATACAAATTTCGAAATTACAAAAAATGAGCTTTTATGCGTAAAACAAAAGGACGTATCGATAGTAAAATATACATTTCCAAATTATGAAAAATTGAGTTTTTTTGTAAAGCGTATACTGGATCGAAAATAAAATATAATTTGAAAATTATGAAAAAGATTTGTTTTTTGTAAAACAAAAGTACTGGATCTAAGATAAAATTTAAATTTCGAAATTACGAAAAAATTGAGTTTTTTGGTGTAAAAAAAAGTAAGGATCAAAAATAAAATTTGAATTTCAAAATTACGAAAAATTGAGTTTTTTTATGTAAAACAAAAGTACTGGATCGAAATTAAAATTTGAATATCCAAATTACGAAAAATTGAGTTTTTTTGTAAAATAAAATTATGGATCGAGAATAAAATATAAAATTCCAAATTATGAAAATTGAGTTTTTGTTTGTAAAACAAAAATACTGATCCAAAATAAAATATAAATTTCAAAATTACAAAAAATTGAGTTTTATGCGTAAAACAAAAGTATGTATTGAAAATAAAATATAAATTTCCAAATTATGAAAAATTGATTTTTTTGTAAAACAAATGTACTGGATAAAAATAAAATATATATTTCCAAATTATGAAAATTCATTTTTTGTTTGTAAAACAAAAGTACTGGATCGAGAATAAAATATAAATTTTGAAATTACAAAAATTGAGTTTTTTTGTAAAACAAAAGTACAAATTGAAAATAAAATTTGAATTTCCAAATTATGAAAAATTAAGTTTTTTTGTAAAAGAACTGTATGGATCGAAAATAAAATATAAAACTTCCACATTATGAAAAATTGAGTTTTTTTGTAAGACAAAAGTACTGGACCGAAAATAAAATATATATTTCAAAATTACAAAAATTAGAGTATTTTGTGTAAAACAAAAGCACTGGATCGAAAATAAAATATGAATTTTCAATTTATGAAAATTTGTTTTTTTTGTGTAAAAGAAAGGTAAAGATTGAAAATAAAATTTGAATTTCTAAATTACTAAAAATTGAGCTTTTGTGTGAACCAAAAGTACGGATCGAAAAATAAAATTTGAATTTTGAAATTACGAAAAATTGAGTTTTTGTGTGTAAAACAAAAGTACTGGATCGAGAATAAAATATAAAATTCCAAATTATGAAAATTGAGTGTCCTTTTGTAAAACAAAAGTACGGATTCAAAATAAAATACAAATTTCGAAATTACAAAAATGAGCTTTTATGCGTAAAACAAAAGGACGTATCGATAGTAAAATATACATTTCCAAATTATGAAAAATTGAGTTTTTTTGTAAAGCGTATACTGGATCGAAAATAAAATATAATTTGAAAATTATGAAAAAAGATTTGTTTTTTGTAAAACAAAAGTACTGGATCTAAGATAAAATTTAAATTTCGAAATTACGAAAAATTGAGTTTTTGGTGTAAAAAAGTAAGGATCAAAAATAAAATTTGAATTTCAAAATTACGAAAAATTGAGTTTTTTTATGTAAAACAAAAGTACTGGATCGAAATTAAAATTTGAATATCCAAATTACGAAAAATTGAGTTTTTTTGTAAAATAAAATTATGGATCGAGAATAAAATATAAAATTCCAAATTATGAAAATTGAGTTTTTGTTTGTAAAACAAAAATACTGATCCAAAATAAAATATAAATTTCAAAATTACAAAAAATTGAGTTTTATGCGTAAAACAAAAGTATGTATTGAAAAAAAATATAAATTTCCAAATTATGAAAAATTGATTTTTTTGTAAAACAAATGTACTGGATAAAAATAAAATATATATTTCCAAATTATGAAAATTCATTTTTTGTTTGTAAAACAAAAGTACTGGATCGAGAATAAAATATAAATTTTGAAATTACAAAAATTGAGTTTTTTTGTAAAACAAAAGTACAAATTGAAAATAAAATTTGAATTTCCAAATTATGAAAAATTAAGTTTTTTTTGTAAAAGAACTGTATGGATCGAAAATAAAATATAAAACTTCCACATTATGAAAAATTGAGTTTTTTTGTAAGACAAAAGTACTGGACCGAAAATAAAATATATATTTCAAAATTACAAAATTAGAGTATTTTGTGTAAAACAAAAGCACTGGATCGAAAATAAAATATGAATTTTCAATTTATGAAAATTTGTTTTTTTGTGTAAAAGAAAGGTAAAGATTGAAAATAAAATTTGAATTTCTAAATTACTAAAAATTGAGCTTTTGTGTGAACCAAAAGTACGGATCGAAAATAAAATTTGAATTTTGAAATTACGAAAAATTGAGTTTTTGTGTGTAAAACAAAAGTACTGGATCGAGAATAAAATATAAAATTCCAAATTATGAAAATTGAGTGTCCTTTTGTAAAACAAAAGTACTGGATTCAAAATAAAATACAAATTTCGAAATTACAAAAATGAGCTTTTATGCGTAAAACAAAAGGACGATCGATAGTAAAATATACATTTCCAAATTATGAAAAATTGAGTTTTTTTGTAAAGCGTATACTGGATCGAAAAATAAAATATAATTTGAAAATTATGAAAAAAGATTTGTTTTTTGTAAAACAAAAGTACTGGATCTAAGATAAAATTTAAATTTCGAAATTACGAAAAATTGAGTTTTTGGTGTAAAAAAGTAAGGATCAAAAATAAAATTTGAATTTCAAAATTACGAAAAATTGAGTTTTTTTATGTAAAACAAAAGTACTGGATCGAAATTAAAATTTGAATATCCAAATTACGAAAAATTGAGTTTTTTTGTAAAATAAAATTATGGATCGAGAATAAAATATAAAATTCCAAATTATGAAAAATTGAGTTTTTGTTTGTAAAACAAAAATACTGATCCAAAATAAAATATAAATTTCAAAATTACAAAAAATTGAGTTTTATGCGTAAAACAAAAGTATGTATTGAAAAAAATATAAATTTCCAAATTATGAAAAATTGATTTTTTTGTAAAACAAATGTACTGGATAAAAATAAAATATATATTTCCAAATTATGAAAAATTCATTTTTGTTTGTAAAACAAAAGTACTGGATCGAGAATAAAATATAAATTTTGAAATTACAAAAATTGAGTTTTTTTGTAAAACAAAAGTACAAATTGAAAATAAAATTTGAATTTCCAAATTATGAAAAATTAAGTTTTTTTGTAAAAAAACTGTATGGATCGAAAATAAAATATAAAACTTCCACATTATGAAAAATTGAGTTTTTTTGTAAGACAAAAGTACTGGACCGAAAATAAAATATATATTTCAAAATTACAAAAATTAGAGTATTTTGTGTAAAACAAAAGCACTGGATCGAAAAATAAAATATGAATTTTCAATTTATGAAAATTTGTTTTTTTGTGTAAAAGAAAGGTAAAGATTGAAAATAAAATTTGAATTTCTAAATTACTAAAAATTGAGCTTTTGTGTGAACCAAAAGTACGGATCGAAAATAAAATTTGAATTTTGAAATTACGAAAAATTGAGTTTTTGTGTGTAAAACAAAAGTACTGGATCGAGAATAAAATATAAAATTCCAAATTATGAAAATTGAGTGTCCTTTTGTAAAACAAAAGTACTGGATTCAAAATAAAATACAAATTTCGAAATTACAAAAATGAGCTTTTATGCGTAAAACAAAAGGACGATCGATAGTAAAATATACATTTCCAAATTATGAAAAATTGAGTTTTTTTGTAAAGCGTATACTGGATCGAAAATAAAATATAATTTGAAAATTATGAAAAAAGATTTGTTTTTTGTAAAACAAAAGTACTGGATCTAAGATAAAATTTAAATTTCGAAATTACGAAAAATTGAGTTTTTGGTGTAAAAAAGTAAGGATCAAAAATAAAATTTGAATTTCAAAATTACGAAAAATTGAGTTTTTTTATGTAAAACAAAAGTACTGGATCGAAATTAAAATTTGAATATCCAAATTACGAAAAATTGAGTTTTTTTGTAAAATAAAATTATGGATCGAGAATAAAATATAAAATTCCAAATTATGAAAATTGAGTTTTTGTTTGTAAAACAAAAATACTGATCCAAAATAAAATATAAATTTCAAAATTACAAAAAATTGAGTTTTATGCGTAAAACAAAAGTATGTATTGAAAAAAATATAAATTTCCAAATTATGAAAAATTGATTTTTTTGTAAAACAAATGTACTGGATAAAAATAAAATATATATTTCCAAATTATGAAAAATTCATTTTTTGTTTGTAAAACAAAAGTACTGGATCGAGAATAAAATATAAATTTTGAAATTACAAAAATTGAGTTTTTTTGTAAAACAAAAGTACAAATTGAAAATAAAATTTGAATTTCCAAATTATGAAAAATTAAGTTTTTTTGTAAAAAAACTGTATGGATCGAAAATAAAATATAAAACTTCCACATTATGAAAAATTGAGTTTTTTTGTAAGACAAAAGTACTGGACCGAAAATAAAATATATATTTCAAAATTACAAAATTAGAGTATTTTGTGTAAAACAAAAGCACTGGATCGAAAATAAAATATGAATTTTCAATTTATGAAAATTTGTTTTTTTGTGTAAAAGAAAGGTAAAGATTGAAAATAAAATTTGAATTTCTAAATTACTAAAAATTGAGCTTTTGTGTGAACCAAAAGTACGGATCGAAAATAAAATTTGAATTTTGAAATTACGAAAAATTGAGTTTTTGTGTGTAAAACAAAAGTACTGGATCGAGAATAAAATATAAAATTCCAAATTATGAAAATTGAGTGTCCTTTTGTAAAACAAAAGTACTGGATTCAAAATAAAATACAAATTTCGAAATTACAAAAATGAGCTTTTATGCGTAAAACAAAAGGACGTATCGATAGTAAAATATACATTTCCAAATTATGAAAAATTGAGTTTTTTTGTAAAGCGTATACTGGATCGAAAATAAAATATAATTTGAAAATTATGAAAAAGATTTGTTTTTTGTAAAACAAAAGTACTGATCTAAGATAAAATTTAAATTTCGAAATTACGAAAAATTGAGTTTTTGGTGTAAAAAAGTAAGGATCAAAAATAAAATTTGAATTTCAAAATTACGAAAAATTGAGTTTTTTTATGTAAAACAAAAGTACTGGATCGAAATTAAAATTTGAATATCCAAATTACGAAAAATTGAGTTTTTTTTGTAAAATAAAATTATGGATCGAGAATAAAATATAAAATTCCAAATTATGAAAATTGAGTTTTTGTTTGTAAAACAAAAATACTGATCCAAAATAAAATATAAATTTCAAAATTACAAAAATTGAGTTTTATGCGTAAAACAAAAGTATGTATTGAAAAAAATATAAATTTCCAAATTATGAAAAATTGATTTTTTTGTAAAACAAATGTACTGGATAAAAATAAAATATATATTTCCAAATTATGAAAATTCATTTTTGTTTGTAAAACAAAAGTACTGGATCGAGAATAAAATATAAATTTTGAAATTACAAAAATTGAGTTTTTTTGTAAAACAAAAGTACAAATTGAAAATAAAATTTGAATTTCCAAATTATGAAAAATTAAGTTTTTTTGTAAAAAACTGTATGGATCGAAAAATAAAATATAAAACTTCCACATTATGAAAAATTGAGTTTTTTTGTAAGACAAAAGTACTGGACCGAAAATAAAATATATATTTCAAAATTACAAAAATTAGAGTATTTTGTGTAAAACAAAAGCACGGATCGAAAATAAAATATGAATTTTCAATTTATGAAAATTTGTTTTTTTTGTGTAAAAGAAAGGTAAAGATTGAAAATAAAATTTGAATTTCTAAATTACTTAAAAATTGAGCTTTTGTGTGAACCAAAAGTACGGATCGAAAATAAAATTTGAATTTTGAAATTACTGAAAAATTGAGTTTTTGTGTGTAAAACAAAAGTACTGGATCGAGAATAAAATATAAAATTCCAAATTATGAAAATTGAGTGTCCTTTTGTAAAACAAAAGTACTGGATTCAAAATAAAATACAAATTTCGAAATTACAAAAATGAGCTTTTATGCGTAAAACAAAAGGACGTATCGATAGTAAAATATACATTTCCAAATTATGAAAAATTGAGTTTTTTTGTAAAGCGTATACTGGATCGAAAATAAAATATAATTTGAAAATTATGAAAAAAGATTTGTTTTTTGTAAAACAAAAGTACTGGATCTAAGATAAAATTTAAATTTCGAAATTACGAAAAATTGAGTTTTTGGTGTAAAAAAGTAAGGATCAAAAATAAAATTTGAATTTCAAAATTACGAAAAATTGAGTTTTTTTATGTAAAACAAAAGTACTGGATCGAAATTAAAATTTGAATATCCAAATTACGAAAAATTGAGTTTTTTTGTAAAATAAAATTATGGATCGAGAATAAAATATAAAATTCCAAATTATGAAAAATTGAGTTTTTGTTTGTAAAACAAAAATACTGATCCAAAATAAAATATAAATTTCAAAATTACAAAAATTGAGTTTTATGCGTAAAACAAAAGTATGTATTGAAAAAAATATAAATTTCCAAATTATGAAAAATTGATTTTTTTGTAAAACAAATGTACTGGATAAAAATAAAATATATATTTCCAAATTATGAAAAATTCATTTTTTGTTTGTAAAACAAAAGTACTGGATCGAGAATAAAATATAAATTTTGAAATTACAAAAATTGAGTTTTTTTGTAAAACAAAAGTACAAATTGAAAATAAAATTTGAATTTCCAAATTATGAAAAATTAAGTTTTTTTGTAAAAAACTGTAGTGGATCGAAAATAAAATATAAAACTTCCACATTATGAAAAATTGAGTTTTTTTGTAAGACAAAAGTACTGACCGAAAATAAAATATATATTTCAAAATTACAAAAATTAGAGTATTTTGTGTAAAACAAAAGCACTGGATCGAAAATAAAATATGAATTTTCAATTTATGAAAATTTGTTTTTTTTGTGTAAAAGAAAGGTAAAGATTGAAAATAAAATTTGAATTTCTAAATTACTAAAAATTGAGCTTTTGTGTGAACCAAAAGTACGGATCGAAAATAAAATTTGAATTTTGAAATTACGAAAAATTGAGTTTTTGTGTGTAAAACAAAAGTACTGGATCGAGAATAAAATATAAAATTCCAAATTATGAAAAATTGAGTGTCCTTTTGTAAAACAAAAGTACTGATTCAAAATAAAATACAAATTTCGAAATTACAAAAAATGAGCTTTTATGCGTAAAACAAAAGGACGTATCGATAGTAAAATATACATTTCCAAATTATGAAAAATTGAGTTTTTTTGTAAAGCGTATACTGGATCGAAAATAAAATATAATTTGAAAATTATGAAAAAGATTTGTTTTTTGTAAAACAAAAGTACTGGATCTAAGATAAAATTTAAATTTCGAAATTACGAAAAATTGAGTTTTTGGTGTAAAAAAGTAAGGATCAAAAATAAAATTTGAATTTCAAAATTACGAAAAATTGAGTTTTTTTATGTAAAACAAAAGTACTGGATCGAAATTAAAATTTGAATATCCAAATTACGAAAAATTGAGTTTTTTTGTAAAATAAAATTATGGATCGAGAATAAAATATAAAATTCCAAATTATGAAAAATTGAGTTTTTGTTTGTAAAACAAAAATACTGATCCAAAATAAAATATAAATTTCAAAATTACAAAAATTGAGTTTTATGCGTAAAACAAAAGTATGTATTGAAAAAAATATAAATTTCCAAATTATGAAAAATTGATTTTTTTGTAAAACAAATGTACTGGATAAAAATAAAATATATATTTCCAAATTATGAAAAATTCATTTTTTGTTTGTAAAACAAAAGTACGGATCGAGAATAAAATATAAATTTTGAAATTACAAAAAATTGAGTTTTTTTTTGTAAAACAAAAGTACAAATTGAAAATAAAATTTGAATTTCCAAATTATGAAAAATTAAGTTTTTTTTTGTAAAAAAACTGTATGGATCGAAAATAAAATATAAAACTTCCACATTATGAAAAATTGAGTTTTTTTGTAAGACAAAAGTACTGGACCGAAAATAAAATATATATTTCAAAATTACAAAATTAGAGTATTTTGTGTAAAACAAAAGCACGGATCGAAAAATAAAATATGAATTTTCAATTTATGAAAATTTGTTTTTTTTGTGTAAAAGAAAGGTAAAGATTGAAAATAAAATTTGAATTTCTAAATTACGAAAAATTGAGCTTTTTGTGTGAACCAAAAGTACGGATCGAAAATAAAATTTGAATTTTGAAATTACGAAAAATTGAGTTTTTGTGTGTAAAACAAAAGTACGGATCGAGAATAAAATATAAAATTCCAAATTATGAAAATTGAGTGTCCTTTTGTAAAACAAAAGTACTGATTCAAAATAAAATACAAATTTCGAAATTACAAAAATGAGCTTTTATGCGTAAAACAAAAGGACGTATCGATAGTAAAATATACATTTCCAAATTATGAAAAATTGAGTTTTTTTGTAAAGCGTAGTACTGGATCGAAAATAAAATATAATTTGAAAATTATGAAAAAAGATTTGTTTTTGTAAAACAAAAGTACTGGATCTAAGATAAAATTTAAATTTCGAAATTACGAAAAATTGAGTTTTTTGGTGTAAAAAAAAGTAAGGATCAAAAATAAAATTTGAATTTCAAAATTACGAAAAATTGAGTTTTTTTTATGTAAAACTAAAGTACGGATCGAAATTAAAATTTGAATATCCAAATTACTAAAAATTGAGTTTTTTTTTGTAAAATAAAATTATGGATCGAGAATAAAATATAAAATTCCAAATTATGAAAAATTGAGTTTTTTGTTTGTAAAACAAAAATACTGATCCAAAATAAAATATAAATTTAAAAATTACAAAAAATTGAGTTTTATGCGTAAAACAAAAGTATGTATCGAGAATAAAATATAAATTTCCAAATTATGAAAAATTGATTTTTTTGTAAAACAAATGTACTGGATAAAAATAAAATATATATTTCCAAATTATGAAAAATTCATTTTTGTTTGTAAAACAAAAGTACTGGATCGAGAATAAAATATAAATTTTGAAATTACAAAAATTGAGTTTTTTTGTAAAACAAAAGTACAAATTGAAAATAAAATTTGAATTTCCAAATTATGAAAAATTAAGTTTTTTTGTAAAAAAACTGTACGGATCGAAAATAAAATATAAAACTTCCACATTATGAAAAATTGAGTTTTTTTTGTAAGACAAAAGTACTGGACCGAAAATAAAATATATATTTCAAAATTACAAAATTAGAGTATTTTGTGTAAAACAAAAGCACGGATCGAAAATAAAATATGAATTTTCAATTTATGAAAATTTGTTTTTTTGTGTAAAAGAAAGGTAAAGATTGAAAATAAAATTTGAATTTCTAAATTACTTAAAAATTGAGCTTTTGTGTGAACCAAAAGTACTGGATCGAAAATAAAATTTGAATTTTGAAATTACGAAAAATTGAGTTTTTGTGTGTAAAACAAAAGTACTGGATCGAGAATAAAATATAAAATTCCAAATTATGAAAATTGAGTGTCCTTTTGTAAAACAAAAGTACTGATTCAAAATAAAATACAAATTTCGAAATTACAAAAATGAGCTTTTATGCGTAAAACAAAAGGACGTATCGATAGTAAAATATACATTTCCAAATTATGAAAAATTGAGTTTTTTTGTAAAGCGTAGTACTGGATCGAAAATAAAATATAATTTGAAAATTATGAAAAAAGATTTGTTTTTTGTAAAACAAAAGTACTGGATCTAAGATAAAATTTAAATTTCGAAATTACGAAAAATTGAGTTTTTGGTGTAAAAAAGTAAGGATCAAAAATAAAATTTGAATTTCAAAATTACGAAAAATTGAGTTTTTTTATGTAAAACAAAAGTACTGGATCGAAATTAAAATTTGAATATCCAAATTACGAAAAATTGAGTTTTTTTGTAAAATAAAATTATGGATCGAGAATAAAATATAAAATTCCAAATTATGAAAAATTGAGTTTTTGTTTGTAAAACAAAAATACTGATCCAAAATAAAATATAAATTTCAAAATTACAAAAATTGAGTTTTATGCGTAAAACAAAAGTATGTATTGAAAAAAATATAAATTTCCAAATTATGAAAAATTGATTTTTTTGTAAAACAAATGTACTGGATAAAAATAAAATATATATTTCCAAATTATGAAAAATTCATTTTTGTTTGTAAAACAAAAGTACTGGATCGAGAATAAAATATAAATTTTGAAATTACAAAAATTGAGTTTTTTTGTAAAACAAAAGTACAAATTGAAAATAAAATTTGAATTTCCAAATTATGAAAAATTAAGTTTTTTTTTGTAAAAAAACTGTGCGGATCGAAAATAAAATATAAAACTTCCACATTATGAAAAATTGAGTTTTTTTTTGTAAGACAAAAGTACGGACCGAAAATAAAATATATATTTCAAAATTACAAAATTAGAGTATTTTGTGTAAAACAAAAGCACGGATCGAAAATAAAATATGAATTTTCAATTTATGAAAATTTGTTTTTTTTGTGTAAAAGAAAGGTAAAGATTGAAAATAAAATTTGAATTTCTAAATTACTAAAAATTGAGCTTTTGTGTGAACCAAAAGTACGGATCGAAAATAAAATTTGAATTTTGAAATTACGAAAAATTGAGTTTTTGTGTGTAAAACAAAAGTACTGGATCGAGAATAAAATATAAAATTCCAAATTATGAAAAATTGAGTGTCCTTTTGTAAAACAAAAGTACGGATTCAAAATAAAATACAAATTTCGAAATTACAAAAAATGAGCTTTTATGCGTAAAACAAAAGGACGTATCGATAGTAAAATATACATTTCCAAATTATGAAAAATTGAGTTTTTTTGTAAAGCGTATACTGGATCGAAAATAAAATATAATTTGAAAATTATGAAAAAAGATTTGTTTTTTGTAAAACAAAAGTACTGGATCTAAGATAAAATTTAAATTTCGAAATTACGAAAAATTGAGTTTTTGGTGTAAAAAAGTAAGGATCAAAAATAAAATTTGAATTTCAAAATTACGAAAAATTGAGTTTTTTTATGTAAAACAAAAGTACTGGATCGAAATTAAAATTTGAATATCCAAATTACGAAAAATTGAGTTTTTTTGTAAAATAAAATTATGGATCGAGAATAAAATATAAAATTCCAAATTATGAAAAATTGAGTTTTTGTTTGTAAAACAAAAATACTGATCCAAAATAAAATATAAATTTCAAAATTACAAAAAATTGAGTTTTATGCGTAAAACAAAAGTATGTATTGAAAAAAATATAAATTTCCAAATTATGAAAAATTGATTTTTTTGTAAAACAAATGTACTGGATAAAAAATAAAATATATATTTCCAAATTATGAAAAATTCATTTTTGTTTGTAAAACAAAAGTACTGGATCGAGAATAAAATATAAATTTTGAAATTACAAAAATTGAGTTTTTTTGTAAAACAAAAGTACAAATTGAAAATAAAATTTGAATTTCCAAATTATGAAAAATTAAGTTTTTTTGTAAAAAACTGTATGGATCGAAAATAAAATATAAAACTTCCACATTATGAAAAATTGAGTTTTTTTGTAAGACAAAAGTACTGGACCGAAAATAAAATATATATTTCAAAATTACAAAAATTAGAGTATTTTGTGTAAAACAAAAGCACGGATCGAAAATAAAATATGAATTTTCAATTTATGAAAATTTGTTTTTTTGTGTAAAAGAAAGGTAAAGATTGAAAATAAAATTTGAATTTCTAAATTACGAAAAATTGAGCTTTTGTGTGAACCAAAAGTACGGATCGAAAATAAAATTTGAATTTTGAAATTACGAAAAATTGAGTTTTTGTGTGTAAAACAAAAGTACGGATCGAGAATAAAATATAAAATTCCAAATTATGAAAAATTGAGTGTCCTTTTGTAAAACAAAAGTACGGATTCAAAATAAAATACAAATTTCGAAATTACAAAAAATGAGCTTTTATGCGTAAAACAAAAGGACGTATCGATAGTAAAATATACATTTCCAAATTATGAAAAATTGAGTTTTTTTGTAAAGCGTAATACTGGATCGAAAATAAAATATAATTTGAAAATTATGAAAAAGATTTGTTTTTTGTAAAACAAAAGTACTGGATCTAAGATAAAATTTAAATTTCGAAATTACGAAAAATTGAGTTTTTGGTGTAAAAAAGTAAGGATCAAAAATAAAATTTGAATTTCAAAATTACGAAAAATTGAGTTTTTTTATGTAAAACAAAAGTACTGGATCGAAATTAAAATTTGAATATCCAAATTACGAAAAATTGAGTTTTTTTGTAAAATAAAATTATGGATCGAGAATAAAATATAAAATTCCAAATTATGAAAATTGAGTTTTTGTTTGTAAAACAAAAATACTGATCCAAAATAAAATATAAATTTCAAAATTACAAAAATTGAGTTTTATGCGTAAAACAAAAGTATGTATTGAAAAAAAATATAAATTTCCAAATTATGAAAAATTGATTTTTTTTGTAAAACAAATGTACGGATCAAAAATAAAATATATATTTCCAAATTATGAAAAATTCATTTTTTGTTTGTAAAACAAAAGTACGGATCGAGAATAAAATATAAATTTTGAAATTACAAAAAATTGAGTTTTTTTGTGTAAAACAAAAGTACAAATTGAAAATAAAATTTGAATTTCCAAATTATGAAAAATTAAGTTTTTTTTTGTAAAAAAACTGTGCGGATCGAAAATAAAATATAAAACTTCCACATTATGAAAAATTGAGTTTTTTTTTGTAAGACAAAAGTACGGACCGAAAATAAAATATATATTTCAAAATTACAAAAATTAGAGTATTTTGTGTAAAACAAAAGCACGGATCGAAAATAAAATATGAATTTTCAATTTATGAAAATTTGTTTTTTTTGTGTAAAAGAAAGGTAAAGATTGAAAATAAAATTTGAATTTCTAAATTACGAAAAATTGAGCTTTTTGTGTGAACCAAAAGTACGGATCGAAAATAAAATTTGAATTTTGAAATTACGAAAAATTGAGTTTTTGTGTGTAAAACAAAAGTACGGATCGAGAATAAAATATAAAATTCCAAATTATGAAAAATTGAGTGTCCTTTTGTAAAACAAAAGTACTGATTCAAAATAAAATACAAATTTCGAAATTACAAAAATGAGCTTTTATGCGTAAAACAAAAGGACGTATCGATAGTAAAATATACATTTCCAAATTATGAAAAATTGAGTTTTTTTGTAAAGCGTAAGTACGGATCGAAAATAAAATATAATTTGAAAATTATGAAAAAGATTTGTTTTTTGTAAAACAAAAGTACGGATCTAAGATAAAATTTAAATTTCGAAATTACGAAAAATTGAGTTTTTGGTGTAAAAAAGTAAGGATCAAAAATAAAATTTGAATTTCAAAATTACGAAAAATTGAGTTTTTTTATGTAAAACAAAAGTACTGGATCGAAATTAAAATTTGAATATCCAAATTACGAAAAATTGAGTTTTTTTGTAAAATAAAATTATGGATCGAGAATAAAATATAAAATTCCAAATTATGAAAAATTGAGTTTTTGTTTGTAAAACAAAAATACTGATCCAAAATAAAATATAAATTTCAAAATTACAAAAAATTGAGTTTTATGCGTAAAACAAAAGTATGTATTGAAAAAAATATAAATTTCCAAATTATGAAAAATTGATTTTTTTGTAAAACAAATGTACTGGATAAAAATAAAATATATATTTCCAAATTATGAAAAATTCATTTTTGTTTGTAAAACAAAAGTACTGGATCGAGAATAAAATATAAATTTTGAAATTACAAAAATTGAGTTTTTTTGTAAAACAAAAGTACAAATTGAAAATAAAATTTGAATTTCCAAATTATGAAAAATTAAGTTTTTTTGTAAGAAAACTGTATGGATCGAAAATAAAATATAAAACTTCCACATTATGAAAAATTGAGTTTTTTTGTAAGACAAAAGTACTGGACCGAAAATAAAATATATATTTCAAAATTACAAAAATTAGAGTATTTTGTGTAAAACAAAAGCACGGATCGAAAATAAAATATGAATTTTCAATTTATGAAAATTTGTTTTTTTGTGTAAAAGAAAGGTAAAGATTGAAAATAAAATTTGAATTTCTAAATTACTGAAAAATTGAGCTTTTGTGTGAACCAAAAGTACGGATCGAAAATAAAATTTGAATTTTGAAATTACGAAAAATTGAGTTTTGTGTGTAAAACAAAAGTACTGGATCGAGAATAAAATATAAAATTCCAAATTATGAAAAATTGAGTGTCCTTTTGTAAAACAAAAGTACGGATTCAAAATAAAATACAAATTTCGAAATTACAAAAATGAGCTTTTATGCGTAAAACAAAAGGACGTATCGATAGTAAAATATACATTTCCAAATTATGAAAAATTGAGTTTTTTTGTAAAGCGTAAATACGGATCGAAAATAAAATATAATTTGAAAATTATGAAAAAAGATTTGTTTTTTGTAAAACAAAAGTACTGGATCTAAGATAAAATTTAAATTTCGAAATTACGAAAAATTGAGTTTTTGGTGTAAAAAAGTAAGGATCAAAAATAAAATTTGAATTTCAAAATTACGAAAAATTGAGTTTTTTTATGTAAAACAAAAGTACTGGATCGAAATTAAAATTTGAATATCCAAATTACGAAAAATTGAGTTTTTTTGTAAAATAAAATTATGGATCGAGAATAAAATATAAAATTCCAAATTATGAAAAATTGAGTTTTTGTTTGTAAAACAAAAATACTGATCCAAAATAAAATATAAATTTCAAAATTACAAAAATTGAGTTTTATGCGTAAAACAAAAGTATGTATTGAAAAAAATATAAATTTCCAAATTATGAAAAATTGATTTTTTTGTAAAACAAATGTACTGGATAAAAATAAAATATATATTTCCAAATTATGAAAAATTCATTTTTGTTTGTAAAACAAAAGTACTGGATCGAGAATAAAATATAAATTTTGAAATTACAAAAATTGAGTTTTTTTGTAAAACAAAAGTACAAATTGAAAATAAAATTTGAATTTCCAAATTATGAAAAATTAAGTTTTTTTGTAAGAAAACTGTACGGATCGAAAATAAAATATAAAACTTCCACATTATGAAAAATTGAGTTTTTTTGTAAGACAAAAGTACTGGACCGAAAATAAAATATATATTTCAAAATTACAAAATTAGAGTATTTTGTGTAAAACAAAAGCACGGATCGAAAATAAAATATGAATTTTCAATTTATGAAAATTTGTTTTTTTGTGTAAAAGAAAGGTAAAGATTGAAAATAAAATTTGAATTTCTAAATTACTGAAAAATTGAGCTTTTGTGTGAACCAAAAGTACGGATCGAAAATAAAATTTGAATTTTGAAATTACGAAAAATTGAGTTTTTGTGTGTAAAACAAAAGTACTGGATCGAGAATAAAATATAAAATTCCAAATTATGAAAAATTGAGTGTCCTTTTGTAAAACAAAAGTACTGGATTCAAAATAAAATACAAATTTCGAAATTACAAAAAATGAGCTTTTATGCGTAAAACAAAAGGACGTATCGATAGTAAAATATACATTTCCAAATTATGAAAAATTGAGTTTTTTTGTAAAGCGTAGTACTGGATCGAAAATAAAATATAATTTGAAAATTATGAAAAAAGATTTGTTTTTGTAAAACAAAAGTACGGATCTAAGATAAAATTTAAATTTCGAAATTACGAAAAATTGAGTTTTTGGTGTAAAAAAGTAAGGATCAAAAATAAAATTTGAATTTCAAAATTACGAAAAATTGAGTTTTTTTATGTAAAACAAAAGTACTGGATCGAAATTAAAATTTGAATATCCAAATTACGAAAAATTGAGTTTTTTTGTAAAATAAAATTATGGATCGAGAATAAAATATAAAATTCCAAATTATGAAAAATTGAGTTTTTGTTTGTAAAACAAAAATACTGATCCAAAATAAAATATAAATTTCAAAATTACAAAAAATTGAGTTTTATGCGTAAAACAAAAGTATGTATTGAAAAAAATATAAATTTCCAAATTATGAAAAATTGATTTTTTTGTAAAACAAATGTACTGGATAAAAAATAAAATATATATTTCCAAATTATGAAAAATTCATTTTTGTTTGTAAAACAAAAGTACTGGATCGAGAATAAAATATAAATTTTGAAATTACAAAAATTGAGTTTTTTTGTAAAACAAAAGTACAAATTGAAAATAAAATTTGAATTTCCAAATTATGAAAAATTAAGTTTTTTTGTAAAAAACTGTAGCGGATCGAAAATAAAATATAAAACTTCCACATTATGAAAAATTGAGTTTTTTTTGTAAGACAAAAGTACGGACCGAAAATAAAATATATATTTCAAAATTACAAAAATTAGAGTATTTTGTGTAAAACAAAAGCACGGATCGAAAATAAAATATGAATTTTCAATTTATGAAAATTTGTTTTTTTTGTGTAAAAGAAAGGTAAAGATTGAAAATAAAATTTGAATTTCTAAATTACGAAAAATTGAGCTTTTTGTGTGAACCAAAAGTACGGATCGAAAATAAAATTTGAATTTTGAAATTACGAAAAATTGAGTTTTTGTGTGTAAAACAAAAGTACTGGATCGAGAATAAAATATAAAATTCCAAATTATGAAAAATTGAGTGTCCTTTTGTAAAACAAAAGTACTGGATTCAAAATAAAATACAAATTTCGAAATTACAAAAATGAGCTTTTATGCGTAAAACAAAAGGACGTATCGATAGTAAAATATACATTTCCAAATTATGAAAAATTGAGTTTTTTTGTAAAGCGTAGTACTGGATCGAAAATAAAATATAATTTGAAAATTATGAAAAAAGATTTGTTTTTGTAAAACAAAAGTACTGGATCTAAGATAAAATTTAAATTTCGAAATTACGAAAAATTGAGTTTTTGGTGTAAAAAAGTAAGGATCAAAAATAAAATTTGAATTTCAAAATTACGAAAAATTGAGTTTTTTTATGTAAAACAAAAGTACTGGATCGAAATTAAAATTTGAATATCCAAATTACGAAAAATTGAGTTTTTTTGTAAAATAAAATTATGGATCGAGAATAAAATATAAAATTCCAAATTATGAAAAATTGAGTTTTTTGTTTGTAAAACAAAAATACTGATCCAAAATAAAATATAAATTTCAAAATTACAAAAAATTGAGTTTTATGCGTAAAACAAAAGTATGTATTGAAAAAAAAATATAAATTTCCAAATTATGAAAAATTGATTTTTTTTGTAAAACAAATGTACGGATAAAAAATAAAATATATATTTCCAAATTATGAAAAATTCATTTTTTGTTTGTAAAACAAAAGTACGGATCGAGAATAAAATATAAATTTTGAAATTACAAAAAATTGAGTTTTTTTTTGTAAAACAAAAGTACAAATTGAAAATAAAATTTGAATTTCCAAATTATGAAAAATTAAGTTTAGTTTTGTAAGAAAACTGTGCGGATCGAAAATAAAATATAAAACTTCCACATTATGAAAAATTGAGTTTTTTTGTAAGACAAAAGTACTGGACCGAAAATAAAATATATATTTCAAAATTACAAAAATTAGAGTATTTTGTGTAAAACAAAAGCACGGATCGAAAATAAAATATGAATTTTCAATTTATGAAAATTTGTTTTTTTTGTGTAAAAGAAAGGTAAAGATTGAAAATAAAATTTGAATTTCTAAATTACGAAAAATTGAGCTTTTTGTGTGAACCAAAAGTACGGATCGAAAATAAAATTTGAATTTTGAAATTACGAAAAATTGAGTTTTTGTGTGTAAAACAAAAGTACTGGATCGAGAATAAAATATAAAATTCCAAATTATGAAAAATTGAGTGTCCTTTTGTAAAACAAAAGTACTGGATTCAAAATAAAATACAAATTTCGAAATTACAAAAATGAGCTTTTATGCGTAAAACAAAAGGACGTATCGATAGTAAAATATACATTTCCAAATTATGAAAAATTGAGTTTTTTTGTAAAGCGTATACTGGATCGAAAATAAAATATAATTTGAAAATTATGAAAAAAGATTTGTTTTTTGTAAAACAAAAGTACTGGATCTAAGATAAAATTTAAATTTCGAAATTACGAAAAATTGAGTTTTTGGTGTAAAAAAGTAAGGATCAAAAATAAAATTTGAATTTCAAAATTACGAAAAATTGAGTTTTTTTATGTAAAACAAAAGTACTGGATCGAAATTAAAATTTGAATATCCAAATTACGAAAAATTGAGTTTTTTTGTAAAATAAAATTATGGATCGAGAATAAAATATAAAATTCCAAATTATGAAAAATTGAGTTTTTGTTTGTAAAACAAAAATACTGATCCAAAATAAAATATAAATTTCAAAATTACAAAAAATTGAGTTTTATGCGTAAAACAAAAGTATGTATTGAAAAAAAAATATAAATTTCCAAATTATGAAAAATTGATTTTTTTGTAAAACAAATGTACTGGATAAAAATAAAATATATATTTCCAAATTATGAAAAATTCATTTTTTGTTTGTAAAACAAAAGTACTGGATCGAGAATAAAATATAAATTTTGAAATTACAAAAATTGAGTTTTTTTGTAAAACAAAAGTACAAATTGAAAATAAAATTTGAATTTCCAAATTATGAAAAATTAAGTTTTTTTTGTAAAAAACTGTATGGATCGAAAATAAAATATAAAACTTCCACATTATGAAAAATTGAGTTTTTTTTTGTAAGACAAAAGTACGGACCGAAAATAAAATATATATTTCAAAATTACAAAAATTAGAGTATTTTGTGTAAAACAAAAGCACGGATCGAAAATAAAATATGAATTTTCAATTTATGAAAATTTGTTTTTTTGTGTAAAAGAAAGGTAAAGATTGAAAATAAAATTTGAATTTCTAAATTACGTAAAAATTGAGCTTTTGTGTGAACCAAAAGTACGGATCGAAAATAAAATTTGAATTTTGAAATTACGAAAAATTGAGTTTTTGTGTGTAAAACAAAAGTACTGGATCGAGAATAAAATATAAAATTCCAAATTATGAAAATTGAGTGTCCTTTTGTAAAACAAAAGTACGGATTCAAAATAAAATACAAATTTCGAAATTACAAAAATGAGCTTTTATGCGTAAAACAAAAGGACGTATCGATAGTAAAATATACATTTCCAAATTATGAAAAATTGAGTTTTTTTGTAAAGCGTATACTGGATCGAAAATAAAATATAATTTGAAAATTATGAAAAAGATTTGTTTTTTGTAAAACAAAAGTACTGGATCTAAGATAAAATTTAAATTTCGAAATTACGAAAAATTGAGTTTTTGGTGTAAAAAAGTAAGGATCAAAAATAAAATTTGAATTTCAAAATTACGAAAAATTGAGTTTTTTTATGTAAAACAAAAGTACTGGATCGAAATTAAAATTTGAATATCCAAATTACGAAAAATTGAGTTTTTTTGTAAAATAAAATTATGGATCGAGAATAAAATATAAAATTCCAAATTATGAAAAATTGAGTTTTTGTTTGTAAAACAAAAATACTGATCCAAAATAAAATATAAATTTCAAAATTACAAAAATTGAGTTTTATGCGTAAAACAAAAGTATGTATTGAAAAAAATATAAATTTCCAAATTATGAAAAATTGATTTTTTTGTAAAACAAATGTACTGGATAAAAATAAAATATATATTTCCAAATTATGAAAAATTCATTTTTTGTTTGTAAAACAAAAGTACTGGATCGAGAATAAAATATAAATTTTGAAATTACAAAAATTGAGTTTTTTTGTAAAACAAAAGTACAAATTGAAAATAAAATTTGAATTTCCAAATTATGAAAAATTAAGTTTTTTTGTAAAAAACTGTATGGATCGAAAATAAAATATAAAACTTCCACATTATGAAAAATTGAGTTTTTTTGTAAGACAAAAGTACTGGACCGAAAATAAAATATATATTTCAAAATTACAAAAATTAGAGTATTTTGTGTAAAACAAAAGCACTGGATCGAAAATAAAATATGAATTTTCAATTTATGAAAATTTGTTTTTTTTGTGTAAAAGAAAGGTAAAGATTGAAAATAAAATTTGAATTTCTAAATTACTAAAAATTGAGCTTTTGTGTGAACCAAAAGTACGGATCGAAAATAAAATTTGAATTTTGAAATTACGAAAAATTGAGTTTTTGTGTGTAAAACAAAAGTACTGGATCGAGAATAAAATATAAAATTCCAAATTATGAAAAATTGAGTGTCCTTTTGTAAAACAAAAGTACTGATTCAAAATAAAATACAAATTTCGAAATTACAAAAATGAGCTTTTATGCGTAAAACAAAAGGACGTATCGATAGTAAAATATACATTTCCAAATTATGAAAAATTGAGTTTTTTTGTAAAGCGTATACTGGATCGAAAATAAAATATAATTTGAAAATTATGAAAAAGATTTGTTTTTTGTAAAACAAAAGTACTGGATCTAAGATAAAATTTAAATTTCGAAATTACGAAAAATTGAGTTTTTGGTGTAAAAAAGTAAGGATCAAAAATAAAATTTGAATTTCAAAATTACGAAAAATTGAGTTTTTTTATGTAAAACAAAAGTACTGGATCGAAATTAAAATTTGAATATCCAAATTACGAAAAATTGAGTTTTTTTGTAAAATAAAATTATGGATCGAGAATAAAATATAAAATTCCAAATTATGAAAAATTGAGTTTTTGTTTGTAAAACAAAAATACTGATCCAAAATAAAATATAAATTTCAAAATTACAAAAATTGAGTTTTATGCGTAAAACAAAAGTATGTATTGAAAAAAATATAAATTTCCAAATTATGAAAAATTGATTTTTTTGTAAAACAAATGTACTGGATAAAAATAAAATATATATTTCCAAATTATGAAAAATTCATTTTTTGTTTGTAAAACAAAAGTACTGGATCGAGAATAAAATATAAATTTTGAAATTACAAAAATTGAGTTTTTTTGTAAAACAAAAGTACAAATTGAAAATAAAATTTGAATTTCCAAATTATGAAAAATTAAGTTTTTTTGTAAAAAAACTGTATGGATCGAAAATAAAATATAAAACTTCCACATTATGAAAAATTGAGTTTTTTTGTAAGACAAAAGTACTGGACCGAAAATAAAATATATATTTCAAAATTACAAAATTAGAGTATTTTGTGTAAAACAAAAGCACGGATCGAAAATAAAATATGAATTTTCAATTTATGAAAATTTGTTTTTTTTGTGTAAAAGAAAGGTAAAGATTGAAAATAAAATTTGAATTTCTAAATTACGTAAAAATTGAGCTTTTGTGTGAACCAAAAGTACTGGATCGAAAATAAAATTTGAATTTTGAAATTACGAAAAATTGAGTTTTTGTGTGTAAAACAAAAGTACTGGATCGAGAATAAAATATAAAATTCCAAATTATGAAAAATTGAGTGTCCTTTTGTAAAACAAAAGTACTGGATTCAAAATAAAATACAAATTTCGAAATTACAAAAATGAGCTTTTATGCGTAAAACAAAAGGACGTATCGATAGTAAAATATACATTTCCAAATTATGAAAAATTGAGTTTTTTTGTAAAGCGTAAGTACGGATCGAAAATAAAATATAATTTGAAAATTATGAAAAAGATTTGTTTTTTGTAAAACAAAAGTACGGATCTAAGATAAAATTTAAATTTCGAAATTACGAAAAATTGAGTTTTTTGGTGTAAAAAAAAGTAAGGATCAAAAATAAAATTTGAATTTCAAAATTACGAAAAATTGAGTTTTTTTATGTAAAACAAAAGTACTGGATCGAAATTAAAATTTGAATATCCAAATTACGAAAAATTGAGTTTTTTTGTAAAATAAAATTATGGATCGAGAATAAAATATAAAATTCCAAATTATGAAAATTGAGTTTTTGTTTGTAAAACAAAAATACTGATCCAAAATAAAATATAAATTTCAAAATTACAAAAAATTGAGTTTTATGCGTAAAACAAAAGTATGTATTGAAAAAAAAATATAAATTTCCAAATTATGAAAAATTGATTTTTTTTGTAAAACAAATGTACGGATAAAAAATAAAATATATATTTCCAAATTATGAAAAATTCATTTTTTGTTTGTAAAACAAAAGTACGGATCGAGAATAAAATATAAATTTTGAAATTACAAAAAATTGAGTTTTTTTGTGTAAAACAAAAGTACAAATTGAAAATAAAATTTGAATTTCCAAATTATGAAAAATTAAGTTTAGTTTTGTAAGAAAACTGTGCGGATCGAAAATAAAATATAAAACTTCCACATTATGAAAAATTGAGTTTTTTTGTAAGACAAAAGTACTGACCGAAAATAAAATATATATTTCAAAATTACAAAATTAGAGTATTTTGTGTAAAACAAAAGCACGGATCGAAAATAAAATATGAATTTTCAATTTATGAAAATTTGTTTTTTTTGTGTAAAAGAAAGGTAAAGATTGAAAATAAAATTTGAATTTCTAAATTACGTAAAAATTGAGCTTTTGTGTGAACCAAAAGTACGGATCGAAAATAAAATTTGAATTTTGAAATTACGAAAAATTGAGTTTTTGTGTGTAAAACAAAAGTACTGGATCGAGAATAAAATATAAAATTCCAAATTATGAAAAATTGAGTGTCCTTTTGTAAAACAAAAGTACTGGATTCAAAATAAAATACAAATTTCGAAATTACAAAAAATGAGCTTTTATGCGTAAAACAAAAGGACGTATCGATAGTAAAATATATATTTCCAAATTATGAAAAATTGAGTTTTTTTGTAAAGCGTATACTGGATCGAAAATAAAATATAATTTGAAAATTATGAAAAAAGATTTGTTTTTGTAAAACAAAAGTACTGGATCTAAGATAAAATTTAAATTTCGAAATTACGAAAAATTGAGTTTTTGGTGTAAAAAAGTAAGGATCAAAAATAAAATTTGAATTTCAAAATTACGAAAAATTGAGTTTTTTTATGTAAAACAAAAGTACTGGATCGAAATTAAAATTTGAATATCCAAATTACGAAAAATTGAGTTTTTTTGTAAAATAAAATTATGGATCGAGAATAAAATATAAAATTCCAAATTATGAAAATTGAGTTTTTGTTTGTAAAACAAAAATACTGATCCAAAATAAAATATAAATTTCAAAATTACAAAAATTGAGTTTTATGCGTAAAACAAAAGTATGTATTGAAAAAAATATAAATTTCCAAATTATGAAAAATTGATTTTTTTGTAAAACAAATGTACTGGATAAAAAATAAAATATATATTTCCAAATTATGAAAAATTCATTTTTGTTTGTAAAACAAAAGTACTGGATCGAGAATAAAATATAAATTTTGAAATTACAAAAATTGAGTTTTTTGTGTAAAACAAAAGTACAAATTGAAAATAAAATTTGAATTTCCAAATTATGAAAAATTAAGTTTAGTTTTGTAAGAAAACTGTATGGATCGAAAATAAAATATAAAACTTCCACATTTTGAAAAATTGAGTTTTTTTGTAAAACAAAAGTACTGGACCGAAAATAAAATATATATTTCAAAATTACAAAATTAGAGTATTTTGTGTAAAACAAAAGCACTGGATCGAAAATAAAATTTGAATTTCCAAATTATGAAAATTTGTTTTTTTGTGTAAAAGAAAGGTAAAGATTGAAAATAAAATTTGAATTTCTAAATTACTAAAAATTGAGTTTTTGTGTGAACCAAAAGTACGGATCGAAAATAAAATTTGAATTTTGAGATTACGAAAAATTGAGTTTTTATGTGTAAAACAAAAGTACTGGATCGAGAATAAAATATAAAATTCCAAATTATGAAAATTGAGTGTCCTTTTGTAAAACAAAAGTACTGATTCAAAATAAAATACAAATTTCGAAATTACAAAAATGAGCTTTTATGCGTAAAACAAAAGGACGTATCGATAGTAAAATATACATTTCCAAATTATGAAAAATTGAGTTTTTTTGTAAAGCGTAGTACTGGATCGAAAATAAAATATAATTTGAAAATTATGAAAAATGATTTGTTTTTTGTAAAACAAAAGTACTGGATCTAAGATAATATTTAAATTTTGAAATTACGAAAAATTGAGTTTTTTGGTGTAAAAAAAAGTAAGGATCAAAAATAAAATTTGAATTTCAAAATTACGAAAAATTGAGTTTTTTTATGTAAAACAAAAGTACTGGATCGAAATTAAAATTTGAATATCCAAATTACGAAAAATTGAGTTTTTTTGTAAAATAAAATTATGGATCGAGAATAAAATATAAAATTCCAAATTATGAAAATTGAGTTTTTGTTTGTAAAACAAAAATACTGATCCAAAATAAAATATAAATTTCAAAATTACAAAAAATTGAGTTTTATGCATAAAACAAAAGTATGTATTGAAAAAAAAATATAAATTTCCAAATTATGAAAAATTGATTTTTTTTGTAAAACAAATGTACGGATCAAAAATAAAATATATATTTCCAAATTATGAAAAATTCATTTTTTGTTTGTAAAACAAAAGTACTGGATCGAGAATAAAATATAAATTTTGAAATTACAAAAATTGAGTTTTTTGTGTAAAACAAAAGTACAAATTGAAAATAAAATTTGAATTTCCAAATTATGAAAAATTAAGTTTAGTTTTGTAAGAAAACTGTAGCGGATCGAAAAATAAAATATAAAACTTCCACATTATGAAAAATTGAGTTTTTTTGTAAGACAAAAGTACTGAACCGAAAATAAAATATATATTTCAAAATTACAAAAATTAGAGTATTTTGTGTAAAACAAAAGCACTGGATCGAAAATAAAATATGAATTTTCAATTTATGAAAATTTGTTTTTTTGTGTAAAAGAAAGGTAAAGATTGAAAATAAAATTTGAATTTCTAAATTACGAAAAATTGAGCTTTTGTGTGAACCAAAAGTACGGATCGAAAATAAAATTTGAATTTTGAAATTACGAAAAATTGAGTTTTTGTGTGTAAAACAAAAGTACTGGATCGAGAATAAAATATAAAATTCCAAATTATGAAAATTGAGTGTCCTTTTGTAAAACAAAAGTACTGATTCAAAATAAAATACAAATTTCGAAATTACAAAAATGAGCTTTTATGCGTAAAACAAAAGGACGTATCGATAGTAAAATATATATTTCCAAATTATGAAAAATTGAGTTTTTTTGTAAAGCGTAGTACTGGATCGAAAATAAAATATAATTTGAAAATTATGAAAAAGATTTGTTTTTTGTAAAACAAAAGTACGGATCTAAGATAAAATTTAAATTTCGAAATTACGAAAAATTGAGTTTTTGGTGTAAAAAAGTAAGGATCAAAAATAAAATTTGAATTTCAAAATTACGAAAAATTGAGTTTTTTTATGTAAAACAAAAGTACTGGATCGAAATTAAAATTTGAATATCCAAATTACGAAAAATTGAGTTTTTTTGTAAAATAAAATTATGGATCGAGAATAAAATATAAAATTCCAAATTATGAAAATTGAGTTTTTGTTTGTAAAACAAAAATACTGATCCAAAATAAAATATAAATTTCAAAATTACAAAAAATTGAGTTTTATGCGTAAAACAAAAGTATGTATTGAAAAAAATATAAATTTCCAAATTATGAAAAATTGATTTTTTTGTAAAACAAATGTACTGGATAAAAATAAAATATATATTTCCAAATTATGAAAAATTCATTTTTGTTTGTAAAACAAAAGTACGGATCGAGAATAAAATATAAATTTTGAAATTACAAAAATTGAGTTTTTTGTGTAAAACAAAAGTACAAATTGAAAATAAAATTTGAATTTCCAAATTATGAAAAATTAAGTTTAGTTTTGTAAGAAAACTGTATGGATCGAAAATAAAATATAAAACTTCCACATTTTGAAAAATTGAGTTTTTTTGTAAAACAAAAGTACTGGACCGAAAATAAAATATATATTTCAAAATTACAAAATTAGAGTATTTTGTGTAAAACAAAAGCACTGGATCGAAAATAAAATTTGAATTTCCAAATTATGAAAATTTGTTTTTTTGTGTAAAAGAAAGGTAAAGATTGAAAATAAAATTTGAATTTCTAAATTACTTAAAAATTGAGTTTTTTGTGTGAACCAAAAGTACTGGATCGAAAATAAAATTTGAATTTCGAGTTACGAAAAATTGAGTTTTTATGTGTAAAACAAAAGTACTGGATCGAGAATAAAATATAAAATTCCAAATTATGAAAAATTGAGTGTCCTTTTGTAAAACAAAAGTACTGATTCAAAATAAAATACAAATTTCGAAATTACAAAAATGAGCTTTTATGCGTAAAACAAAAGGACGTATCGATAGTAAAATATACATTTCCAAATTATGAAAAATTGAGTTTTTTTGTAAAGCGTATACTGGATCGAAAATAAAATATAATTTGAAAATTATGAAAAAATGATTTGTTTTTTGTAAAACAAAAGTACTGGATCTAAGATAATATTTAAATTTTGAAATTACGAAAAATTGAGTTTTTGGTGTAAAAAAGTAAGGATCAAAAATAAAATTTGAATTTCAAAATTACGAAAAATTGAGTTTTTTTATGTAAAACAAAAGTACTGGATCGAAAATAAAATTTGAATATCCAAATTACGAAAAATTGAGTTTTTTTGTAAAATAAAATTATGGATCGAGAATAAAATATAAAATTCCAAATTATGAAAAATTGAGTTTTTGTTTGTAAAACAAAAATACTGATCCAAAATAAAATATAAATTTCAAAATTACAAAAATTGAGTTTTATGCATAAAACAAAAGTATGTATTGAAAAAAATATAAATTTCCAAATTATGAAAAATTGATTTTTTTGTAAAACAAATGTACTGGATCAAAAATAAAATATATATTTCCAAATTATGAAAAATTCATTTTTGTTTGTAAAACAAAAGTACTGGATCGAGAATAAAATATAAATTTTGAAATTACAAAAAATTGAGTTTTTTTGTGTAAAACAAAAGTACAAATTGAAAATAAAATTTGAATTTCCAAATTATGAAAAATTAAGTTTAGTTTTGTAAGAAAACTGTGCGGATCGAAAATAAAATATAAAACTTCCACATTATGAAAAATTGAGTTTTTTTTGTAAGACAAAAGTACGGACCGAAAATAAAATATATATTTCAAAATTACAAAAATTAGAGTATTTTGTGTAAAACAAAAGCACGGATCGAAAATAAAATATGAATTTCCAATTTATGAAAATTTGTTTTTTTTGTGTAAAAGAAAGGTAAAGATTGAAAATAAAATTTGAATTTCTAAATTACGAAAAATTGAGCTTTTTGTGTGAACCAAAAGTACGGATCGAAAATAAAATTTGAATTTTGAAATTACGAAAAATTGAGTTTTTGTGTGTAAAACAAAAGTACGGATCGAGAATAAAATATAAAATTCCAAATTATGAAAAATTGAGTGTCCTTTTGTAAAACAAAAGTACGGATTCAAAATAAAATACAAATTTCGAAATTACAAAAAATGAGCTTTTATGCGTAAAACAAAAGGACGTATCGATAGTAAAATATATATTTCCAAATTATGAAAAATTGAGTTTTTTTGTAAAGCGTATATCTGGATCGAAAATAAAATATAATTTGAAAATTATGAAAAAAGATTTGTTTTTTGTAAAACAAAAGTACTGGATCTAAGATAAAATTTAAATTTCGAAATTACGAAAAATTGAGTTTTTTGGTGTAAAAAAAAGTAAGGATCAAAAATAAAATTTGAATTTCAAAATTACGAAAAATTGAGTTTTTTTTATGTAAAACAAAAGTACGGATCGAAATTAAAATTTGAATATCCAAATTACGAAAAATTGAGTTTTTTTTTGTAAAATAAAATTATGGATCGAGAATAAAATATAAAATTCCAAATTATGAAAAATTGAGTTTTTTGTTTGTAAAACAAAAATACTGATCCAAAATAAAATATAAATTTCAAAATTACAAAAAATTGAGTTTTATGCGTAAAACAAAAGTATGTATTGAAAAAAAAATATAAATTTCCAAATTATGAAAAATTGATTTTTTTTGTAAAACAAATGTACGGATAAAAAATAAAATATATATTTCCAAATTATGAAAAATTCATTTTTTGTTTGTAAAACAAAAGTACGGATCGAGAATAAAATATAAATTTTGAAATTACAAAAAATTGAGTTTTTTTTTGTAAAACAAAAGTACAAATTGAAAATAAAATTTGAATTTCCAAATTATGAAAAATTAAGTTTAGTTTTGTAAGAAAACTGTGCGGATCGAAAATAAAATATAAAACTTCCACATTTTGAAAAATTGAGTTTTTTTTGTAAAACAAAAGTACGGACCGAAAATAAAATATATATTTCAAAATTACAAAAATTAGAGTATTTTGTGTAAAACAAAAGCACGGATCGAAAATAAAATTTGAATTTCCAAATTATGAAAATTTGTTTTTTTTGTGTAAAAGAAAGGTAAAGATTGAAAATAAAATTTGAATTTCTAAATTACGAAAAATTGAGTTTTTTTGTGTGAACCAAAAGTACGGATCGAAAATAAAATTTGAATTTCGAAGTTACGAAAAATTGAGTTTTTATGTGTAAAACAAAAGTACGGATCGAGAATAAAATATAAAATTCCAAATTATGAAAAATTGAGTGTCCTTTTGTAAAACAAAAGTACGGATTCAAAATAAAATACAAATTTCGAAATTACAAAAAATGAGCTTTTATGCGTAAAACAAAAGGACGTATCGATAGTAAAATATACATTTCCAAATTATGAAAAATTGAGTTTTTTTTGTAAAGCAGAAGTACGGATCGAAAATAAAATATAATTTGAAAATTATGAAAAAATGATTTGTTTTTTGTAAAACAAAAGTACGGATCTAAGATAATATTTAAATTTTGAAATTACGAAAAATTGAGTTTTTTGGTGTAAAAAAAAGTAAGGATCAAAAATAAAATTTGAATTTCAAAATTACGAAAAATTGAGTTTTTTTTATGTAAAACAAAAGTACGGATCGAAAATAAAATTTGAATATCCAAATTACGAAAAATTGAGTTTTTTTTTGTAAAATAAAATTATGGATCGAGAATAAAATATAAAATTCCAAATTATGAAAAATTGAGTTTTTTGTTTGTAAAACAAAAATACTGATCCAAAATAAAATATAAATTTCAAAATTACAAAAAATTGAGTTTTATGCATAAAACAAAAGTATGTATTGAAAAAAAAATATAAATTTCCAAATTATGAAAAATTGATTTTTTTGTAAAACAAATGTACTGGATCAAAAATAAAATATATATTTCCAAATTATGAAAAATTCATTTTTGTTTGTAAAACAAAAGTACTGGATCGAGAATAAAATATAAATTTTGAAATTACAAAAAATTGAGTTTTTTTGTGTAAAACAAAAGTACAAATTGAAAATAAAATTTGAATTTCCAAATTATGAAAAATTAAGTTTAGTTTTGTAAGAAAACTGTGCGGATCGAAAATAAAATATAAAACTTCCACATTTTGAAAAATTGAGTTTTTTTGTAAAACAAAAGTACTGAACCGAAAATAAAATATATATTTCAAAATTACAAAATTAGAGTATTTTGTGTAAAACAAAAGCACTGGATCGAAAATAAAATTTGAATTTCCAAATTATGAAAATTTGTTTTTTTGTGTAAAAGAAAGGTAAAGATTGAAAATAAAATTTGAATTTCTAAATTACGAAAAATTGAGTTTTTTTGTGTGAACCAAAAGTACGGATCGAAAATAAAATTTGAATTTCGAAGTTACGAAAAATTGAGTTTTTATGTGTAAAACAAAAGTACGGATCGAGAATAAAATATAAAATTCCAAATTATGAAAAATTGAGTGTCCTTTTGTAAAACAAAAGTACGGATTCAAAATAAAATACAAATTTCGAAATTACAAAAAATGAGCTTTTATGCGTAAAACAAAAGGACGTATCGATAGTAAAATATACATTTCCAAATTATGAAAAATTGAGTTTTTTTTGTAAAGCAGAAGTACGGATCGAAAATAAAATATAATTTGAAAATTATGAAAAAATGATTTGTTTTTTGTAAAACAAAAGTACGGATCTAAGATAATATTTAAATTTTGAAATTACGAAAAATTGAGTTTGGTGTAAAATGGAAGTAAGGATCAAAAATAAAATTTGAATTTCAAAATTACGAAAAATTGAGTTTTTTTATGTAAAACAAAAGTACGGATTGAAAATAAAATTTGAATTTCCAAATTACGAAAAATTTTGTTTTTTGTGTAAAACAAAAGTACTGATCGAAAATAAAATTTGAATTTCAAAATTACAAAAAATTGAGTTTTTTTTTTTGTAAAATAAAAGTATGGATAGAGAATAAAATAGAAAATTCCAAATTATGAAAAATTGAGTTTTTTGTTCGTAAAACAAAAATACTGATCCAAAATAAAATATAAATTTAAAAATTACAAAAAATTGAGTTTTATGCGTAAAACAAAAGTATGTATCGAGAATAAAATATAAATTTCCAAATTATGAAAAATTGATTTTTTTTGTAAAACAAATGTACGGATCAAAAATAAAATATATATTCCCAAATTATGAAAAATTCATTTTTTGTTTGTAAAACAAAAGTACGGATCGAGAATAAAATATAAATTTCGAAATTACAAAAAATTGCGTTTTTTTTATTAAAACAAAAGTACAAATTGAAAATAAAATTTGAATTTCCAAATTATTAAAAGTTAAGTTTTTTTTTGTAAAAAAAATGTGGGGATCGAAAATAAAATATAAAACTTCCACATTATGAAAAATTGAGTTTTTTTTTGTAAAACAAAAGTACGGACCGAAAATAAAATATAAATTTCAAAATTACAAAAAATAGAGTATTTTGTGTAAAACAAAAGCACGGACCGAAAATAAAATTTGAATTTCCAAGTTATTAAAATTTTGTTTTTTTTGTGTAAAACAAAAGTACAGATTGAGAATAAAATATAAAATTCCAAATTATAAAAATTGAGTTTTCTTTTGTAAATCAAAAGTACGGATCCAAAATAAAATATAAATTTTGAAATGACGAAAAATTGAGATTTTATCCATAAAACAAAAGTACGTATCGAGAATAAGATATAAATTTCAAAATTATGAAAAATTGATTTTTTTTAAAACAAAAGTACGGATCAAAATAAAATATATATTTCTAAATTATGAAAAATTGAAGTTTTTTTGGTAAAACAAAAGTACAGATCGAGAATAGAATATAAATTTCGAAATAACAAAAAATTGAGTTTTTTTTTTTGTGAAACAAAAGTTTGGATTGAAAATAAAATTTGAATTTCCAAAGAATGAAAAATTGAGTTTTTTTTGTAAAACAAAAGTACGGATCGAAAATAAAATATAAATTTCCAAATTATGAAAAATTGAGATTTTTTTTGTAAAACAGAAGTACGGACCAAAAATAAATTATAAATTGCGAAATTACGAAAAATTGTGATTTTTGTATAAAACAAAAGTATGGATCGAAACTAAAATATAAATATCCAAATGATGACAAATTGATTTCTTTTTGTAAAACAAAAGTACGGATCGAAAATAAAATTTAAATTTCGAAATTACGAAAAATTGTGTTTTTTGTGTAAAACAAAAGTACGGATTGAGAATAAAATATAAATATCCAAATTATGAAAAACTGATTTCCTTTGTGTAAAACAAAAGTACGGATCAAAAATAAAATATAAATTTCCGGATTATGAAAATTTGGATTTTTTTTGTAAAACAAAAGTACGGATCGAGAATAAAATATAAATTTCGAAATTACGAAAAATTGGGTTTTTTTTGTGTAAAACAAAAGTATGGACTGAAAATAAAATTTTAATTTCCTAATTATGAAAAATTGAGTTTTTTTTGTAAAAGAAAATTACGGATCGAAAATAAAATATAAATTTCCAAATTATGAAAAGATGATTTTTTTTGTAAAACAAAAGTACGGATTGAAAATAAAATTTAAATTTCAAAATTACGAAAAATTGAGCTTTTTTCTGTAAAACAAAAGTATAGATCGAAAATGAAATTTGAATTTCAAAATTACGAAAAATTGTGTTTTTTTGTGTAAAACAAAAGTACGGATTGAGAATAAAATATAAAATTCCAAATTATGAAAAATTGAGTTCTCTTTTGTGAAACAAAAGTACTGATCCATAACAAAATATAAATATCGAAATTACGAAAAATTGAGTTTTTATGTGTAAAACAAAAGTACGTATCGAGAATAAAATATAAATTTCCAAATTATGAAAAGTTGATTTTTTTTTGTAATACAAAAGTACGGATTGAAAATAAAATATATATTTCTAAATTATGAAAAATTGAATTTTTTTTGTAAAACAAAAAGTACAGATTGGGAATAAAATATAAATTTTGAAATTACAAAAAATGGAGTTTTTTGTGTAAAATAAAAGTACGGATTGAAAATAAAATTTGAATTCACAAATTATAAAAAATTGATTTTTTTTGTAAAACAAAAGTACAGATTGAAAATAAAATTTAAATTTCAAAATTAAGAAAACTTGAGTTTTTTGTCTAAAACAAAAGTACGGATCGAGAATAAAATTTAAATTTCCAAATTATGAAAAATTGAGTTTTTTCTTGTGAAACAAAAGTACTGATCCAAAATAAATTATAAATTTCAAAATTACGAAAAATTGAATTTCTTTGCGTAAAACAAAAGTACGAATTGGGAATAAAATATAAATTTCGAAATTACGAAAAATTGTGTTTTTTTGTACGTAAAACAAAAGTACGGATCGAAAATAAAATATAAATTTTCTAAATTGTGAAAAAATTGAATTTTTTAGCAAAACAAAAGTACATATCGAAAATAAAATTTAAATTTCCAATTATGAAAAATTGATTTCTTTTGTGTAAAAACAAAAGTACGAATCGAAAAGAAAATTTGAATTTCAAAATTTCGAAAAATTGAGTTTTTTTTGTAAAACAAAAGTATGGATCGAGAATAAAATATAAATTTCCAAATTTTGAAAAATTGATTTTTTTTTGTAAAACAAAAGTGCGAATCGAAAATAAAATTGAAATTTCAAAATTACGAAAATTTGAGATTTTTTGTGTAAAACAAAGGTATGGATCAAGAGTAAAGTATAAATTTCAAAATTACGAAAAAGTTAGTTTTTTTTTGTGTAAAACAAAAGTATGGATTGCAAATAAAATTTGAATTTCCAAATTATGAAAAAATGAGTTTTTTTTTGTAAAACAAAACTACGTGTGTAAAACAAAATATAAATTTCCAAATTATGAAAAATTGATTTATTTTGGTGAAACAAAAGTATGGATCGAAAAGAAAATTTGAATTTCAAAATTATGAAAAATTGAGTTTTTTTGTGTAAACAAAAGCACGGATCAAGAATAAAATATAAAATTCCAAATTATGAAAAATTGAGTTTCTTTTGTAAAAAAAATGTAGGGATCAAAAAGAAAATATGAATTTCAAAATTACGGAAAATTGAGTTTTTTTAAATAAAACAAAAGTACGGATCAACAATAAAATATAAATTTCAAATTATGAAAAATTGACTCTTTTTTTTGTAAAACAAAAGTAGGGATCGAAAGTAAAATATAAATTTTCAAATTATGGAATTTTTTTTTTGTAAAACAAATGTACAGATCGAGAATAAAGTATAAATTTTGGAATTACGAAAAAAAGAGTTTTTTTTTTGTAAAACAAAAGTACAGATCGAAAATAAAATTTGAATTTCCAAATTATGAAAAATTGAGTTTTTTTTTTGTAAAACAAAAGTATGGATCGAAAATAAAATATAAATTTCCAAATTATCGAAAATTGATTTTTTTTGTAAAACAAAATTACGGATCAAAAATAAAATATAAATTTCCGAATTATAAAATTGAATTTTTTTGTAAAACCAAAGTACGGATCGAGAATAAAATATAAATTTCGAAATTACGAAAAATTAAATTTTTTTGTGTTGAAGGAAAGTACGGATCAAAAATAAAATTTGAATTTCTAAATTATGAAAAATTGAGTCCTTTTTTTGTAAAACAAATGTACGGATTAAGAATAAAATATAAATTTCCAAATTATGAAAAATTGATTTGTTTTTGTAAAACAAAAGTACTGATCGAAATTAAAATTAAAATTTCAAAAAATTGAGTTTTTTTGTTTAAAACAATACTACGGATAAAACATAAAATTTGAATTTTAAAATTACGAAAAATTGGGTTTTTTTGTGTAAAACAAAAGTACGAATCGAGAATAAAATATAAAATTCCAAATAATAAAAAATTGAGTTTTTTTTAAAACAAAAGTAGGGATCGAAAATAAAATATAAATTTCAAAATTACGAAAATTTGAGCTTTTTTTATGTAAAACAAAAGTACGGATCGAGAATAAAATATAAATTTCCAAATTATGAAAAGTTGATTTTTTTTGTAGAACAAAAGTACGGATCGAAAATAAAATATAAATTTCGAAATTACGAAAAAGTAATTTTTGTGTTGAAGGAAAGTACGGATCGAAAATAAAATTTCAATTTCCAAATTATGAAAAATTGATTTTTTTCCTAAAACAAAAGTATGTATCGAAAATAAAATTTAAATTTCAAAATTATGAAAAATTGATTTTTTTTTGGTAAAGCAAAAGTACGGATCGAGAATAAAACATAAATTTTGAAATTACGAAAAATTGAGTTCTTTTTTTGGAAAACAAAAGTACGGATCGAAAATAAAATTTGAATTTCCAAATTATGAAAAATTGAGTTTTTTTTGTAAAACAAAAGTCCACATCGATAATAAAATATAAATTTCCAAAATTATGAAAAATTGAATTATTTTTGTAAAACAAAAGTATGGATCGAGAATAAAATATAAATTTTGAAAATTATGAAAAATTGAGTGTTTTGGTGTAAAATAAAAGTACGGATGGAAAACAAAATTTGAAATTTCAAATGATGAAAAATTGAGTTTTTTTGGTAAAACGAAAGTACGGATAGTAAATAAAATATAAATTTCTAAATTAAAAAAGTTTATTTTTTTTTGTAAAACCAAAGTACGGATCGAGAATAAAATATAAATTTCGAAATTACGAAAAATTGAGTTTTTTTGTGTTGAAGGAAAGTATGGATCGAAAGTAAAATTTGAATTTCCAAATTATGAAAAATTGAGTCTTTTTTTTGTAAAACAAATGTATGGATCAAGAATAAAATATAAATTTCCAAATTATGAAAAATTGATTTATTTTTGTAAAACAAAAGTACTGATCGAAATTAAAATTAAAATTTCAAAATTACGAAAAATTGAGTTTTTTGTGTAAAACAATAGTACGGATCGAAAATGAAATTTGAATTTTAAAATTACAAAAAATTGAGTTTTTTTTTGTGAAAAACAAAAGTACGGATCGATAATAAAATATAAAATTCCAAATTGTGAAAAATTGAGTTTTTTTTTAAAACAAAAGTAGGGATCGAAAATAAAATATAAATCTCAAAATTACGAAAAATTGAGTTTTTTATGTAAAATAAAAGTATGGATCAAGAATAAAATATAAATTTCAAATTATGAAAAACTGAGTTTTTTTTTGGTAAAACAAAAGTAGGGATCGAAAATAAAATATAAATTTCCAAATTATGAATTTTTTTTTTGTAAAACAAATGTACAGATCGAGAATAAAATACAAATTACGAAAAATTGAGTTTTTTTTGTGTAAAACAAAAGTACAGATCAAAAATAAAATTTGAATTTCCAAATTATAAAAAATTGAGTTTCTTTTTGTAAAACAAAAGTACGGATCGAAAATAAAATATAAATTTCCAAATTATGAAAAATTGATTTTTTTTGTAGAACAAAAGTACGGATCAAAAATCAAATATAAATTTCCAATTTATAAAAAATTGAATTTTTTTTGTAAAACAAAAGTACGAATCGAGAATAAAATATAAATTTCGAAATTACGAAAAATTGATTTTTTTTGTGTTGAAGGAAAGTATAGATCGAAAATAAAATTTCAATTTTCAAATTATGAAAAATTGAGTTTGTTTTTTTCTAAAAGAAAATTACGTATCGAAAATAAAATATAAATTTCGAAATTATGAAAAATTGATTTTTTTGGTAAAACAAAAGTACGGATCGAGAATAAAATATAAATTTCGAAATTACGAAAAATTGAGTTTTGTTTTGGAAAACAAAAGTACGGATCGAAACTAAAATATAAATTTCCAAATTATGAAAAAATGATTTTTTTTGTAAAACAAAAGTACGGATCGAAAATAAAATTTAAATTTTCAAATTATGAAATATTGATTTCTTTCGTGTAAAACAAAAGTACGGATCGAAAATAAAATTTGAATTTCCAAATTACAAAAAATTGAGTTTTTTTTGTAAAACAAAAGTCCACATCGAGAATAAAATATAAATTTCCAAAATTATGAAAAATTGAATTTTTTTTGTAAAACAAAAGTATGGATCGAGAATAAAATATAAATTTCAAAATTACGAAAAATTGAGTTTTTTGGTGTAAAATAAAAGTACGGATCGAAAAGAAAATTTAAATTTCCAAATTATGAAAAATTTAGTTTTTTTTGTAAAACAAAGTACGGATAGTAAATAAAATATAAATTTCCAAAATTATGAAAAATTGATTTTTTTTTGTAAAACAAAAGTAGGGATAAAAAATAAAATTTAAATTTTGAAATTATGAAAAATTGAGTTTTTTTTTGTGTAAAACAAAAGTACGAATTGAAAAGAAAATTTGAATTTCCAAATTACGAAAAATTGATTTTTTTTTCTAAAACAAAAGTATGGATAAAAAATAAAATATAAATTTCCAAATTATAAAAGATTGAATTTTTTTTTGTAAAACCAAAGTACGGATCGAGAATAAAATATAAATTTAGACATTACGAAAAAATGAGTTTTTTTGTATAAAACAAAAGTACGGATCGAAAATAAAATTTGAATTTTCAAGTTATGAAAAATTGAGTTTTGTTTTTGTAAAACAAAAATATGTAACTTGATCTGCTAAGGATTCCAATTCCTATTCATTCCTTGGATGATATTTGGACAATCTTTCGGTTAGGATGAAGTGCTGAAATCTAGTTTATTTAAGGTGCTACGATTGGGATTATAAGTGAGATATGGAACAGGAGGAATGAGATCAGATTTGATAACAGCAAGATGAACTATCTTGGCATAAAAAGATAACATTTTTTTTCCTTTGTTAACACAGCTGGAACTTGCTGCTCTGGTCACAAGCATGATAATATACATGAACTCTCTCTTTTCAAAGTTTTTTCTATTGTAGTTCATCCCAAGAAATCAATTAAAGTTACTCAAATAAATTGGTAATTTCCTCCTGTTGGATATGTGTGCTCCGGAAGCAGATAAGTGTGTACTGGTTCAAATTCGGGTGAACAGCTAAACTTGTTTCCCTTTTATTGTTTTCTTGGTGAATTTTAATTTTTACTATAATAGATTCATGACCAAATTGCTGCAATTTTCATATGTGGTTATCGAAATGGATAATTTAAAAAAATATAAATTCAGGTAAATTATAAATTATGACTTCATAAAAGAAGTCATATTGTAAACTTTGAATTTTTTTAATCAAATAATTTCTTAATTGATAATTTCAGTGTGTCTTTTAAATTGTCACTTAAATGTTCATTGAACTTATATTTTTTTTAAATTAAATATTTAAACTCATCATAAAAAGAATAAAAGCTGAAGTTGTAACTTAAGTGATTGATTTTAGTTTTGCAAAATCAAAGTCATCAATATGGTGAGAACCTTCTCATAATGAAGAAATAACTTTACTTACTATTTATCCAAATTTGTATTTTTTTTAAATTATCCATTTCAATAATGTACGAAAAATTATACGATAGTGCAAAAACAATTCATTATAACTTTATAATATTCATGTCTCCGGTCTGAGATCAAAGTTAATGGTTGAATATGCATCAGTTCTCAATGACTGATTGGTGTTAGCATTTTTTTCTCCCTCCCCCTTCCATATCTGATAATACTCAAATTCATTTCATTTTGCGTTGTTTCATAGCTTTTAGTCTTACAGACTAAAATGTCATTATTTTCAGTAACCAAGATGAGGTTAAGAGTCAAAGTAACTTTAAACATTGTACTGCTAGCAACTGTTGTGTGTTTCTACTCCCACTCCTCTCTCTTTCTTCAAAGAAATCTCCCTTTCTTCAAAGAAAGAATAGAGATAATTTGCAAATCCACCTGACGTTGGCAATTGCTGACAAGTAGAGAGTGACTCGTTTGTTTCTGAAGGAGGCTAATGCAAAAGTTTATTTTGAAGATTATAAAAATAGATTCTCGCTGGAAGTTAAGAGACATGTATGCAATTCACTCTGCCTTTGACTAAGTTAATAGACATGTATGCAATATTCACTCTGCCTTAAAAAGTATTGGACAATCAAGCACGCACATAGTAGTCCTAAAGCATAACTATTTTGAATGTTCATTTACCTATTTTGATAATATCATTCATTCTGGAAAAAAAATCATTGTCCCGTCTAAGGTGGTGTTGGACCAAGTGATAGGGGCTGGAGTTAATCAAGCATGTAGTTCAGGTTTAGATTTTAAAATTTATGCATATGAAGAAAAATACTATTCGGAGCAGGCCTTTCGTGCTTGACCATAATATAACTAAGAAATTATTCTCAATAATTGTGTTGAGAGGTATTCTGAAGGTAGGGAGTAAGAAGTGTAGCATTCACAATGAATTGTTCGGGGTAATATTTGCTTTGTTCCATGTGATGGATTAACACCAGGAGGGAGACCTACTGTGGGAAGACAATGCAGGAGATCCAATTAACATCTGCTTATGTTGACGAGCACTTGCAGCTGTAGTCTGATGCTATCAATTTCTCATACAGGTTAACTTGGTTTTCTTGAACTACAATAGAAAATGCACCATACCAGCCTTCAACTTCAACCATACTTTTCTACCATTTTTGCAGGTTAATGTGCATTTCTTCCAGTTCTCGAGGGATACACCTTCCAGTGAACATGATTCTATCCCTCCAAAGATGCAAATCAACAAAGAAGCTATGCATACTTATCCTCAGCCGGGTGACAAATCAATGAAAAGAACATTAGAAGTTTATGGGAATTTTCAAATTGAGTCAAGTTTATGGGAATTTTCAAATTGAGTCTACAAAGCAGTTGGTTAATCAAGTCATCAACGATGAGTTGAGATACATTAAGGACACACCTCTTTCTCACATTTGCATGCATGTTTCATGAAATATCTTTCATAAGCTATTCAAAGTAGTATTCAAGAATAATAAAAATGCCTTTTTTTTTCGTATTCAGATCTTCCTTGTGATAAAAAATCTTAAACAATGTTCCTAAAACAAGTGACCTGATGATAATGGAAAAGACATTCTTCACACGAGTACATAACACAGAATCAAAAGATTGCCTTGCAGCCTAGTGGCACCAGTTCATTCCCTAATTAGGAATCTTCAAGAGTCGCAACAAATGCTACAATATTCGTCAACAAACTTCAAGAGGTACTTTTTTTTGGTGCTATATTCCAGTATAATTATAGCTTAAGAAAGAATCTTAAAGCTACAAAATTTATTCCACATCACCAGATCTACGATACGGCATGTATCTGTGGTCCTTTGCAGCATTCCTTTTTCTCCTTTTCTCAACAAATGCTTCCAGTTTGACAGATGACTAAAAATCATGAATAGATAGATTTAGTAGAAAAAACAATCAACAAGTGGCATAATGGGGTGGGGGCAGGGGTAAACACAGAAAGATGCTCTAAGATGTATACCTTGAGATGATTATATTTTTCAATGAGCCTTTGTTTCCGTATTTCAACTGCAAGGAATGGAAAAGAATGTCAGCATCTACAGTGATGCTTCATTAATTCATTTTATATGTATTTATCTGTTTGTGAATGGAAAAGAGAGTATGGCAGGAAGGATTACATTTCTTGAGATAAAAGGGACGTTCTCCCTGCTTTGCTGCTTCTCTCTCTTTCTTTTTATGCTTAGCCAATATTTCTGTATCAATATTCTTCGTTGAATCAGGCTTCATTTGTTTATCCTGAAAAAAGATATAAATATGATGGGGAAATCAATGAATATCACGTTTTTGGAGGTAGAAGACAAACTAGTAAAAGTCAAGTACGTACAATCCATGATATACGTTCTTCTATTTCACTTATGCGCTTCGGATCTCTACACTTTTTCAGTTCCGTCTTCAGAGCCTGGTATAGTGAGATGATGTAATTAGAGTTCACAGGGTAAGTCTTACAGAAGATTCTACACATTTAATCTCGAAGGCTATCTGTCTTTCAGCAGGAAGATGGTTTTCATATAAGAAATTATACCTCTTCCTAAACCTTTAATTAGACGCATAAACATATTAACATTGCTGCACGAAAGTTGCCACATGTAGTAAGAGCTATTGGCCTATGTCAGACTGAAATAATCCTTTTCTGATTTCGGGCATCTCTATTTACTATTTTGAGACTAAATGAATTAGATGTTTCTTTGTTTGGTTCTCTTTTCGCCCACAACGCAACGCGTATGTAGTTACTCTGCCTTTGGATTATATTATATGACTTTCTAATTATTCTTGTCCTGTATAAATTTTTGTCCATTATATTAGTGTGCTCTTTTCCTGTTTCTTGCAGGAATATGTTGTTTGGTAGATGGTCATGTTCTTGTATTCAATCCAAATGGATTCATTGTTTCAAATGTATGAAGTATGGACCCCATCCTAACTTATATCCCGGAGGAAGTGATTTTTTAACCTTCTTTGTAACTGAGTTTTGCTGAGAAAACAACTTATGGTCCAATATTTGCTGGCCATGCATACCTTCTGTTCTGTTAAATAAAGACGGCAATGTAAAAACCAAGAGGGGGGGTGAATTGGATTTTTAATAAACTTTTCTCTTTTAAATAAATTTTCGTATTTTGAAATTCTTTCAAAAAGTCGGATGTGGATTTTTCTTATCCTTTGATTAATGCAGATTGAATTTGCAATTGTTATAATGATCCACAAATAAAAGAGATAGAGAAAGAGAAAGAACACAGAGATTTATACTGGTTCGGATTAAGCCAATCCTACATCCAGTTCCCAACCACCACAAATGCGTGATGATCACCCCACTATCTTTAAATGAAATTACAAACACCAATTCATGCAATAACAAATAAAGATAAAGGAACACCTCCTTAGACACACTAAGGATGAAACACCTCCCCAGACACACTGAGGATGAAACCCACCTCTCTTGACACACAAGAGATGAACACACCTCCCTTAGAACCGATCCAAGGGATGAATTTTCCCGTTTATGAAAAACAGTAAAAGAATACACTTGATAATAGTGCTGGATAGAAAGCTTAAGCACAATGATCACCACTTCCAAAGACTTGATCAAACTGAAGAGAGCAGGAAAGCGGTTTTGAAAAGCTAAGGCGCAGAAACACTTTGAATATTTTGTGTTTAATCAGATGTGTTTAACCTAAGACATTCTCTTTCATTTTATAATTCGAAAATGCTCCAAAGTTTCCTTTCTTAGGTTGATTTGGTATTGATTTCACAAAAACGACTCATTTAATTGATTATCTAAAAAGCTTAATCGATTATATCATGTTTAAAAACTGGAAAACTGAAATCGTCTGATATAATCGATTAGATTAAGGCCATAATCGATTATATTAACCCAGAATCAATATAATCGATTATCAAAAACACTTAATCGATTATTTAGTTTGTTAAACATTTTTAATTCAAATTTTAAGTTAAATAATCGATTATCTACGTATCATAATCGATTAAAAGCGTAGAAAAACGTTTTTGCGAGAAAACACCTTGCTCTCTTGTTTGGGAAGGTCTTGAATGGGATTTATGACTTACTCTTTTTATCCAACACCCAAAACGTAACCTTCTACTCTTGATCCTTCGACTCTTGAGAAAATCTTCATCAATCTTCTCTCTTGAAAGCTTTGAATGCTCTTTATGCCTTTCCTTTTCTACCAAGCATCCTTCCTTTGTGAGATGGCACAAGTCTTTAATGTTGATTGAGTCACTCTAAATCTTCATCATCAAAACTTTAGGTCTTCATAAAAACTGGAGGACTTCAAAAACTCTTGGTCTTGAAATATGCCAACAATCTCCCCTTTTGATGATGATAAAAGAAACGTAGAGACTTGTGATTGATATCCTGAAAATCTTGAAAAAAATGTATGGATATCTCCATCATAAAAATTAGTCCACAAAGGAAATAAAGTAGGCAGTCATATAACATTTAAGTTTCAATTTGAATTTTGAAAAAGAGATTTCAAGGAAATTAATGACTGGAAATTATTTCTAAAAGCTCCCCCTTAAACTTTGCTCTTTAATGTTTAAGCTATATTAGGCACTTATTTGAAATATTTCCTAAAGCTCGCCCTGAAATTAATTTTCTTAAATACTAGAAAACTTGACAGATTATCAATCAAAACAAATATTTTTCTCCCCCTTTATTTTTATCATTTTCAAAAAGATTACATTTTCAGAGATTATTACAGCAGAAGCAAATTAATTACACAGAAATTATAGAGAGAAAAACAATTACAGCAGCTGGAAAATAATTAAGGATAAGCTAAGGAGTAAGTGAACTTGTAGCCTATTCTGTTTCTTCACTATCTTCATCTTCTTCATCTTCCTCATCATTTTCAGCTGGCTGTTTGCCTCTTGAGGATCTTGCATTGTCTTCTTCTGGAGATATATCTTCAATTTGTAGCTTCCTTTCAACTCTATAAACTCTCCTATTGAGCCTTGAAAGTCTATGACAAAGATCATCATATTGAGTTGTGTGAAGACTCATCATGGTATCCATTCTTGAAAGAATATGTTCCTCCATTGATCCCGGTTGAGATTAAGGTTGAGGTGGTGGTTCTTCATCATCTTCCTCCATTGCAGCAGCTTCATCTTCTCTTTTCCTAAACCTGTTTCCTTGTTCTATAAGGCCCATGTGCCTTAGAACATTCTTCCTAATTTTGCTATTGCTTAGCAAAATCTGCTTGTTCTCCCCTTCAAGGTCTACACCCTTATATTCTAAAATCTTTGAGATAAACACAGCATAGGGTAAAGCAAAAGATGAAAGCCTAGTGACTTTAAACATATTATCAAGAATAATGGAGGGCCAATCTATGCTAACATTATTAAGGAAGCCATACATTAAAAGAATGTCCTCCTTAGTAAGTTGGTAATGATTAGTGCCTCTAGCAACTAAAACCCAAACAATTACATAGTGCAACATACGTTCATTGAGTTTAACATTACCAACTTTGTACAAGTTTTCCACTTGTAAATTTGGATCCTTGCAGAATTTTCTGAACTCCACCAATTTGTTGAAATCCTCAAAGCCATAGGTGATGTTGATGCCTTGAGAAGATAGTCCAGCCACATTATTCCACACCTCTTCATCAAGGTGGATTCTCACACCCTTTACCTTTGTGCTTGGACTAGCTGTCCTTGAGGTTAGGTTCATATAAAAGACTCTAACCAAATCTGGATAGAAAGCTCCTTCCATCTCCACAAAATTCTGAAGCCCACTAGCTACTAAACATTCCTGAAAAGTAAAACCGTGAGATCTGAAAAAATCACAAGATAGATATTTGGGAGTAAGAATTTTCCTGTCTTTCCACTTGTTGACAAACCCAATCTGCATGTCCTCATCGGAAATCCAACCAAGCAAGAGTCGGAGGTCTCCTTTCTTGTCGTTGAGAGGTCATTGGCTCCTTGCCTCTTCTCCTTGATGGCATCTTTCTCCTTCTTTGGTCAGCCATTTGATTGTAGAATAAACAAAAGAAAATGCACAACGAAATAACAAGGCAACAGAGTAATCACAGAGAATAAATATCGCACAGAAAAGGAATGACAGCAGAAAATCAGCAAGAGTGAGAGAGAGTGAGTGTAGCACCTTTAATTCTCAATCCAGCTATTTATAGGAAGGAAATCCGGTCATAAAACATTGAATTAATGAAAATAGAGCCGTTTGAATCGAATATAGCCGTTGGAATAAAACAAAACACATGAATTTAAGGCCAACGCTCGAAAAACCAAGTGTGCAAAAAACACGAACGGTGCATTTAATCGATTATGTTCTTCATTTAATCGATTATTTGCCTTCAAAATTTTCCAGAAAACGAAAACCCAGAAATTTAATCGATTATGTGCATTCCTTAATCGATTAAATTGCTCCCCAGCGATTTAATCGATTATGTCATGAACTTAGTCGATTATGTTATAAAACATTTTCACAAACAGCGTGTTTAATCGATTAACATACGAAACCTAATCGATTAAATACGTAATTTTTCGTAAAACACAGATTTAACATCAAAAACAACAACAAACATCAATCAATCAACATATTTATCATCAACAATTCCTAGATCTCTTCTAAGCTCATAAAATCTATCTCTAGACAAAGGTTTGGTGAAGATATCAGCTAGTTGATGTTTGGTATCTATATATTCTATGATGCAATCACCTTTAGCTATATGATCTCTAATGAAATGATGTCTAATTTCTATATGCTTTGTCCTAGAATGCATGATAGGGTTCCTAGTCATATTAATGGCACTAGTGTTATCACACTTAAGAGGGATATGATCTAAAAAGATATCAAAATCTTCTAATTGCTGCTTCATCCACAAAATTTGAGCACGACAACTCCCTGCTGCTATATACTCAGCCTCCGTGGTTGAAAGAGCAACACTAGCCTGTTTCTTAGAATGCCATGAAACTAAAGAACACCCTAAAAGATGGCATGTACCACTAGTACTCTTCCTATCAATTCTACAGCCACCATAATCTGAGTCTGAAAAACCTATAATACTAGGTGAGGCTCCTGAAGGGTACCATAAACCAAAGGATTTTGTTCCTCTAAGGTACTTAAGGATTCTTTTAACGACTTTTAGGTGTGACTCTCTAGGGTTGGATTGAAACCTAGCACAAACACACACACTTTGCATTATATCAGGTCTACTAGCAGTAAGATAAAGTAATGATCCGATCATACCTCGATACCGTGTTTGATCTACCGCCTTACCGCTTAAATCTTGGTCTAGATAGCAAGATGTGGCCATGGGAGTTGCAGCTTCCTTGGAACTTTCCATCTCAAATTTCTTCAAGATTTCGTTGCAATACTTTGTTTGACATATAAATATGCCTTTCTTCAATTGTTTGATTTGCAAACCAAGAAAGAAATTTAATTCTCCCATCATGGACATTTCAAACTCTCCCTGCATATTACTAGCAAACTCTTGGCAAAGATCATCATTAGTTGATCCAAAAATGATATCATCAACATAAACTTGAACAATAAGAATATGTTTCGTGATTTCTTAATAAAAAGAGTAGAATCAACTTTATCTCTTCTAAAATTATTTTCAAGTAAGAAATTACTTAACCTTTCATACCAAGATCTTGGGGCTTGTTTGAGTCCATACAAGGCTTTCTTCAACTTGTAAACATGATTAGGATTTTTGAAATCTTCAAAGCCTGGAGGTTGTTCTACATAGACTTCTTCCTTGATGTATCTGTTTAGGAAAGCACTTTTTACATCCATTTGAAATAATTTGAATCCCATAATGGAGGCATATGCTAGCAACAAGCTGAATAGCTTCAAGTCTTGCTACTCGGAGCATAGGTTTCATCATAATCTATGCCTTCTTCTTGTCTATATCCTTTTGCAACCAGCCTTGCTTTGTTCTTGGTGATATTTCCATCTTCATCAAGCTTATTCCTAAAAACCCATCTTGTACCTATAACCTGCATTTTGTTAGTTTTAGGAATTAAATCCCATACCTGATTTCTTTCAAACTGATTTAGCTCTTCTTGCATTGCTATACACCAATGTTCATCCGTCAATGCTTCTTCTACATTCTTTGGTTCAACCTCGTGAAACAAAAGCAACATTCATGCAGAAATTATTCATATTCCTCCTTGTTCTTACACCTTTGAGATGTCTCCAATGACATTGTCCAAAGACATGTTCCTAGGTGGTCTCCATTCTTTTGGTAGACTTTCATCATGAGGAGGATCCAATTTGATTTCTTCAGCAACTTCTTCTAAAGGAGTTTCTTCTTGATGTACTCCTTCATCATCTACAAAGAACCTTTTTGACTCAAGAGGGGTTTCCTCAAGGTCTAGATATTCATCAAAGACAACATGTATAGATTCTTCAACATTTAAAGTCCTTTTATTAAAAACTCTATATGCTTTACTATGCAAAGAATAACCTAAAAATGTAGCTTCATCGGATTTAGCATCAAATTTCCTAAGGCTATCTTTTTCCGTTATTCAAAACAAAACATTTGCATCCAAAAATTCTGAAATGAGAAATATTTGGTTTTCTTCCTTTGAAAAGCTCATAAGGTGTTAATTTCAAAATAGGTCTTATTAAAACTCTATTTAAAACATAACAAGCGGTGCTTACGACATCAGCCCAAAAATATTTAGGTAAATTATTTTCATTCAACATAGTTCTTGCAAGTTCTTCCAAAGATCTATTTTTCCTTTCAACCACACCATTTTGTTGAGGTGTTCTTGGTGCTGAAAAATTATGAGAAATTCCTTGTTCTTCACAAAAATTTTCAAAAGAAACATTTTGAAATTCACCGCCATGATCACTTCTAAAAACTTGATTTTCAAATCTTTTTCATTTTGAATAACCTTGGCAAATTTTCTAAATTCTTTGAAAGCATCACTTTTAGATGAAAGAAAGAGAGTCCAAGTAAATCTAGAGTAATCATCAACAATCACAAGAGCATAATAATTGCCACCAAAACTTTTTGTTCTAGAGGGGCCAAATAAATCCATGTGCAGTAATTCTAAAGGTTTTGAAGTGGAAACAACATTTTTAGATTTAAAAGAATTTTTAGTTTGCTTCCCTTTTGACAAGCTGCACAAAGTTTGTTCTTTTCAAAAACCAGTTTTGGCAAACCAATTACCAACTCTTTAGATATGAGTTTACTTAGATGAGGCATATGAATGTGAGCAGCTCTTCTATGCCATAACCAAGGATCCTCTTCTTTCGCAACTAAACAAGATAAATTACTAGATGTAGATGCACAATCAATGTCAATCAAATAGATGTTATTGTGTCTCTTACCAATGAGGGCGATTTCATTTGAGTCCTTGTGATGAATTTTGCAAAGATCACTATCAAACGTTACCTTTAAACCTTTATCACAAAGTTGACTAATGCTTAGCAAATTGTGCTTCAACCCATCAACAAGAAGAACATCATGAATCTTTAGGGATTCTCCAATCATTCCACTACCAATGATTTTTCCCTTGTTGTTGTCGCCATAGGTTACAAAACCTTGTTCTTTCTTTTTGAAACTTTTGAATTTTCTTTTATCACCCGTCATGTGTCTTGAACAACCACTATCAAGGTACCATAGTGACTTTTTGGACTTGGGACCAACCTGCATCATAAACAAAAATATTTAGGTCCCCTAAAGTCACTTATTAGGGTCCTTATGGGTTAGAAACAATTTTTCCTTTGGAAACCCATTTGTATTTCCCATTAGGAACACTAAAACGTTTAATATTGCATTTATTTACCGAATGACCTTTATGCATACAATAAAAACATGTAGGAACATTTGTGTTTCTTGGAATATATGCATTTTTATAAAACTTCTTTTTAGGATCATTTGGTTTATTAAAAGATTTAGGGATTTCAAAAATCTTGTTTGAATTTGATGATTCTCCTTTTACAAAAATAGTTTTTGTAGGTTTATTATATTTGAAATCGAAACCAAGTCCTGCTTTTCCATATAAACCTTTTTGCACATTCAAAACATTATTTAGATTATTATTTCCCATTGTAATTTTCAAAATAGATGTTTCAAGATAAGAAACCTTGTTAGCAAGAACACTACAATTTTCACAAATAGGAATTTTGGTTTTGCATTTGCAAGGAATTTTCGCTTTTTCCAAATCCTCTTTTAAAACCTTTTTCTCTTCTTCCAAATCAGAATTTTTCTTTTCAAGACTTTTGTAGTCACTTTTTAATTTATTATGAAAAGAAGTAAGTTTTTCAGATTTTTCACATAATTCTAAAAACTCTTCAAGCAACTCATCATAATTATCTGGAAGACCAAAATCACTTACCTTGCTACATGTGGATTCGGCATCATCATCATCCGCCATGAGACAAATGTTGGCTTCTTCTTCTGATTCACTTGCACTAGAAGAACTCACATCATTATCTTCCCAAGCGATGTATGCCTTCTTTTTCTTCTTATCAAAAGGCTTTTTGTATTTCTTGACCTTTTCTTCATCCTTCTTGATGTTGGGGCAATTCGACTTCAAATATCCCCTTTTTCCACAACCATAGCATTTAAAGTTATCAAGAGAATTTAAATTTTCAGTTTTCTTACCTTTCTTTAAATTCCCTTTGTTCTTGTTCTTGATGAACTTTTTGTACTTTTTGACGAACAAGCTGATGTCACTGCATTCAAGATCATCGTCTGTATCACTACTCTCATCTTTATGGGATTCTGCTTTAAGAGCAACACCTTTTCTCTTGACGTCTTCTTCTTCTCCTTTAAAACGTCCAAGCTCCATTTCATGTTCTCTAAGCTTTCCGAAGAGAGTTGTCATATTCATATTTGATAGATTCTTTGATTCCGTGATGGCCGTCACTTTAGGTTGCCATGTCCTGTCCAAAGATTTCAAAATTTTCACATTTAACTCTTCAGTATCAAATTTCTTACCTAACGCCTTGAGGTGATTTACAATGTGAGTAAATCTCTTTTGGACGTCATATATGGTTTCCCCTTTGCTCATCCGGAACATCTCGTACTCTTGAATCAAGGTATTTTTCCTTGATCTTTTCACATCCTTCGTTCCTTCATGTGTGACTTCTAAAGTGTCCCACATCTCCTTTGCTGTAGTGCAATCCGAAAACCTGTAAAACTCATCAATGGTTAAAGCATATGCTATCATGTTACACGCCCTTATGTCGCATTGACTTTGGTTGTACTCATCTTTGGTCCAGCTTGCTCTCGCTTTGGGTACCTGCGCATCTTCAACAAAAATCATAGGAATATATGAACCATTCACAATTGCATCCCAAACGCCTTGATCATTAGACCTTAGAAAAATCTCCATCCTCTTTTTCCAAAAGGATAGTTTTCACCGTGAAAAGTGGTGGTCTATGAATAGATGCACCTTCAAGAAAAGTTTGATTTTTATCTCGCCATGAGGATCTTGTTTTTGAGTAACTTTCAAAAAACCAGCTCTGAGGCCAATTGTTAAATAAAGACGGCAGTGTAAAAACCAAGAGGGGGGGGGTGAATTGGATTTTTAATAAACTTTTCTCTTAAATAAATTTTCGTATTTTGAAATTCTTTCAAAAACTCGGATGTGGATTTTTCTTATCCTTTGATTAATGCAGATTGAATTTGCAATTGTTATAATGATCCACAAATAAAAGAGATAGAGAAAGAGAAAGAACACAGAGATTTATACTGGTTCAGATTAAGCCAATCCTACATCCAGTTCCCAACCACCACAAATGCGTGATGATCACCCCACTATCTTTAAATGAAATTACAAACACTAATTCATGCAATAACAAATAAAGATAAAGGAACACCTCCTTAGACACACTAAGGATGAAACACCTCCCCAGACACACTGAGGACGAAACCCACCTCTCTTGACACACAAGAGATGAACACACCTCCCTTAGAACCGATCCAAGGGATGAATTTTCCCGTTTATGAAAAACAGTAAAAGAATACACTTGATAATAGTGCTGGATAGAAAGCTTAAGCACAATGATCACCACTTCCAAAGACTTGATCAAATTGAAGAGAGCAGGAAAGCGGTTTTGAAAAGCTAAGGCGCAGAAACACTTTGAATATTTTGTGTTTAATCAGATGTGTTTAACCTAAGACATTCTCTTTCATTTTATAATTCGAAAATGCTCCAAAGTTTCCTTCCTTAGGTTGATTTGGTATTGATTTCGCAAAAACGACTCATTTAATCGATTATCTAAAAAGCTTAATCGATTATATCATGTTTAAAAACTGGAAAACAAATATCGTCTGATATAATCGATTAGATTAAGGCCATAATCGATTATATTAACCCAGAATCAATATAATCGATTATCAAAAACACTTAATTGATTATTTAGTTTGTTAAACATTTTTAATTCAAATTTTAAGTTAAATAATCGATTATCTACGTATCATAATCGATTAAAAGCGTAGAAAAACGTTTTTGCGAGAAAAAACCTTGCTCTCTTGTTTGGGAAGGTCTTGAATGGGATTTATGACTTACTCTTTTTATCCAACACCCAAAACAGAACCTTCTACTCTTGATCCTTCAGCTCTTGAGAAAATCTTCATCAATCTTCTCTCTTGAAAGCTTTGAATGCTCTTTGTGCCTTTCCTTTTCTACCAAGCATCCTTCCTTTGTGAGATGGCACAAGTCTTTAATGTTGATTAAGTCACTCTAAATCTTCATCATCAAAACTTTAGGTCTTCATAAAAAACTGGAGGACTTCAAAAACTCTTGGTCTTGAAATATGCCAACATGTTCTTCCTTGTGAGGTACATTAATCTCTTCATAAAATAAAAAGGTTGTGATCCCTATTAAGTCTCGACTAGATTTTCTAAGATGGACTAATTCAAATTATGGATTGCTCTGTTTTAAGCAATCTTATCAGCATGTTAAAGGTGCCTCAGATGGTGTTAGAAGGTCAAAATATATTTGGCATAATTGTTAAGTGGTAAAATTAAAATTAAAATTTATATTTATTAGACACTTAGCAACTAGAAATTCCTAAAAACAAGCAAAGATAACCTCTCCCAATGGAGAAAATGTTGTTTGTATGTGTATGTAGGTAGATATCAAAAATAGAAGAAAAAGCAAAAATCAAGGGAAGAAAGAGCAAAAGTTGAAAAGAATGAGAAACATAAATGTCATGAGCAAAATTAGGCCAACAATTGGGCTAATTTCATTTAAGTGGGTCATTTTCACTAAAGTTGGTTATTTTCACTTAAGTTGGTTATTCTCACTTAAGCTAAAAATAACCTAATTTCTCCTATATAAAGGACTCAAAAAGCTCTTGTGTTGGCATCCCATCTTGGTGAATATCAAGAGTGTTTAGAAAAGAGTGAAAATGAGAAGGAAGAGGTCCTGGATCAACTGGAAAGAAGATTCAAGATTAATTTCTCATCCCCACATCCATCCGGGTATATAAGCTGCACATAATCATGAGTGGCTAACTTTCCTTTGTATTGTGATTGAATGTAATATGTCAAACTCTTCTATTTTACTCTTGATTAATATATATGATGTCTTTTATTCAGTGTTAATGATTTAATTCTGTTCTTAATGCAGAGATGAATTGATCACTCATCTTTTGATTTATGATTTACGGTTATATTGGAAAATTGATCTTAAATCTGATTTGAATTAAATCATCTTATATGTTTGAATACTAGGAATAGATTTAAATATATATGTTGAATTGATTTTGAACTTAAAGCAAGGGTTTTATTATGATAATTTGAGGAATCGATTGTTATAGTTTAATTCTTAGACATTTTAAATCAAGGGATTGGTTTAGAATGAAATTTGGTAACCTCAATAACACTAAATAATTGATTAAATATACTGATCATCAGAGGATTATAGAAGAGGGAGATAGATGAAATTCAATCTCAATACCTTTTTATTATCATCTTAATATTACTTTATTGTTATTTGATTTTTAATTTTATTATTAAAAACAATATAAAAGAAATTTTCTTTTACATATTCAAAATTGAGTTACAAAAGAGATTATAATTCTTCTTAAATATTACACAAGTCCATGTGGATACGACACTTGTAGATGCTACATTGATTTAGTACACTTGCTGAAAATATAATTTCTAAAATCTTTTAACAATAATCATATACCCTTTTCTAAATCTTTCCTTGTTTGAAGATTGATCTTTGGTAGGCTACCAACTAATGACATTTTTAGGAAGCATGGGGCTTGTAACAGTTCCATGTGTTGACATTTATTGTTGCTCTAAAGAGGAAGATTCTATGATTCATCTCTTTTTGAATGTTCTGTGGCTAATAGAATTTGGTCTTGGTGGTTACTTGATCTGCTAAGGATTCCAATTCCTATTCATTCCTTGGATGATATTTGGACAATCTTTCGCTTAGGATGAAGTGCTGAAATCTAGTTTATTCAAGGTGCTACGATTGAGATTATAAATGAGATATGGAACAGGAGGAATGAGATCAGATTTGATAACAGCAAGATGAAAATAGAACTACGTAATCCTGATTTTCCATTATGAATGGAAATACATAGGAGTAAGGTCAATTCTTGTCCGGCCCAAATAAATGAATTATTGCTTGTTTAAAAATAAATAAATGATTGAAAAACAGTTTTTACATGTGTCTTTGTTTTGATTTTTAGGGAAAAAATAAATATTTTAAGAATTATATATATTTGCACATTTAATTAAAGGTGTCTTAGAACAGACGATGTAGGGTACTAACACCTTCCCTGCATGTAACTGACTCTCGGACCTAAATTTTGGTTTTGTAGACCTTTCTCTTTTTAAAGTTTTTTTCGTAGTTTTCCTTATAAACTATGGTGGCGACTCCTCTATTTTCCAAACTTATTTTTTTTGTCGTCCTATCATGACCCCGGTTGCGACACACACAATACATAACTACGTACGTTACAAACTTCATCGTGCATTCATCCAACTTCTGTCCATAACTGCATAGATTACAACATGTATTCATGCATTCATCTTAATTTTTTTATCACCATTACTCTTGACTAATGCAACATGCATCCATTCAACTTCAGTCCATAACTATAAAGGTTACAAACTTCATCAACCATACAATGTAATTCTTACTTTTGTAATGGAAGGTGGGGTGATGAGCCTCTGACCACAAATAAAGAAGAGGAGTGTCCAAGGAGGATTACTAGAAGCATGATGAGACTTCCTCCTATCCCCCTTTATTTAGCCTTTTTAGAATTTCTATTAGTTGTTAAATATTTTCTAAACTCATATTTTTTTTGGGTTTTGCAGGATTGCTTTTGACACCCCTTTTTCTACAAGTAGAGCCTTGTTTGGAGCAAAGGAGCCCTTGGGCTTGAGGCCCAAGTTTGGGACGTCCAAGGGGGGTGAAGAAGTCAATCTTGACCTTCTAGAACCCTTGGAAAACATCCTCTCATCATCCCAATCTTTGGCCACCCGTTTTTTGTTGCCCTACCTTCTAGAATGTGTGAGTCTTGGCCACCAAGAGTGAAATATGCTTAGGAATCTTTTCCAATGTAATTCCCTCTAAGTCCCCACCCCAACTCTATATAAGGAGGCTTCTCATTCTTGTAAAAGGGTTGAACATTAATGAAATAGAGAGCATTCTTGCATGCCTAGAGCTTGTGTTGTGTTCTTGGGTGTTCTTCCCCCTCTTGGAGTCTTATCTTGAGCCTTGGCTCAAGTGGCGGCTAACACCACTCATCTTGGGTTGGACCATCCCCCAAGTGGCGTGTAGCACTCCACTCCCCTCCCGCTCTCTCAATATCTTCCTCCATTATTGTTTCATGTTCTTTGCTTTCATGCTCTTTAATTTCCAGCACTTTACACTCATGTCATTTACTCTTATGTCTTTATGATTCAAGCCTTGTCTTAAATTGTGTTGGCTGGTTTTTATATTTTGTCATTCTCTTCTCCTCTTGAGCTCCTTGTGAAGTGAACCTTCACACTTAGATAACCTCCGGGATTATCTTCGTGTCCAGTGGGAATCTTCCTTGAGGCTTTCCTTCTAATTGACATTCCATCAAACACCTTATATGCTAAATATTAAAATGAATCCTTATCATTTGGTAATCAGAGCTTTGGTTTAATTTTCATGCTTACAAGGTGTTTGTCTTCTTGTTTCATCCATATTTTATTGGTAGCTTGTGCAAATTGTGAATCCATGACAAAATCTATCCAAAACTGGTTCCATAGCTAATTTTCGTCAAAAAAAATCTACACCTAATTCTGGAATTGTTGCTTGCTGTTTTTTGGTATTAGATGCTTAATTTTCATGCCAAAATGATCCACCATAAAGTATGTTGAGTGTGTGCATGAATACTAGTCATAGAACTCAAGTTTGGACTAGTTTTTGCATGAAAGCTACATGTTTAATCATATGCTTGAGTCAAGTTTAGAGTCTTTTTTTTGTTGCTTTCCCTTTGCTTGAGTCACATGTCATATAATTTTTCCCTTTGAGTTTTCTTATCCTTGCTTCCAATACTTGAACATGTTTGATAAAATATTTAGCTAAAATTGCATGTAACTTGAATTGATTGGTTGAACCTAAACATAGGAACTAAGTGCTTCATAATCATCTACAACCATTGCAAGTGTGTATGTTAAGTCTAGAATCAATTAAAGAACATTTGAGAAGAGCTAAAAAAATTACCAAGGTTGATGAGACCCTGATCACAAATAAAGAAGAGGAGTGTCCAAGGAGGATTACTAGAAGCATGATAAGAAGGGACACTTCCTCCTCTCCCCTTTTATTTAGCCTTTTTAGCATTTCTATTAGTTGTTAAATACTTTCTAAACTCATGTCCTTTTTGGGTTTTGCAAGATTGCTTTTGACACCCCTTTTTCTACAAGTAGAGCCTTGTTTGGAGCAAAGGAGCACTTGGGATTGAGGCCCAAGTTTGGGACATCCAAGGGGTGAAGAAGTCAATCTTGACCTTCTAGAACCCTTGGAAAACGTCCTCTCATCATTCCAATCATTGATCACCCGTTTTTTGTGCCCTACCTTCTAGAATGTGTGAGTCTTGGGCACCAAGAGTGGAATATGCTTAGGAATCTTTTCCAATGTAATTCCCTCTAAGTCCCCACCCCAACTCTATATAAGGAGGCCTCTCATTCTTGTAAAAGGGTTGAACATTAATGAAATAGAGAGCATTCTTGCATAGCCTAGAGCTTGTGTTGTGTTCTTGGGTGTTCTTCCCCCTCTTGGAGTCTTATCTTGAGCCTTGGCTCAAGTGGCGGCTAACACCACTCATCTTGGGTTGGACCATCCCCTAAGTGGTGTGTAGCACTCCACTCCCCTCCCCCTCTCTCAATCTCTTCCTCCATTATTGTTTCATGTTCTTTACTTTCATGCTCTTTAATTTCCAGCACTTTACTTTCATGTCATTTATGTTGGACTTGAAGACTTGGTTTCAAGTTAATTTGATGTCTCTATTAGCATATTTCAAGACCAAGTGTTAATGAAGTCTTCCAGAGTTTTAAAGAAGTCTTAAAGTTTTGATGATGAAGATTTTAAAGTGATTCAATCAACATTAAAGACTTGTGCCATCTCACAAAGGAAGGATGCTTGGTAGAAAAGGAAAGGCATAAAGAGTGTTTAAATTTCAAGAGAGAAGATTGATGAAGATTTTCTCAAGAGCTGAAGTTTCAAGTGTAGAAGGTTCTGTTTTGGGTGTTGGATGAAAAGAGTCGGTCATGAATCCCATTCAAGACCTTCCCAAACAAGAGAGCAAGTTGTTTTCTCGCAAAAACGTTTTTCTACGCTTTTAATCGATTATGATACGTAGATAATCAATTATTTAACTTAAAATTTGATTTAAAATTGTTTAACGAACTAAATAATCGATTAAGTGTTTTTGATAATCGATTATATTGATTCTGGGTTAATATAATCGATTATGGCCTTAATCTAATCGATTATATCAGGCTAAATAAGTTTTCCAGTTTTCAAATATGATATAATCGATTAAGCTTTTTATATAATCGATTAAATGAGTCGTTTTTGCGAAATCAATGCTAAATCAACCTAAGAATGGAAACTTTGGAGCATTTTCGAATTATAAAATGAAAGAGAATGTCTTAGGATAAACACATCTGATTAAACACGAATATTCAAAGTGTTCTTGCGCCTTAGCTTTTCAAAACCGCTTTCTTACTCTCTCAAGTTTGATCAAGTCTTTGGAAGCGGCGATCTTTGTGCTTAAGCTTTCTATCCAGCACTATTATCAGGTGTATTCTTTTTACTATTTTTATAAACGGGAAAATTCATCCCTTGGATCTGTTCTAAAGGAGGTGTGTTCATCTCTTGTATGTCAAGAGAGGTGGGTTTCTTCCTCAGTGTGTCTGGGGAGGTGTTTCATCCTTAGTGTGTCTAAGGAGGTGTTTCTTTTATCTTTATTTGTTATTGCATGAATTGGTGTTTGTAATTTCAATTAAAGATAGTGGGGTGATCATCACGCATTTGTGGTGGTTGGGAACTGGACGTAGGATTGGCTTAATCCGAACCAGTATATCTTTGTGTTCTTTTTCTTTTCCTATCTCTTTTTATTGTGGATAATTTTAACAATTGCAACTCAAACTGCGCTAATCAAAGGTTAAGGAAAATCCGCATCCTAGTTTTTGAAAGTAATTTCGAAAATCTGGAAATTTGTTTTAAAGGGAAAAAGTTTATTAAAAATCCAATTCACCCCCCCTCTTTGGTTTTTACACTGCCGTCTTTATTTAACAATTGGCCTCAGAGCTGTTTTTTTTTTTAAAATTACTCAAAAACAAGATCCTTATGGCAGGCAAAAATCAATCTTTTGCTGAAGGTGCATCTATTCATAGACCACCACTCTTTACAGGTGAAAACTATCCTTTTTGGAAAAAGAGGATGGAGATTTTTCTTAGGTCTAATGATCAAGGCGTTTGGGATGCAATTATAAATGGTCCATATATTCCTATGACTGTTGTTAATGATGTGCAGGTACCCAAAGTGAGAGCAAGTTGGACCAAGGATGAGTACAACGAATATCAATGTGATATAAGGGCATGTAATATGATATCATCTGCCTTAACTGTTGATGAGTTTTACAGGTTATCTGATTGCACTACAACAAAGGAGATGTGGGACACTCTAGAAGTCACACATGAAGGAACGGAGGATGTCAAGAGATCAAGGAATAATACCTTGATTCAAGAATACGAGATGTTCGAGATGAGCAAAGGGGAAACCATCTACGATGTTCAAAAGAGATTTACTCACATTGTAAATCACCTCATGGCATTAGGTAAGAAATTTGACACTGAGGAATTAAATGTGAAAATTTTAAAATCTTTGGACAGGACATGGCAACCCAAAGTGACGGCTATCACGGAATCCAAGAATCTCTCAAGCATGAACATGACAACTCTCTTTGGAAAGCTTAGAGAACACGAAATTGAGCTTGGACGCTTCAATGGTGAAGAAGATGATGTTAAAAGGAAAGGTATTGCTTTAAAGGCTCAATCCATTAAAGAGGAGAGCAGTGATACTGACGATTCAGAAGACGATGATCTAAATGAATTTGTAAAGAAATACAAGAAGTTCATCAAGAAGAAGGGCAACCATAAGAAAGGTAAGAAATTTGAAAATTCAAATTCTAACGATAATTATAAATGTTATGGTTGTGGCAAAAAGGGACACATGAGAGCAGATTGTCCAAATTCCAAGAAATCCGAAGAAAAGGAGAAGAAAGGAAAGAAATTCTTCAAAAAGAAGAAGAAAGCATATATTGCTTGGGACGACAATGAAGTAAGTTCTTCTGAAGGTTCAAGTGAATCAGAAGAAGAAGCCAATATTTGTCTCATAGCGGATGATGCGGAATCCACATGCAGTGAGGTGAGTGATTCTGATCTTCCAAATAATTATGATGAATTGCTTGAAGAATTTCTTAGTCTTTGTGAAAAATCTGAAAAGCTTTCTTCGGTTCATAGTAAATTAAAAAATGATTATAAGAGTCTTGAAAAGAAAATTGTGGATTTAGAAGAAGAGAAAAAGGTTTTGAAAGATGATTTGGAAAAGGCAAAAATTCCTTGTAAATGCAAATTAAAAATTCCTATTTGCGAAGAATGCAAAGTTTTTGCTAATAAAGCTTCTTATCTTGAAACATCTCTTTCAAAAATTACCATGGGAAATAGAAATTTAAATAACGTTTTAAATGTGCAAAAAGGTTTATATGAAAAAGCAAGTCTTGGCTATAATTTCGGATATAATCATAAACCTATTAAAACTGTTTTTGTAAAAGGAGAATCATCAAATTCAAATAAGGTTTTTGAAAATCCTAATTCCTTTAAACAAAATGTGCCTACAAAGAAAGTTTATAAAAATGCATATGTTTCAAGAAAAACAAATGTTCCTACATGTTTTTACTGTATACATAAAGGTCATTCTGTTAATAGGTGCAATATTAAACGTTTTAGTGCTCCTAATGGGAAATACAAATGGGTTCCCAAAGGAAAAATTGTTTCTAACCCATGAGGACTCTAAAAAGTATTTTTAGGGGACCAGGATTTTTGTTGTTTGTGTTGTAGGCTGGTTCCAACAAAATCCTTTTTGGTGTTGAGATAGCAAGTGATCAAGTTTGAAGGGAGGCAAAAACATCAACAAGTTAGCATATTTACCAATCTTTTATCCCGAGTAAGATTTTATGAGCTTAGAAAGGTTCCAGGTAATTGTTGATGATAAATTTGTTGATTGATTGATGTTTATTGGTGTTTTTTATGTGAATTATGTGTTTTACGAAAAATTTCGTATATAATAGATTAGTTTTCGTGTGGTAATCGATTAAAAGCGTTGTTTTCAAAGATGTTTTAAAACATAATCGATTAAGGAATGCTCATAATCGATTAAATTTCTGGGTTTTGGTTTTTCTAAAAGTTTTGTATGCAAATAATCGATTACGTTCTTCACATAATCGATTACGTTCTTCACATAATCGATTAAATGCAACGTTCTGCGTTTTCTGCACACTGTCTTTTTGAACGTTGGACTTAATTTCACGTGTTTTTCTGTTCAAATGACTATATTAGAATCCTAACGGCTATATTTACATTAAATCCATTATTTGTGATCAGATTCTTTGCCTATAAATAGCTAGATTGAGAATTAAAGTGCCACTTTCACTCTCTCTCACTCTTGCTGGTTTTTTCTGCTATTAATCCCTCTTTTGTGCGAATTTGTGGTTCTGTGTTATTCTGTTTCTGTGCTATTTCGTCTGTGTATTTTTTTTTCTTTTGTCCATTCCCTATCTACATGGCTGATCAAAGGAGGAGAAAGATGCCCTCAAGGAGGAGAGGCAAGGAGCCCATGACATCCCAACAGCAAGAAAGGAGACCACCCACTCTTGCTGGATGGATTTCAGATGAGGATATGTAGATTGGTTTCGTGAATAAATGGAAAGACATGAAGATTCTAACCCCAAAATATTTATCTTGCCATTTTTTCAGAACTCATGGTTTTACTTTTCAGGATTGTTTAGTTGCAAGTGGACTGCAAAATTTTGTAGAGATGGAAGGAGCCTACTATCTAGACTTAGTTAGAGTTTTCTACATGAATCTGACTTCAAGGGCAGCTAGTCCCAGTACCAAGGTGAAAGGAGTTCGAATTCACCTTGATGAAGAGGTGTGGAATAATGTTGCTGGTTTATCCACCCAAGGAGGCATAAACATCACTTATGGCTTTGAGGACTTCAACAAGCTGGTGGAGTTCCGGAAATTCTGCAAGGATCCAAACTTACAAGTGGAAAACTTGTACAAAGTTGGTAATGTTAAGTTAAATGAGCGCATGTTACATTATGTTATTGTATGGATTCTTGTTGCTAGAGGCACCAATCATGCCCAACTTACTAAGGAAGACATTCTATTGATGTATGGCTTTCTTAATAATGTTAGTATTGATTGGCCTTCTATTATTTTAGATAATATGTTTAAAGCCATTAGGCTATCATCCTTTGCTTTACCCTATGCTGTGTTCATATAAAAAATATTAGAATATAAAGGTGTAGATCTTGAAGGAGAAAACAAGCAAATTTTGCTTAGCAACAGCAAAATAGGGAAGAATGTTCTAAGGCACATGGGCCTTATAGAACAAGGAAACAGGTTCAGGCAAAGAGATGAGGAAGCTGCTGCAATGGATGAAGATGAAGAACCACCACCTCAACCTCAACCTGGATCAATGGAGGCACATATTCTATCAAGGATGGACACCATGATGAGTCTCCAAACAACTCATTATGACGACCTTTGCTCTAGGCTCTCAAGGCTTAATAGGAGAGTTTATAGAGTGGAAAGGAAGCTGGAGATTGAAGATGTCTCTCCACAAGAAGATAATGCTAGATCTTCAAGAGGCAAACAGCCAGCAGTGGATGATGAGGAAGATGAAGAAGATGCAGAGGATAGTGAAGAAACTGAATAGGCTACAAGTTCACTAATTCCCTTAGCTTAATTTTAATTTTTCCAACTGCTGTATTTTATTTTCCCTCTATATTTTCTGTGTATTTAATTGCTTCTGCTGTATTAATCTCTGAATATGTAATCTTTTTGAAAATGATAAAAATAAAGGGGGAGAAATATATTTGTTTTGATTGATAATCTGTCCAGATTTCTAGCTTTTAAGAAAATTAATTTCAGGGGGAGCATTAGGAAATATTTCAAATAATTGCCTAATATATCTTAAACAATTAAGAGCAAAGTTTAAGGGGGAGCTTTTAGAAATTATTTCCAGTCATTAATTTCCTTGAAATCTCTTTTTCAAAATTCAAATTGAAAATTTAATGCTATATGACTGCCTACTTTATTTCCTTTGTGGACTAATCTTTATGATGGAGATATCCATACATTATTACAAGATTTTCAGGATATCAATCACAAGTCTCTATGTTTCTTCTTATCATCATCAAAAAGGGGGAGATTGTTAGCATATTTCAAGACCAAGTGTTAATGAAGTCTTCCAGAGTTTTAATGAAGTCTTAAAGTTTTGATGATGAAGATTTTAAAGTGATTCAATCAACATTAAAGACTTGTGCCATCTCACAAAGGAAGGATGCTTGGTAGAAAAGGAAAGGCATAAAGAGTGTTTAAAGCTTTCAAGAGAGAAGATTGATGAAGATTTTCTCAAGAGCTGAAGTTTCAAGTGTAGAAGGTTCTGTTTTGGGTGTTGGATGAAAAGAGTAAGTCATAAATCCCATTCAATACCTTCCCAAACAAGAGAGCAAGTTGTTTTCTCGCAAAAATGCTTTTCTACGCTTTTAATCGATTATGATACGTAGATAATCGATTATTTAACTTAAAATTTGATTTAAAATTGTTTAGCGAACTAAATAATCGATTAAGTGTTTTTGATAATCGATTATATTGATTCTGGGTTAATATAATCGATTATGGCCTTAATCTAATCGATTATATCAGGCTAAATAAGCTTTCCAGTTTTCAAATATGATATAATCGATTAAGCTTTTTATATAATTGATTAAATGAGTCGTTTTTGCGAAATCAATGCTAAATCAACCTAAGAATGGAAACTTTGGAGCATTTTCGAATTATAAAATGAAAGAGAATGTCTTAAGATAAACACATCTGATTAAACACGAATATTCAAAGTGTTCTTGTGCCTTAGCTTTTCAAAACCGCTTTCTTACTCTCTCAAGTTTGATCAAGTCTTTGGAAGTGGCGATCTTTGTGCTTAAGCTTTCTATCTAGCACTATTATCAGGTGTATTCTTTTTACTGTTTTTATAAACGGGAAAATTCATCCCTTGGATCTGTTCTAAGGGAGGTGTGTTCATCTCTTGTATGTCAAGAGAGGTGGGTTTCTTCCTTAGTGTGTCTGGGGAGGTGTTTCATCCTTAGTGTGTCTAAGGAGGTGTTTCCTTTATCTTTATTTGTTATTGCATGAATTGGTGTTTGTAATTTTAATTAAAGATAGTGGGGTGATCATCACGCATTTGTGGTGGTTGGGAACTGGACGTAGGATTGGCTTAATCCGAACCAGTATAAATCTCTGTGTTCTTTTTCTTTCCCTATCTCTTTTTATTGTGGATCATTTTAACAATTGCAACTCAAATTGCGCTAATCAAAGGTTAAGAAAAATCCGCATCCTAGTTTTTGAAAGTAATTTCGAAAATCTGGAAATTTGTTTTAAAGGGAAAAAGTTTATTAAAAATCCAATTCACCCCTCCCCTCTTGGTTTTTACACTGTCGTCTTTATTTAACAGTCTCCAACAACTTTGATGATGAAAATGATGGTGCTTGAAGAATGAAGATTTTATCTTAGGATTAGAGTGTCTTAGGATGTGGGGTAAGATGCATTTCATTTAATCTTGGACTTAATAATGTGTTTTAAAATGGTTTGAAATGTTTTAAAATGTTTTGAAATGTTTTTAAAAGTCTTAACTATTTTTCAACTCATTAAAAATGTGTTTTCAATTAGTTAAAATGTTCTTAGTTTGATGGCTAAGTCATTCTTAAACATTTTAACCAATTGGTGTTTTAAAGCTTTGTTTTGGCTGATTTCAGCTAGCTATTTTTCTGAATTTAAATCAGTTAAAATTCTGGAGCTATTTTTGAGAAATCCAAGCTCTTTGGAAAATTTGGTTAATTCGCGTTTTCAATTGACTGTTTTCAGTTTTCAGAATTGGGGTGCTCTCTGGAAAATTCATTTTAATGAAAACAACTAGCTAAATCGCGTTTCAACTGACTGATTTTATCAGAAACAACTTTAAATCACTGGACCAGTTCTGTTTTAAATACTTTGAGTTTTAAAGAACTGGGCAACGAATCAATTACAGAGAAACCCATTGTTCAAGAAGACTTTTCAAGTGTTCTAAATCAATTTGCGAAATCAATCAAGGAGTCCAAGATCAAATTGAATTGAGAATCTTTCATAGAAAGTCATCCCCTGTTTTTTGCTCTGTTTCAGTTTCTGGAATTGATTTTCAGGTGAATTCGTTCCAAATTCTTGTGTAATCTTGTACTGGGTTTGTTTCTTCTTAATCAGGGTGATTAAGGTGTTCTTGTAATAGGGTTTTACAAGGGTATACAGATCTTGTAGGGTTCAAGATCAAGTGTATTGTTCTGGTTTTAGTTTTTCATGTAAAAACTGAAATTTAGTGAATTGCTTTGATTTGGGTGTTTAGGAAACTGGATGTAGCCTTCATTGGAAGGTGAACCAATATAAATCTCTTATGTTGATCTTCTTTCCCTGCTTCTTTAAATTCTGTAATTGATATTTGAATTGCTAATTGAATTGGATATATGATACATTGGTATAAGCATTTCAAGAATCTTTAAAGAATTGATTTTCATCATCATTTTGAATCTGTTTTTCATAAATTGGCCTTGGATTTCGAAAATCTTTTAAGAGTTTAATTCACCCTCCTCTTAAACTCAGCCATTTATTCCAACAATTGGTATCAAGAGCTGGTTCTTGTAAAATATTCAAGTTTTCTGAAAATTTCAAAAACATGGCTGAAGGAAAATTGCCTTTTGCAGAGGGTGCTTCTATAAATAGGCCACCAATGTTTTCAGGTGTAAACTACCCTTTTTGGAAAGTAAGAATGAAGATTTTCATTGAATCAATTGATAAAGGTATTTGGAGTGCTATAATCAATGGACCATATATTCCTAAAGACAAAGAAAAAGATGAAGAGAAACCTTGGGAGAGTTTAAATGTTGAAGAACAAAAGAAAGTGCAGTATGATTGTAGAGCAAAGAATATTATAACATCTGCACTTAATCTTGATGAATTTTTTCGTGTTTCACAGTGTTCCAATGCCAAAGAAATGTGGGAAGTGTTGGAGGTAACACATGAAGGCACTGCTAATGTGAAAAGAGCTAGGAAACACACTTTAATCCAAGAATATGAAATGTTTAGGATGCTGCCAGGAGAAACAGTTTCAGATGTGCAAAAACGATTTACACACATTGTAAATCATCTAATAGGTCTTGGCAAAGTGTTTGAGAAAGAGGAGCTGAACATAAAAGTGCTGAAATGTTTGAATAGAAGTTGGCAACCTAAAGTGACTGCAATTTTTGAATCTAAGGACCTAACAATTGTTAGACAAAATGGCATCAAGAGGGGGGTGAATTGATGCTTTTTAAGATGTCACAAATAAATTTACCCTTTTTCAATTCTCTTGTTTATCTTTACTTAATATATTTTAATTAAGTGCTTAAGCGGAAACAGTAAATAAAGTAAAGAGATAAGGGAAGAGAAATACACAAAGATTTATACTGGTTCGGGTATAGCCAACCCTACATCCAGTTCCCAGTCACCTCAATTTGAGAATGACTCCCCAATCACTATCTTTAGAAAATTCAATTACAACCAATATTACAATTGAAACATGCAAAAGAATAAACCTAAAGACTGAACACCTCTCTTGAATCCCTCAAGAGATGAAACACCTCCCTTGAAAAACTTCAAAGGATGACAACACACCTCTCTTGATCACACAAGAGATGAAACACCTCCCTTAACAATCACAAAGGATGAAAACTACACCAACTATGGTGTTTACAGATAATCAAACAATAATAGGAACAATATCACCTGGAAAGAGAGAATCCAAAATGGTAGCACTAACCGTTAGCTCCTTTCACAAGTGAATCAAAATTGTAGAACAAAGATTGGAAACCTCAATATTTTTGTGCTCAATGTCAGTTCTATTCAATGTCTATTTTCCTCCTTGATTAGGTTAATTATAAAGAAATTATTTTGAATTAAATTTAAAAAATAATTCAAAAACAAAAATTAATAATTTCAAAAATCAATTTTAATCCTCTGAATAACTGAAGGAAAATCTTTGAAAAAATATGGGAAGAGGTTTACCTTTTTTAAAAATTAGTTTATATTTTAAAAAATATTTATTTTTGAAAATCTGTTGCACATAATCGATTATGTGAGTGTTAAAAATGATATTTTCAAAAAACACGACGTAATCGATTATGGCATAACATAATCGATTATTACAGAAAAAAATTATTTTTAAAAAACATGTCATAATCGATTATGTCATGAACATAATCGATTATGTCATGAACATAATATATTATGTGTGTAAAAACTCAATTTTATTCTTTTTAAATGGTTTGCTAGTGAAGGAGTGCTTGATCTGTGTTTTCCTATTTTCATTTATCTTATTCCAGAATGATTTGACACTCTAAATTCTTCAGCTTGAGCTTCAATTCTTCATTCAATGATCTTGATTTGGCTTGCTTGAGAATTCATCAAAACTTATACTTTTGTCTTCAAAGAGTGTTGACTTTCTCCTCTTTGGTAACATTCTCCCCCTTTTTGATGATGATCAAGAAAAAACCTATTACGATATAATGAAAGAAATTGCTTGACTTTGTAGTCAGCTCAAGATTAGTACAAATGAGTTAGTGTAAAACATAATAAATTATGTGAGTCAAATCACAAGATCAATAAACAATTCATTTTTTTACACTCCCCCTATTTTAGGTACTTAATTCCGTATTCCCCCTTAATCAATTAATTTCTCCCAGAAACATAATCATAAATAACACTTAATCATAATCATACTCCCCCTTTTTATTGATAATCATTAAAAAGATATACATGAATTTAAAAAAAATTCATAACAATTCAAATGCATGAAATTGAAAATATAAAGCATATAAATAAGGTTGGATCTACTTTACCTCTTCTATAAGTATGGCTTACCAAGAAGTTGCTCAATCTTTCATACCAAGATCTAGGTGTTTGTTTGAGTCCATAAATTATCTACTTTAGCTTGTAAACATGATTTGGATGTTGAAAGTCTTCAAAACCAGGAGGTTGACAAACATAGACTTCCTCTTTGATATATCCATTAAGGAAAGCACTTTTTACATCCATTTGATATAACTTGAACTTCATAATTTTTGCATAGGCTAGTCTTACAACGGGGGCGTAGGTTTCATCATAGTCAATTCCTTCTTCTTGACTATTTCTAAGTTTCTCAATGCTTCCTTCTTGTGGTTGATCTTTTTCAATTGCACCTTGTTCTTCTTCTATATCTATAGATTTCTTTCTTGACTCAAGAGAGTTTTCCTCAAGGTCCAAAAATTCATCAAAGGTTATATGAACAGATTCTTCTACATGTAATGTTCTCTTATTGTATACTCAATATGATTTACTGGTTAAAGAGTACCCTAAAAATATTGCTTTATCTACTTTTGAATCAAATTTCTCAAGGTTATCCTTTCTGTTATTTAAAACAAAACATTTTCAATCAAAAGCTTTGAAATGAGAAATGTTTGGTTTTCTTCCTTTAAAAATTTCATAAGGGGTTAGTTTTTTTTAAAAAAAAAGGTCTTATTAAAATTCTATTTAATATATAACATGCTATAGAAACTGCATCAACCCAAAAATATTTTGGAAGATTAGTTTCATTTAACATTGTTCTAGCTAAATCTTCCTTTCTACTACTCCATTTTGTTGGGGTGTTGTTGGACAAAAAAAAATTATGAGATTCCTAGTTCTTCAAAAGGTTTCAAACAAATTATTTTGAAATTTCCCACCGTGATCACTTCATAAAGATTTTTTATTTATTTATTTATTTTTAAATCTTTTTCATTTTGAAATAGTCTTGGCAAACTTAGGTACCCTTTATTGTTTTGGGTCCTTAATAGTTAGTAGGAATAAGCTTTCCCAACTTTATGGATAATAAATATGAAATTTAAACGTTATTTAATCGATTATACAATCTCGTAATTAATTATAAGCGAGTAAATAATTTTTTTCGAAAAACAAATTTGTTCTGTCATAATCGATTATGTTATGCCATAATCGATTATGTCATAACAAAATGTCATAATCGATTATGTTCTGACATAATCAATTATGTCCGCAAAAAAAAATCAGAATTTATTACGCTGTTTCATAATCGATTAAATGCGAACAAATTTGTTTTAATGGGGTAGTTTTTATGTATGTGATTTTTAGGAACCCATTTAAATCTATCACTAGGTATGCCAACATGTTTTATAAAACATTTATTTGATGTATGACCATTTTTCATGCAATAAAAACAACTTAATCTATGCGAAGGATATTTAAAAGATTTTCTTTGAAAATTTTGTTTAACTTGAAAATTTGTTTTTCTTGATTCTTTTACAAATATGGTTTTGTGGGGTTCTAGACTTTTCTTGGAAGTGTAACCAAGTCCAGCTTTGCTAGAGCTCCCTCTTTGTACACTTAGCATATTATCAAGATTTTGAGTAGAATCTGAAAATTTATTTAAAATTTTCTCTAATTTAAAATTTTCATTTTCAAGATGATTACAATTTTCACAAGGTTTGATAACTTCCTTAATTTTAGAAATTGATTTAAATTTTTCCAAATCATTTTTCAAACCGTCATTTTCCTTTTCCACATGACTTATTGTTAGATGCGGAAGTATATCAAGAAGGGGGGGTTGAATTGATATAAAGATTTATTGAAAACTTTTGCCTTTCAGAAATTTTATTGATGCAGTATACTGAGAAATAGTTGACTGATTATTGCAAAATAGTAGGTTAGTTCAACATGCAGAATATAAGAGATGATGAAGGATAAGAAAAGATAACACCAAGGATTATACTGGTTTGTTCTTTATGCAAGAACTACATCCAGTTGGTGATCTGTAACTCCAACAGATCTTAATCACTATCAGAAATGAATTCTTTACAAAAATATTTCTTGAAGACTACAAGAAACTCAAAGATCCTATTCTAAACTCTAGAACAGACCTTAAACCATTGACTCACACTGAGTCACTGTGATCACCCCACTCACAGATAACAGGGTTCAAAAACCCTCTCAGAAATCTCTACCCAGAGATTAAAAGAATACAAAGAAAAATGAAAACAAGATTCTTCTTGGAAAGCTAAAAGCTGTAAAACAAATTCTGCAAAAATCTTTTGCTCTGATCTTTATGCAACTCTGTATGTATTCTCTTGAATTCTTTCGCACTCAGATTCGTCCTTGAGAGTTGTATATATAGGCATTTGCCATGGTCGTGCTCTGTTGAAAGGAATAAAACGCGTTCTGTTGTTTTCTGCATAAAAGGGGTCCTGGAACAAAATAGTCGACTGAAGCAGCAAAGCAGTTAGCTATTTTCATTAAACTCATATTCCTGGTACATTAATGAAAATAGTCGACTAATGCAACAAAATTAGTAGACTGATTGATGATTAATATAAACAGCAAGTTATTATATCTCAATTAGTTAACTCTTTAACATATAATCTAACATCTTCACTAAGCTGTATAATCATAAACCATTAATCAAAGTCCCAACAACATCCTTAAAACATCATCAAATCCAAAATCATCAACAAACTCCCCCTATTTGATGATGTCAACCTGCAAAACCTGTAAAAACACAAAGAGAAGAGATGGAAGATTATCTCCCCCTTTGACATTAGCAAATAGCAAATATAAGCAAATATTAGCAGGTTTAAAAAGCAGATATTAGCAGAAAGTATATGTATCAGTAATATTACAGACCCAATTGTTCAAATTGCAGAAACATAATATTGAAAATATTAAAAGATCAGAAACAGATAAGATCATGCATCATCATCATCTTCATCTTCATCATCCTCATCATCATCATCTTCAGCATCATCCTCTTCCATTGCAGCAGTGTTTGGTGCATAGGAGCCATCAAAGCTTTCCATTGTAACTTGAAGTTCAGAGAGTTACTATTGGATAAGCTCAATCTCATAGTCTACATTTGTAAACCTGGCTACCATAGTCTCATGTGTATCTCGCTGCATAGAAGTAAGCATATTAAGTCTAGAAATTAACATGCGTTCATATTCAGACATAGGAACTCCCTGATATGTAGGAGGTGCTGAATATGGAACCATTTGGTATGCAGAGTAGTCTTGTTGGTTCCTTGATGAGGTGCCATCATTAATGGTTGATCTTGGTGCAGAAGAAATCCAGATTCGAAGATCCATTCATCATTGATCTTGGACAGGCCCATCTTTCTGAGATAGTAATTGTCAAACAGGTGCTTGTGATTGACAATCCTTGTGGTTTCTCCTTCTGTTGGGAAGTTGAAGTGGTCCAGAAACTTGGAAATGAGGATGGCATAAGGGAGCTTATGATCATTGAGACGCTTAGCTTTGAACATATGACCTTTGATTACATACACCCAGTTAACCTTGATGTTGTTTTTCATGCAGTGGATCAAGGCTAAGTCTTCTTCCATGAGTTGAGCATGGTTGCTCCCCCTGGGTATAAGCTGCCAAGCAAGAATAAATGCCAATAACCTCTCATCCCGCTTCATCCTGCCAACATTGTACTTGAGAATAACTGCTTCATCAACATTCCGCGTGCAGGACTTATAAACAACATCTTTGTTGAAGTCTGGTACTGATCCTGTATTTCCTTTGCTAATCTTCACTCCTTCATTCTTTAGTCCAGCAATCCTTCTCCATAAAGAGTTGTCTATTCTGATTTCTCTTCCTCTCACTTGAGATATCAGCACATTGTTTTCTGCTTTAAGGTTAGCATAAAACAATTTAATCAGATCAATGTAGAAGTTACCTTCCAATTCAACAAACTGTCTTAACCCCTGTGTTTGAATAGTATTTTTCACGAAAACCAGATTCTCATTATTGAGCCAGTTGAACTTCAGTATCTTTGGAGTGAGAATCAGGTTCCTCTGCATCTTTAACTCCACAGCTTCAACTATTTCATTGTGTTCTTCAGGTTCTGATTCAGTCTTTTCTTCTGAGTCACTTTCTATAGCAGGAATTGGTTGAGGAAGCTTGACACGTACTTTGTACGTTTTTGGAAATCTTCTTTCTGTTGGATTAGAAGGTCCAGCAGCTGATTCTGGAACCTGAATTGGTTGGCTGGAGACCCAGATGTGGAACCTCTGTTCCTGTTAGTTCTAGCTGGTTGATGAGCAACAACTTGTGTGGGTACGCGATTTCTTGATGACCTTCTTAGTCTTTGAAATGCAGTAGCAATTGGTGCATTAGAGTCATCACTCTCTACTAGGAAATACTCATTTGTTGACATTTTAGCTGAAGAAAAATGAGAGAGTGCATGATAAGTCATTATTTTCCCTTATTTTCTTACCTTTCTGTACTTGTTTTCATCTCTAATTTGTTCTTAATTGTTTATATTTTGTACTAATTTCTATTAGGGCTATATTTGGACCAGAAATTCATATTTTAATTAATTTGTATTTTCTAAGTTTAATTATTCCAATTTTTATTTTCAGGGCAGTTTAAAATTATTTTGGGCTTGGAATTAATTCATGGACTTCAAGAGGAGCTGCCACGTCACAACTTGGACCAGATTTGTTTCTTCGGATTTTGGGCCCAATGGGTCTAGGGTTTCGTGCCCATGCAATGCAGCTACAAGTAGGGCAGCTGAGGGAAAACATAGAGGAGCGCAACACAGAAGACGACAGCAGTAGTAGGAATTAGGGTTTCTTTTATGTTTTTGCCTTACGGCAACAGTAGTAGAAATTTTTAGGGTTTATGTTTTCGGCTAGAGAGACAAGTTTACGTTTTGGTTTCTACTTCAGAATTCGTCCACTGTTCTTCAATTCCAGTTTTGTTCTTCAATTCATTTGCGTTTCTATTATGCAATTTCCGTTTTCTATTTCGTTTTCCGCTTTCTATTTCGTTTTACGTTTTCAATTTCATTTTCGTTTTACGTTTTCAATTTCCGTTTTCGTTTTCTATTTCAATTTCCATTTTCTGCAATGCATTTTCTGTTTTCTGAATTAATGGAAGGCTAAAACCCCAGGGTGGGACTCTTGGGCATGCTGCACTCACTCTGATGGAGGTTCTGTGTGTTTTTTGGCTTTGTACGTTTGATTCTCCAATGTGAAGTTTCTGTTCTGGAGGATGCTTAATCCCTTGGAAGGAGACCTTACAAGGTTCATGTTTGCTTAATTCGTGTAGGGAAGTCTTGGGTTAACTTTCGCTTAGTTGGTTAATCTAGACCGAACAAGGATTAAACGGACTAATAATCTGTTGTGAGCCAAGGATGTCAGAGATGCATTGTGTTCAAGAGTCTTGCCTATTTTAATTACTGCAATTAATTTGTTGTTTCTATGCTATATTTTAATTAACTGTTATCTGTCCAAAACCCCCCCATTGCATGATTCAATCTTTTGACAGTGAAAATCGGTCCTTGAGAGACGACCTAGGAGTCACTTCTTCTAGTACTACATTTAATTGTTTTTTTATTTGACCGAGTACGGCATCGATCAGTGCAGCTGTACTGTAATGCGAAAATGTAGCAAGAGAGATGCAAAGTTGTAGTATTTGATATGCAGAAGGATTAGAATTATATAGAGATATTGATAGACATGGTCAAACGAATATTAATCAGTGAATATTTTGAACAGATTTGCACTCAATCACTGATGCTCAAGGTCAGAAAATGCAGAGAGAATATGTTGAGAAATGGAAATTCAGTGTGGCAAAACCAATAAAGTAAACTCACATGCATCTGAAACTGTTCAAGCTTTGAATGACAGAGCACCCAATGTACGAATTGGTCATTTACTGATATGGTTTGAATTGTTTTGATGAAATTTAAACTGATTTCTTGAAAAATCAATTGAATTTTATTGCAGTTAATGGAATTAGTCAACTAGTCAAATCAATTAATAGGCTGTTCTGATAGAAATAACACCAGTAGGCACATTAAATGAAATACGTCTGTTATTTCATAGAAATAAGCAAGCTATTTTATGCAACAGTAAAGCAATTATGTCAGTTAAGTGAAATAAGTCTACTGTTACAAGAAATAAACACACTAAAATCTGCAGCAGTATAATATTTTTGTCAGTTAAATGAAATAAGTAAGCTATTTCATAGAATTAACAAACTGTTTAACTTAGCAGCAGAAAATTTAAGAAAGATGATTGATGTTTAGGATTCCCAATTCATTTCTAAGTTTGAAAAACCTATCACGGGCAAGAGGTTTAGTGAAAATATCAGCTAATTGTTCATTAGTAGAGATGAATTCAATCCTACAATCTTTCTTTTCTATATGATCTCTTATAAAGTGGTGCCTCAATATGCTTAGTTCTAGAATGCTAAATGAGATTCTTAGTTAAATTGACAGCACTGGTATTATCACATAAAATGGGAATATCAGAAAGATGCAGATTAAAATCACTTAGCTGTTGTTTTAACCATAGAATCTGTGCAGTGCAGCTACCAACAGCTATATATTCAGCTTCAGCTGTGGATAGTGCTACACATGCTTGTTTCTTGCTGTTCCAAGAAATCAAGCAGTTTCCAAACAAGTGGCATGTTCCACTTGTGCTTTTCTTGTCCAATTTGCAACCTGCAAAATCAGAATCAGTATAACCAACCAAATTTAATTCATTACCAGTGGAATACCACACCCAACATTCACTGTTCCTTTGAGATACTTGAGAATTCGTTTTGATGCAATGAGATGTGATTCCTTTGGATTAGCTTGAAATCTAGCACATAAACATACAAAAAACATTATGTCAGGTCTGCTAGCAGTGATGTACAACAAAGAATCAATCAATCCTCTATACATGGTTGCATCAACTGATTTTCCTTTTTCATCCAAGTCAAGATAGCAACTTGAAGACATAGGAGTAGAGGCTTCTTTGCAGCTTTCCATGTTGAACTTCTTCAATAACTCATTGCAGTATTTTGTTTGATTTATGAAAGTTCCATTATGCAGCTGTTTAACCTGCAATCCTAAGAAGAAATTTAACTCTCCCATCATAGACATCTCAAATTCACCTTTCATAGAATCTGCAAATTCTTGGCAAAGAGATTGATTAGATGAACCAAAAATGATATCATCAACATAAATCTGCACTAATATGAGTTCATTATCAACTTTCTTAGTGAAAAGAGTTTTATCAACAACTCCTCTTTTAAAACCTTGTGATATGAGGAAAGTTGTAAGTCTTTCATACCATTGCCTAGGTGCTTGTTTGAGACCATACAAAGCCTTTTTGAGTTTGTATACATGATTAGGAAACTTAAGATCAACAAAACCAGGTGGTTGTTCAACATACACATCTTCATTTATGAAGCCAAAAGAAAAGCACTCTTGACATCCATTTGAAATAGTTTGAAGCCTTTAAGACATGCAAATGCAAGCAACAATCTAATAGCTTCTAACCTAGCCACAGGTGCATAAGTTTCATCAAAATCAATGCCTTCTTCCTGATTATATCCTTTAGCTACTAGTCTAGCTTTGTTCCTAGTTATTATTCCATTTTCATCAAGTTTGTTTCTATAAACCCATTTTGTTCCTATAACATTCATTTTATTGTTTCTAGGTACTAGAGACCAAACATTATTTCTAACAAACTAATTTAACTCTTCATGCATAGTAGTAATCCAATTATTATCAAGTAATACATCATTTATATTTTTAGGTTCAATTTGTGATACAAAGGCCATGTGATTGCAGAAATCATTTAAAGAGTTTCGAGTTGTAACTCCCTTTTCAACATTTCCAATGATGTTATCCAGAGACAATCCTTTTTGAGTCCTCCAGGATTTAGATAAGGCATTGTCTGTTGCAGAGTAGTCGACTGATCCAGTGTTATAGTCGACTGGTTCATCTTGTCTGTCAGCATCAACAGATTTTTCTGTATAATCTTCATTCTTTTCTGATTTTTCAGACTTTTCATCATCTGAACCTGCAAGGGAATTACCTTTTCTCTCTTTTTGACATAAGAACTCATCAAATACAACATGAATTGATTCTTCTACAGTTAATTTCTTTTTGTTAAAAACACGATAGGCTTTGCTATTCATAGAATAACCTAAGAATATACCACCATCAGATTTTTCATCAAACTTGCCTAAAGATGCTTTTCTATTGTTTAATATGAAACACTTGCAACCAAAAACTTTGAAGTATGAAATACTAGAAGTTCTATCATTCAAAAGCTCATATGGAGTTTTATCAAGAATTGGTCTAAGCAATACTCTATTAAGTACATAGCAAGCTGTAGAAACTGCATCTACCCAAACGTATTTAGGAAGCTTGGATTCACTCAACATGGTTCTTGCACATTCTTGAAGTGTTCTATTCTTTCTTTCAACAACTCCATTTTGTTGTGGAGTTCTAGGAGCAGAAAAGTTGTGAGATATGCCATGTTTAGAGCAAAACTTTTCAAAATGTATGTTTTGAAATTCAGTTCCATGATCACTTCTTAAAGAAACAATGTTAAGATCTTTTTCATTTGAAATAATCTTTGCAAATTTCTTGAATGCATGGAATGTTGCATCTTTTGAAGAAAGAAATAATGTCAAAGTGAATCTTGAGAAATCATCAACAATGACAAGAACATATGAGTTATTTCCAAGACTTACAGTTCTTGATGGACCAAATAAATCAAGATGCAATAGCTCAAGTGGTCTCCTTGTTGAGATGATGTTCTTTGACTCAAATGAGTTTCTTGACTGCTTTCCTTTTTGGCAAAATGCACATACTTTGTCCTTCACGAATTTGACATTTGGAAGGCCTCTAACTAGACTTTTGCAGCTGATTTTGTTTAATAACTGCATGATGATGTGTCCACACCTTTTATGTCAAAGCCAACCTTCATCTTCTTTGGTCAACAAGCAAATGTTCTTGAGATTTGAGGGCTCAATGTCCAGCATATATACGTTGTTTGTTCTTCTTCCAATGTACACAATATCTGCAGTTTTACAGTTGTATATAACACAAAATTCTGCATCAAAAGTGACTTTCATACCTTTGTCACATAGCTGACTTATACTTAGCAGATTGTGTTTTAATCCTTCAACAAGGAGTACATCCTTTATCTGTGAAGAAGAGCAATTTCCTACATCTCAAGAACCTTTGATTTTGCCCTTGCTATTGTCTCCAAATGTAATAGAACCAGCTTCATATGCCTTGAAATTTATCAGCTTTGATTTGTCTGTCATATGTTTAGAGCAACCACTATCTAAATACCATAAAGCTCTCTTTGCTCTTTGACAGATCTGCAAAACAAAGTTAGTTTAGATATGTAGGTCCCCAAAACAGGTTGGGTCCTTTAGAGTTAGCATATGATTTGGGTTTCCAATAGTATTCACCTCTTGAAATCCCAAAATTCTTGATATAGCAATATCTAGATATATGTCCATGTTTCAAGCAATAAGAACAATTTTTAAATCTGTTACTTGGATAAGATTTATACTTTGCAGCATGATAATGTTTTGCAGACTTTCCATAACCAATACCATTTCCATTAGAATAACCAATTTGAGAATCTAGTAGTTGATTAAGTGTATTATGACCAATTTGAAACTTTCCCAATGTTTTAATCAGATAACCAACTTTATTTTGGAGATTAATGCAGTTTTCACACTTTGCAGAATTGATTTTATCACATTCAAACTTATTAGATTCTATCTGGTTTTTCAGTTCCAGGACTCTGTCTTTTAGTTGACTGTTTTCATCTTTCAGTCTGCTATTCTGGTTTTCCAGTTCCAATAATTTGTTTTCTAGCCAGTTACAGTCCTTTTAGTCGATTATTTTGATGATCCAGTTTTTTTGCTTCATCATGTAATTCTTTGAATGCATCAAACAAGGTGTCATAATTCTCACTAACATCAGAATCACAAATACTTACTTGGCTAGATGTTTCTTCATTAGCTACAAGGCACAGATTGGCTTGGTTTTCAGATTCAGAATCTGAAGTTGATGATTTGCTAGAATCACTTTCATCCTAGGCCATGTATGCTTTCTTGCCTTTCTTGAAGTGATGAATGTGTTTGTCTTTATCTCTTCTTTCCTTCCTTTCTGGACTTCTATCTTTTCTTTGATTCAAGAGAGGACAATCTATCTTGACATGTCCTAGCTGCCCACAATTAAAGTAAGAGAAATTAGAGGAATTGAAATCAGATTTTCTGGTGTACCTCTTCTGATTTTCTTGAAATCTGTCTTTTGGGTTATTCTTCCTCTTTAGGAACTTTCCAAACTTCTTAACCAGCATTGCAAATTCTGTACTGTCATCTTCTTTCTCTTCATCACTCTTTAAGCATTCCTTGGCTTTTAGTGCAAGAATCTTCTTTTTATCAGAAGTTTCCAGTTGATCAAGCCTGCTTAACTTCAGCTCGTGTTCCCTTAGTTTTCCAAACAGAGTGGCAGTGTTCATGACAGTCAAGTCCTTTGTTTCAATGATTGCTGTGACTTTCGGCTGCCAACTTCTACTTAGGCACTTGAGCACCTTAATGTTGAGTTCTTCATCATCAAATTTCTTTCCTAAACCCAGCAAATGGTTCACTATATGTGTAAAACGTTTCTGCATGTCTTGGATGCTCTCTCCAGGTTGCATCCGAAACATTTCATACTCTTGGATAAGGGTGTGCTTTCTTGCTCTCTATACCTCTGTTGTACCTTCATGGGTAACTTGTAGAATATCCCACATTTCTTTTGCTGTTGTGCATTGAGAGACCCTGAAAAACTCATCAAGATTTAGAGCAGATGTTAAAATGTTTTTGGCCTTACTGTCAAACTGAGCTTTTCTGTTTTCTGCATCAGTCCACTGTTCCCATGGCTTTTCAATCAATTTTCCATCTTCAGCCTTCACTGTTGGAATGAAAGGACCATTAATCACTGCATCCCAGATGCCTCTATCAACAGACTCAAAGAATATCTTCATTCTGGCTTTCCAAAAGGGGTAATTCGCTCCTACAAAGAGTGGAGGTCTGTTGGTAGATGCTCCTTCAACAAATGGTAGCTTATCACCCATCTTGGATCTTTCTTGAGTACCTTTCAATTACCTGCTCTTGATACCAATTGTTAGATGCGGAAGTATATCAAGAAGGGGGGGTTGAATTGATATAAAGATTTATTGAAAACTTTTGCCTTTCAGAAATTTTACTGATGCAGTATACTGAGAAATAGTTGACTGATTATTGCAAAATAGTAGGTTAGTTCAACATGCAAAATATAAGAGATGATGAAGGATAAGAAAAGATAACACCAAGGATTATACTGGTTCGTTCTTTATGCAAGAACTACATCTAGTTGGTGATATGTAACTCCAACAGATCTTAATCACTATCAGAAATGAATTCTTTACAAAAATCTTTCTTGAAGACTACAAGAAACTCAAAGATCCTATTCTAAACTCTATAGAATGGACCTTAAACCACTGACTCACACTGAGTCACTGTGATCACCCCAGTCACAGATAACAGGGTTCGAAAACCCTCTCAGAAATCTCTACCCAGAGATTAAAAGAATACAAAGAAAAATGAAAACAAGATTCTTCTTGAAAAGCTAAAAGTTGTAAAACAAATTCTGCAGAAATCTTTTGCTCTGATCTTTATGCAACTCTGTATGTATTCTCTTGAATTCTTTCGCACTCAGATTCGTCCTTGAGAGTTGTATATATAGGCAAAGATAAGAGCTATGGGTCGTGCTCTGTTGAAAGGAATAAAACGCGTTCTGCTGTTTTCTGCATAAAAGGGGTCCTGGAACAAAATAGTCGACTGAAGCAGCAAAGCAGTTAGCTATTTTCATTAAACTCATATTCCTGGTACATTAATGAAAATAGTCGACTAATGCAACAAAATTAGTAGACTGATTGATGATTAATATAAACAACAGGTTATTATATCTCAATTAGTTAACTCTTTAACATATAATCTAACATCTCCACTAAGTTGTATAATCATAAACCATTAATCAAAGTCCCAGCAACATCCTTAAAAAAACATCATCAAATCCAAAATCATGAACACTTAGTATATTTTCTAAAGCTTGAAAATTTTGTTTCAATGCAGAATGCTTTTTAGCCAAATTATTAAAATTCATATAAAGATTTTGATACTCCACATGTAATTCATCATATTCATCATAAGAGTTTGTGGAGCTTACCTTTAAGGTGGCTTCATCTTCACTATTTGCCATTAGACACAAGTTCGCCTCTTCCTCTTCATTCTTTAGTCTTTGAAGCTCCATCTCATGTTCTCTCAATTTTCCAAAAAGTTTTGCTACATTCATCTTTGTCAAATCTTTAGATTCTGATATTGCGATGACTTTTGGTTGCCAATTTCTATCCAGTGACTTGAGAATTTTGGTGTTCAGTTCCTCATTCACAAAACTTTTTCCTAGTGCTTCTAGGTGATTGACGATATGAGTGAACCGTGTTTGAAAATCACTGATGCTTTCATTTTGCCCTATAGCTAGCAACTCGTATTCTTGGACAAGTGTGTTTTTCCTTGCTCTTTTCACTTCGTCCGTTCCTTCATGTGTCACCTCCAATGTTTCCCTCATTTCTTTTGCCGTTTTGCATCTTGATATCCTATAAAATTCATCACGAGTTACAGCAGAAACAATAGCATTACGAGCTCTTACATCATATTGTGCTCATTTGTTTTCATCTGGTGTCCACTGATGAAACGTCTTTGGTGTGGGTCCTTCAGCAAGCATCACCATTGGTGTGTAGGGACCATTTAGTACAACATCCCATACTCCAAAATCAAGGGTTTGTAGGAATATCTCCATTCTTGCCTTCCAAAAGGGATAATTGTCACCTTCAAAGAGTGGTGGCCTGTTGATTGATGCACCTTCCCTGTAAACCTGATTTTGCATAGACATCTTAAGGATCTTTTAGAAATAACTTATCAAACCAAGCTCTGATACCACTTGTTAGACAAAATGGCATCAAGAGGGGGGTGAATTGATGCTTTTTAAGATGTCACAAATTGTTAAATAAAGACGGTAGTGTAAAAACCAAGAGGGGGGTGAATTGGATTTTTAATAAACTTTTCTCTTTCAAAAAACTTTTCAGATTTTGAAATTCTTTCAAAACTAGGATGTGGATTTTTCTTATCCTTTGATTAAAGCGGATTGAATTAGCAATTGTTATAATGATCCACAATCAAAAGATATAGAGAAAGAGAAAGAACACAGAGATTTATACTGGTTCGGATTAAGCCAATCCTACGTCCAGTTCCCAACCACCACAAATGCGTGATGATTAACCCCACTATCTTTAAATGAAATTACAAACACCAATTCATGCAATAACAAATAAAGATAAAGGAACACCTCCTCAGACACACTAAGGATGAAAACACCTCCCCAGACACACTGAGGATGAAACCCACTTCTCTTGACACACAAGAGATGAACACACCTCCCTTAGAACCGATCCAAGGGATGAATTTTCCCGTTTATGAAAAATAGTAAAAGAATACACCTGATACATGCTGGATAGAAAGCTTAAGCACAATGATCACCACTTCCAAAGACTTGATCAAACTGAAGAGAGCAGGAAAGCAGCTTTGAAAAAGCTAAGGCACAGAAACACTTTGAATATTTCGTGTTTAATCATATGTGTTTAACCTAAGACATTCTCTTTCATTTTATAATTCGAAAATGCACCAAAGTTTCCATTCTTGGGTTGATTTAGAATTGATTTCGCAAAAACGACTCATTTAATAGATTATATTAAAAGCTTAATCAATTATATCATGTTTAAAAACTGGAAAACAAATTTCGTCTGATATAATCGATTAGATTAAGGCCATAATCGATTATATTAACCCAGAAATCAATATAATCGATTATCAAAAACACTTAATCGATTATTTTGCTCGTTAAACATTTTTTATTCAAATTTTAAGTTAAATAATCGATTATCTACGTATGGTAATAGATTAAAAGCGTAGAAAAACGTTTTTGCGAGAAAACACCTTGCTCTCTTGTTTGGGAAGGTCTTGAATGAGATTTATGACTTACTCTTTTATCCAACACCCAAAACAGAACCTTCTACTCTTGATCCTTCAGCTCTTGAGAAAAAATCTTCATCAATCTTCTCTCTTGAAAGCTTTGAATGCTCTTTATGCCTTTCCTTTTCTATCAAGCATCCTTCCTTTGTGAGATGGCACAAGTCTTTAATGTTGATTGAAACTTTCTAAAAACTTCATCATCAAAACTTTAGGTCTTCATAAAACTCTGGTCTTGAAATATGCCAACACAAATAAATTTACCCTTTTTCAATTTTCTTGTTTATCTTTACTTAATATATTTTAATTAAGTGCTTAAGCGGAAGCAGTAAATAAAGTAAAGAGATAAGGAAAGAGAAATACACAAAGATTTATACTGGTTCGGGTATAGCCAACCTTACATCCAGTTCCGAGTCACCTCAATTTGAGAATGACTCCCCAATCACTATCTTTAGAAAATTCAATTACAACCAATATTACAATTGAAACATGCAAAAGAATAAACCTAAAGACTGAACACCTCTCTTGAATCCCTCAAGAGATGAAACACCTCCCTTGAAAAACTTCAAAGGATGACAACACACCTCTCTTGATCACACAAGAGATGAAACACCTCCCTTAACAATCACAAGGGATGAAAACTACACCAACTATGGTGTTTACAGATAATCAAACAATAATAGGAACAATATCACCTGGAAAGAGAGAATCCAAAATGGTAGCACAAACCGTTAGCTCCTTTCACAAGTGACTTAATCAAAATTGTAGAACAAAGATTGGAAACCTCAATATTTTCGTGCTCAATGTCAGTTCTATTCAATGTCTATTTTCCTCCTTGATTAGGTTAATTATAAAGAAATTATTTTGAATTAAATTTAAAAAATAATTCAAAAACTAAAATTAATAATTTCAAAAATCAGTTTTAATCCTCTGAATAACTAAAGGAAAATCTTTGAGAAAATATGGGAAGAGGTTTACCTTTTTTAAAAATCAGTTTATATTTTAAAAAATATTTATTTTTGAAAATCTGTTGCACATAATCGATTATGTTATGTCCATAATCGATTATGTGAGTATTAAAAATGATATTTTCAATAAAACACGACATAATCGATTATGACATAACATAATCGATTATGACAGAAAAAAATTGTTTTTAAAAAAACTGTCATAATCGATTATGTCATGAACATAATCGATTATGTCATGAACATAATCGATTATGTCATGAACATAATCGATTATGTCATGAACATAATCGATTATGTCATTATGTTCATGACATAATCTATTATGTTCATGAAATAATCGGTTATGTGTGTAAAAACTCAATTTTATTCTTTTTAAATGGTTTGCTAGTGAAAGAGTGCTTGATCTGTGTTTTCCTCTTTTCATTTCTCTTATTCCAGAACGATTTGACACTCTAAATTCTTCAGCTTGAGCTCCAATTCTTCATTCAATGATCTTGATTTGGCTTGCTTGAGAATTCATCAAAACTTATGCTTTTGTCTTCAAAGAGTGTTGACTTTCTCCTCTTTGGTAACAACAACAATAAGTGTTGCTGCACTTTTTGGAAAGTTGAGGGAACATGAACTTGAGCTGAATAGGCTTGCTGAACAAGAAGAAAGTGACAAGAAAAAGAAGGGGCTGCCCTTGAAGACTTTGGTTCACAAGGAGGAGATTAGTGACGATGAAACATATGAAGAAAGTGATGCAGAAAATCTGAAGCTCTTAGTGAGAAAGTTCAACAAGTTCTTGAAATACAAGAACAAAGGTTACAAACTGTTAGACGCGGAATTATATCAAGAAGGGGGGTTGAATTGATATAAAGCTTTATTGAAAACTTTTTCGTATCAGAAAATTTACTGGTGCAGTTTACTGTCAATTAGCCGACTGATTATTGCAAAATAGTAGGTTAGTTCTTAATGCAAAATATAACAGATGATGAAGGATAAGAAAAGATAACACCAAGAATAATACTGGTTCGTTCTTTGTGCAAGAACTACATCCAGTTGGTGATCTGCAACTCCACATATCCTAATCACTATCAGAAATGTATTCTTTACAACAAATCTTTCTTGAACACTACAAGAAACTCAAAGAACCTATTCTAAACACTATAGAACAATTCTAAACCCACTGACTCACACTGAGTCACTGTGATCACCCCAATCATAGACAACAGGGTTCTAAAACCTTCCTACAAATCTCTATCCCAAGATTAAAGAATACAAGATACAGTGAAAGAAAATATTCTTCTTGAACAGTAAACGAATTTCTGCAGATTCCTTTGCTCTGAATGTTTGCAGCTCTTGAGTGTATTCTCTTGAATTCTTTCGCACATTCAAACGTCCTTTAGAGTTGTATTTATAGACTCGAAGAGAAGCTTTGGGTCAAGGTCTTTTAAAAGCTTTAAACCCGCGTTCTGCACTTTTCTGCATAAAGAGGGTCTGGAACAAAATAGTCAACTAAAGAAGCAAATCAGTTAGCTATTTTCATTAAACCTGTATTCCTAGTACATTAATGAAAATAGTCGACTAAAGCAACAGGATTAGAGACTAATTGATGAATAATAAAATCAACAGATTATTATATTTCAATTACCTAATCATATACATATATAATCTAACATCTCTGGAAATGCTAAATCAATTAAGAACCATTAATCACAAACCCAGCATTTTCTAAAAACAATCATCAAAGCTTTTTAAACATCATCAAATCTCAAATCATCAATAAACTCCCCCTCTTTGATGATGTCAACCTGCAAAACCAGTAAAATCACAAAGAGAAGAGATGGTAGATTATCTCGCCCTTTGACATTAGCAAATAGCAGATATAGCAGATATATTCGAATGTTCTAAAGTGCAGATGTAAGCAAAATATTAGTGTGTGAAGATATTATAGACCCAAATTGTTTTAACTGCAGAAATATAATACTGAAAATATTAAAAAGGAATCATGCGTCATCATCTTCATCCTCATCTTCCTCATCATCATCAGCATCATCTTCTTCCATGGCAGCAGATTTGTGAGTATTGGAGTCATCATAGCTTTCCACAGTAACTTGAAGTTCAGCCAGTTGACGTTGGATAAGATCTATCTCATAGTCTACGTTAGTAAACCTGGCCACCATTGTCTCATGTGTGTCGCGCTGCATGGAAGTTAGAACATTAAGTCTAGATATTAACATGCGTTCAAATTCAGACATGGGTACTCCTTGATATGTTGGAGGTGCTGAGTAAGGAACCATTTGATAGGCTGTGTAATCTTGTTGATTTCCAGATGAAGTGCCAGCATCAAAGGTTGATCTTGGTGCAGATGAGGAGGGTCCAGCTTCATAAGTCCAGTCATTGTTGATCTTTGTTAGACCCACCTTACGGAGATAATAGTTGTCAAACAAATGCTTGTGATTGACAATGCGGGTAGTCTCTCCTTCAGTGGGGAAATTGAAATGATCCAGAAACTTGGAAATCAGGATTGCATACAGAAGCTTGTGATCACTGAGTCTCTTAGCCTTGAACATGTGACCCTTGATCACATATATCCAATTGACCTTGATCCTATTTTTCAAGCAGTGGATCAGTGCAAGGTCTTCCTCCATCAATTGTGCATGATTGCTCCCCCTGGGGATGAGCTGCCAAGCAAGAAAGAAAGCCAAAAGTCTTTCATCACGTTTCATCCTCCCAACATTGTATTTGAGGATGACGACTTCATCACGATTGCGCGAGCAAGACTTATAGACGACCTCCTTATTAAAGTCCAGTACGACTCCAGTGTTTCCCTTACTCGATTTTTATACCCTAATTTTTCAGACCAGCAACCCTTCTCCACAATGTGTTGTCAATTCTGACTTCTCTGCCTCTTATTTGTGATACCAAAACATTGTTCTCCACCTTCATGTTAGCATAAAACAATTTAACAAGGTCTATATAGAAGTTACCTTCTAATTCTACAAACTGTTGTAGACCCTGTGCTTGAAGGGAATTTCTCACAAAGGTCAAATTATCATTATCCAGCCAGCTGAATTTCAGTATTTTTGGGGTAAGGATCTGCTTCCTCTGCATTCTAAGCTCCACAGCTTCAACAATCTCATTGTGTTCTTCATTTTCTGACTCAGTTTCTTCATTAGATTCATCTTGTGCAGGGGCCACGGGTTGAGGAAGCTTAACTCAAACTTTGTACCTCTTAGGAAACCTTCTTTCTGAAGGTCCAGTATTTGACTCTGGGATTTGAATTGGTTGTGCCTGTGACCCAGAAGTTGAGCTTCTGTTTCTGCTTGATCTGGCTAGTTGAGGTGCAGCAGCCTGTGTGGATGCTCGATTCCGTGATGATCTCCTCAATCTTTGAAATGTCGTAGCTATTGGGGCATCAGAATCATCACTCTCAACTAAGCAATACTTATTGTTTGACATTTTAATCTGAGAACCTGAGATGATGCAGCAGTATGCGAAAATGCAGCAAATAGAGAAGAACAGTTGCAGTATTTGATATGCACAGATCTTAGAACTATATAGAGAGATAAGTATGCATGGTCAAACAAATATTGATGAGCAAATATTTTGAACAGATCTTTACTCCACCACAGATGTTCAGTTTCAGAGAATGCAGAGAATATGTTGAGAAATGGAAACTCAGTTTTGCAAACCCAATAAAGTTAATTCACATGCACCCAAAACTGTTCATCCTTTGAATGACACTGCACCCAATAGATGTATAGCTCAGATATGGTTTGAATTGATTTGATTAAAGATGATTTCTTGAAGACCCAATTGAATTTAATTGCAGTTAAAGAAATTAGTCAGCTAGTCAAAGCAATTAATAGGTTGTTCTGATAGAAACAAAAACCAGCAGGCACAATTAATGAAATACGTCTGTTATTTCATGAAAATAAGCAAGTTATTTTATGTAACAGTAAAGCACTATTGTCAGTTAAGTGAAATAAGTCTACTGTTACAAGAAATTAACAAACTGAAATATGCAGCAGTAAAATATTATTATCAGTTAAATGAAATACGTAAGCTATTTCATAGAATTAACAAACTGTTTAACTCTGCAGAAGAAAATTTAAGAAAGATGATTGATGTTTAGAATTCCCAATTCATTTCTAAGTTTGAAAAACCTATCACGACCAAGAGGTTTAGTGAAAATACCAGCTAATTGATCATTAGTGGATATGAATTCAATCCTACAATCTTTCTTTTCTATATGATCTCTTATAAAGTGGTGCCTTATTTCAATATGCTTAGTTCTAGAGTGTTGAATGGGGTTCTTAGTTAAATTTATAGCACTGGTATTGTCACACAAGATAGGAATATCATAAAGATGCAAATTGAAATCACTTAGCTGTTGTTTTAACCATAGAATCTGTGCAGTACAACTATCAGCAGCTATATATTCAGCTTCTGTTGTTGAAAGTGCAACACATGCTTGTTTCTTACTAGTCCACAAAATCAAGCAGTTTCCAAACAAGTGACATGTTCCACTTGTGCTTTTCTTGTCTAATTTGCAACCTGCAAAATCAGAATCAGTATAGCCAACCAAATTTAACTCAATACCAGTGGAATACCACAGTCCAACATTCACAGTTCCTTTGAGATACTTCAGAATTCGTTTAGCAGCTGTGAGATGTGATTCCTTTGGATTAGCTTGAAATCTTGCACATAGACATACAACAAACATAATGTCAGGTCTGCTAGCAGTGATGTATAGCAAAGAACCAATCAAACCTCTATACATAGTTGCATCAACTGATTTTCCAGATTCATCTATGTCAAGATAACAGCTTGAGGACATTGGAGTATTGGCTTCTTTGCAGCTCTCCATGTTGAACTTCTTCAATAACTCATTGCGGTACTTTGATTGATTTATGAAAGTTCCATTTTGCATCTGTTTAACCTGCAAACCTAGGAAGAAATTTAATTCTCCCATCATAGACATCTCAAATTCACCCTACATTGATTCTGCAAACTCTTGGCAAAGAGAGGGTTAGATGATCCAAAAATGATGTCATCAACATAAATTTGCACAAGTATGAGATCATTAACAACTTTCTTAGTGAAAAGAGTTTTATCCACAACTCCTCTTTTAAAACCTTGTGATATGAGGAAAGTTGTAAGTCTTTCATACCATTGTCTAGGTGCCTGTTTAAGACCATACAATGCCTTTTTGAGTTTGTAAACATGATTAGGAAACTTAGAATCAACAAAGCCAGGTGGTTGTTCAACATACACATCCTCATTTATAAAACCATTTAGAAAAGCACTTTTAACATCCATTTGATAGAGTTTGAAGCTTTTAAGACATGCAAATGCAAGCAACAACCTAATGGCTTCTAACCTAGCAACTGGTGCATAAGTTTCATCATAATCAATGCCTTCTTCCTGATTATATCCTTTGGCTACTAGTCTAACTTTGTTCCTAGTTATAATACCATTTTCATCAAGTTTGTTTTTGAAAACCCACTTTGTTCCTATAACATTCATTTCATTGTTCCTAGGTACTAGATGCCAAACATTATTTCTAACAAACTGATTTAACTCTTCATTCATAGCAATATTCCAATTATGATCAAGCAATGCATCATGAATATTTTTTGGTTCTATTTGTGAAACAAATTCCATGTGATTATAGAATTCATGTAGAGAGTTTTGAGTTGTTACTCCCTTTTCAACATTCCCAATGATGTTATCCAGAGACAATCCTTTTTTAGTCCTCCAGGATTTAGATAAGTCATTGTCTGCTGCAGAGTAGTCGACTGATCCAAAGTTATAGTCGACTGGTTCATCCTGTCTGTCAGCTTCAGCAGATTTTTCTGCATAATCTTCATTCTTTTCTGACTTCTCAGATTTTTCATCATCAGAACCTGCAAGGGAATTACCTTTTCTCTCTTTTTGGCATAAGTACTCATCAAATACAACATGAATAGATTCTTCAACAGTTAAGTTCTTTTTGTTGAAAACATGATAGGCTTTGCTATTCATGGAATAACCTAAGAAAATACCATCATCAGCATTTTCATCAAACTTTCCTAATGATGCTTTTCCATTGTTTAGTATGAATCACCTGCAACCAAAGACTTTGAAATATGCAATACTAGGAATTTTATCATTCAAAAGCTCATATGGAGTTTTATCAAGTATTGGTCTAAGCAGTACTCTATTAAGAACATAACAAGCTGTAGAGACTGCATCTGCCCAAAAGTATTTTGGAAGCTTGGATTCACTCAACATTGTCCTTGCACATTCTTGAAGAGTCCTATTCTTTCTTTCAACAACTCCATTTTGTTGTGGAGTTCTAGGTGCAGAAAAGTTGTGAGAAATGCCATGTTTAAAACAAAACTTTTCAAAATGCATGTTTTGAAACTCAGTTCCATGATCACTTCTTAAAGAAACAATTTTAAGATCTTTTTCGTTTGAAATGATCTTAGCAAATTTTATGAATGCATGGAAAGTCTCATCTTTTGAAGAAAGAAATAGTGTCCAAGTATACCTTGAGAAATCATCAACAATAACAAGAACATATGAGTTGTTTCCAATACTTACAGTTCTTGATGGACCAAACAAATCAAGATGCAAAAGCTCAAGTGGTCTCCTTGTTGAAATGATATTCTTTGACTCAAAAGAGTTTCTGGACTGCTTTCCTTTTTGGCAAACCACACATACTTTGTCCTTCACAAATTTCACATTTGGAAGCCCTCTTACAAGACTTTTGAAGCTAATCTTGTTTAATAATTGCATGTTGATGTGTCCACACCTTCTATGCCATAGCCAGCTTTCATCTTCTTTGGTTAACAAGCAGATGTTCTTGAGATTTGAGGGGTTAATGTCCAGCATGTAAACATTGTTTGTTCTTCTTCCAATGTGTACAATATCTTTGTCACATAGCTGACTTATGCTTAGCAGATTGTGTTTCAATCCTTCAACAAAGAGTACATCCTTCATTTGTGAAGAAGAACAGTTTCCAATGTCTCCAGATCCTTTGATTTCGCCCTTGCTATTGTCTCCAAAAGTAACTGAACCAGCTTCAAATGCCTTGAAGTTTATCAGCTTTGATTTGTCACCTGTCATGTGTTTAGAGCAACCACTATCTAGATACCATGAAGCTTTCTTTGCTCTATGACAGATCTGCAAAACAAAGTTAATTTACAAATTTAGGTCCCCAAAACAGGTTGGGTCCTTTGAAGTTAGGAACAACATATATTTTGGGTTTCCAATAGTATTCACCTCTTGAAATCCCAAAATTATTGACATACCAAAATCTAGATATATGTCCATGTTTCAAGCAATAAGAGCAATTTTTAAATTTGTTACTAGGATAAGATTTGTACTTAACAGCATGATGACGTTTTCCATAACCAAGACCATTTCCATTTGAAAATCCAATTTGAGAATGTGAAGTTGATTAAGTGTATTATGACCAATTTGAAACTTTGCCAAAGTTTTAATCAGATAACCAACTATTTTGGAGATTAATGCAGTTTTCACACTTTGCAGATTTGATTTTATCATTCTCGATTTATCGATTCTATCCGGTTTTTCGATTCGCGGGACATTGTCTTTTAGTTGATCTGTTTTCATCTTTCGATCTGCTATTCTGGTTTTCCAGTTCCAGTAACTTATTTTCTAGCCAGTTATTCAGTCCTTTTAGCCGATTATTTTGATAATCCAGTTTCTTTGCTTCATCATGTAATTCTCTGAATGCATCAAACAAGGTGTCATAATTCTCACTCATATCAGAATCACAAGAACTTACTTGGCTAGATGTTTCTTCATTAGCTACAAGGCACAGATTAGCTTGGTTTTTAGATTCAGAATCTGAATTTGATTATTTGCTGGAATCACTGTCATCCCAGGCCATATATGCTTTCTTGCCTTTCTTGAAGTGCTGATTGCGTTTGTCTTTATCTCTTCTTTCATTCTTTTCTGGGCTTCTATCTTTTCTTTGATTCAAAAGAGGACAATCTATCTTGACTTGTCCTAACTGCCCACAATTAAAGCAAGAGAAATTAGAGGAATTAAAATCAGATTTTCTGGTGTACCTCTTCTGATTTTCTTGGAACCTGTCTTTTGGATAATTCTTCCTCTTTAAGAACTTTCCAAACTTCTTAACCAGCATAGCAAATTCTATACTTTCATCTTCTTTCTCTTCATCACTCTTTAAGCATTCCTTGGCTTTTAGTGCAAGACTCTTGTTCTGTTTATCAGAAGTTTCAAGTTGATCAAGCCTGCTTAACTCCAGCTCGTGTTCCCTCAGTTTTCCAAACAAAGTTGCAGTGTTCATGACAGTTAAATCCTTTGTTTCAAGGATTGCTGTAACTTTCGGCTGTCAGCTCCTACTTAAGCATTTGAGAACCTTTATGTTGAGCTCTTCATCATCAAACTTCTTTCCTAAACCCAGCAGATGATTCACTATGTGTGTAAAGCGCTTCTGCACGTCTTGGATGGTCTCTCCTGGTTGCATTCTAAACATCTCATACTCTTGTATGAGGGTGTTCTTTCTTGCTCTTTTTACCTCTGTTGTTCCTTCATGGGTAACTTGTAGAATATCCCACATTTCTTTAGTTGTTGTGCATTGAGAAACCTTGAAAAATTCATCAAGATTAAGAGCATATGTTAAAATATTTTTTGCCTTACTGTCAAACTGGGCTTTTTTGTTCTCAGCATCAGTCCACTGTTCCCATGGTTTTTCAATCAATTCTCCATTTTCAGATTTCATAGTTGGAATGAAAGGACCATTAATCACTGCATCCCACACGCCTCTATCAACAAACTCGAAGAAGATCTTCATTCTGGCTTTCCAGAAGGATAATTCGCTCCTACAAAGAGTGGAGGTCTGTTGGTAGATGCTCCTTCAGCAAAGGGAAGCTTGTCACCCATCTTGAATCTTTCTTGAGTACCTTACAAGAACCTGCTCTTGATACCAATTGTTAGATGCGGAATTATATCAAGAAGGGGGGGTTGAATTGATATAAAGCTTTATTGAAAACTTTTTCGTATCATAAAATTTACTGGTGCAGTTTACTGACAATTAGCCGACTGATTATTGCAAAATAGTAGGTTAGTTCTTAATGCAGAATATAACAGATGATGAAGGATAAGAAAATATAACACCAAGAATTATACTGGTTCGTTCTTTGTGCAAGAACTACATCCAGTTGGTGATCTGCAACTCCACAGATCCTAATCACTATCAGAAATGTGTTCTTTACAACAAATCTTTCTTGAACACTACAAGAAACTCAAAGAACCTATTTTAAACACTATAGAACAGTTCTAAACCCACTGACTCACACTGAGTCACTGTGATCACCCCAATCACAGACAACAGGGTTCTAAAACCCTCCTACAAATCTCTATCCCGAGATTAAAGAATACAAGATACAGTGAAAGAAAATATTCTTCTTAAACAGTAAAAATAGTAAATGAATTTCTGCAGATTCCTTTGCTCTGAATGTTTGCAGCTCTTGAGTGTATTCTCTTGAATTCTTTCGCACATTCAAACGTCCTTTAGAGTTGTATTTATAGACTCGAAGAGAAGCTTTGGGTCAAGGTCTTTTAAAAGCTTTAAACCCGCGTTCTGCACTTTTCTGCATAAAAAGGGTCTGGAACAAAATAGTCGACTGAAGAAGCAAACCAGTTAGCTATTTTCATTAAACCTGTATTCCTGGTACATTAATGAAAATAGTTGACTAAAGCAACAGGATTAGCAGACTAATTGATGAATAATAAAATCAACAGATTATTATATTTCAATTAGCTAATCATATACAGATATAATCTAACATCTCTAGAAATTCTAAATCAATTAAGAACCATTAATCACAAACCCAACATTTTCTAAAAACAATCATCAAAGCTTTTTAAACATCATCAGATCTCAAATCATCAACACAAACACAAGAGGTACAATAAAAAATCTTATTTGGTTTCTTCTAACTTTACTTGTTTTGGTTGTGGAAAACAGGGACATATTAAGGTTGAATGTCCATATTCTCAAAACAAAGAAAAGAATGGAGAAAAGAAACATGAAAAATCATCCAAAAACAAGAAGGCATATATAGCATGGGATGAGAATGATGTCTCCTCTAGTAGTGATTCTTCAAGTGAAGATGAAAAGGCCAATCTTTGTCTTATGGCTGATTGTGTTACAACAAGTAGTGTAAGTTCCTCAACAACTCAAAATGGTGTCCATTATGATCAACTGCTGCATAATTTTCTGGAATTGCATGAAGAAGCTAATAAAGTTGTTTGTTCAAACAATAAGCTTAAAGGTATGAATAATTGGTTAGAGAACAAGGTGAAAGAGCTAGAGAAAGAGCTAGAAAATTCAAAAACTGATTCTGAGAATCTTGAAATGATTTATAAAGCTTCAAATTGTAATTGTGATCATGCTGAAAAAGTTTGCAAAAACTGCAAAATTTTGGAAGATAAAATTGAGTATTTGAACAAAGCTCTAGCTAGATTCACCATGGAAAGAGCCAATTTGGAGACCCTCTTAGGCTTTCAAAATTGTGTAATAAATAGAGCTGGACTTGGATTTACAAATGGTTTTCAAAAGAAACAAAAGTCTTATAGAAATTTCTTTTCATATGGAAAACCATCCAGCACTTCATTTATTACATGTTTTTATTGTATGAACAAGGGACATGCTTCAAAGTCTTGCAAAATCAAAAAATTTGGAGTTCCTAGTGGTAAATATGTTTGGAAGCCAAAATGTGATAGAAAGGCAACTAATTTTGTTGGACCCAAATTGATGTGGGTACCAAATATTCTCCATTGATTGTGTTTTGTAGGTGTTCTTGAAGGCCAAAGAATCATTGTGGTATCTAGATAGTGGCTGTTCAAGACATATGTGTGGTGACAAAAGAAAGTTTGTCAAACTCACCTTGAAAAATAGAGGTTTTGTCACATATGGAGACAATAACAAAGGGAAAATACTTGGAAGTGGTGATGTTGGTAACATTTCTTCAATCCTTATTGAAAATGTGTTATATGTTGAAGGTTTGAAGCATAATCTCCTTAGTATTAGCCAGTTGTGTGATAAAGGTTTTAGAATTACCTTTGAAACAAATCATTGCAAAATTATTGAGAAAAATTCTGAAAAAATCTGCATGCTAGGAAAGAGAATTGAAAATATATACATGCTTGATCTTGATCATATGAGTGCAACTAATTTTACATGTCTCGTGTCTAAAGAAGATAGTTCATGGCTTTGGCATAGAAGAGATGCACATATAAACATGAATCATTTGGAAAAATTGATTTCAAAAGAGCTTGTTTTAGGGCTACCAAAGCTAAAATTTGAAAAAGGAAAAATTTGTCATGCATGTCAAAGAGAAAAACAGACCAAAGTATCTTTTAATCTGAAAAATTATGTGTCTACATCAAAACCTTTGGAATTGCTGCATTTAGATTTTTTTGGTCCATCTATAACTATGAGTATTGGTGGAAACTATTATGCTTTAGTTATTGTTGATGACTATTCTAGATTTAATTGGACTTTATTCCTTACAAATAAAAATGATGCATTTCATGCTTTTAAGAAACTTGACAAGGTTTTACAAATTGAAAATAGCTGCAGCATAATTGCTCTAAGAAGTGATCACGGAGGGGAATTTGAAAATGAAAAGTTCAATCATTTTTGTGAAAAATATGGAATTAAACATAACTTTTCAGCACCTAGAACTCCTCAACAAAATGTTGTGGTTGAGAGGAAAAATAGGTCACTTGAAGAACTAGCAAGGACTATGCTTAATGAATCAAATATTCCTAAATATTTTTGGGCAGATGCAGTAAATACTGCATGTTATGTAATAAATAGGGTTTTGATAAGACCTATTTTAAAGAAAACCCCTTATGAATTGTATAAAGGGAGAAAACTCAACATAGCACATCTTAGAGTGTTTGGCTGCAAGTGTTTTGTGTTAAATAATGGTAAAGAAAAACTTGACAAATTTGATGCTAAAATTGATGATGCATTGTTTTTAGGTTATTCTTCTAATAGCAAAGCATATAGGATTTATAACAAAAGATTAGCTATCATTGAGGAATCAATTCATGTTGTTTTTTATGAGACTAATGTGCAAAATGAAGGTGCAGTAAGTGGTGCAAGTGCAGGAGAAGAGAATTTAATTGAAAGTGTATCAGCTGAACAATTACAATCTGATAAAGCTGCTGCAGACAAAATTTTAGCTGGTGAAAATAAAAAAGAACAGGCTGAAATTCTGGCACCAGAACTGAAATCTGCAGAAAATGATTTACCCAAAGAATGGAGGGTGCCTCGTGAGCTATCCATTGAAAATGTGATAGGTGATGTTCAGCAAGGTGTTTCTACTAGAAGATCCATGCATGATACATGTTTAACTGCTGCATTTGTTTCCCAAGTTGAACCTAAGTGTCTTGATGATGCATTACTTGATGAAAATTGGATTTTAGCTATCCAAAATGAACTGAATCAATTTAAAAGGAATGAGGTCTGGGAACTAGTTCCTTGCACACCTAAAATGAATATAATTGGAACAAATGGGTGTTTAAAAATAAAATGAATGATCAAGGAATAATAACTAGAAATAAAGCTAGGCTTGTGGCTAAAGGATACAATCAAGAGGAAGGAATAGATTATGAAGAAACATATGATCCTGTAGCTAGATTAGAAGTTGTTAGGCTATTGCTTGCTTTCTCATGCATGATTGGATTTAAACTACATCAAATGGATGTGAAAAGTGCATTTTTGAATGGTTATATAAATGAAGAAATTTATGTTTCACAACCATCTAGATTTGTTAATCACAAGTTTCCTAATCATGTATATAAACTCAAAAAGGCTCTTTATGGACTCAAGCAAGCTCCAAGACAATGGTATGAAAGGTTGAGTAACTTTCTTATATCTCAAAATTTTGAAAGGGGCCAAGTTGATAAAACCTTGTTCATTAGGAAGTCTTTGGACTACATAATCCTTGTGCAGGTTTATGTAGATGATATAATTTTTGGATCCACTAATGAGAAGCTTTGTGAAGAATTTGTGGCAGCTATGCAGGGGGAGTTTGAAATATCAATGATGGGTGATCTAAACTTCTTCTTAGGGTTACAAGTCAAGCAAATGAATCATGGAACATTTCTTAATCAATCAAAATATTGCAAAGAGCTGTTAAAGAAGTATGACATGGATAGCTGCAAAGAATCAAGCACTCCTATGGCTACCAGCAGCTACCTTGATGCTGATGAAAGTGGTAAACCATTTGATTCCACTAAATATAGAGGTTTGATAGGTTCTCTTTTATACCTAACTGCTAGTAGGCCAGATATAATCTTTAGTGTATGCATGTGTGCTAGATTTCAGTCTAATCCTAAAGAATCACACTTTGCAATTGCTAAAAGAATCCTAAAATATCTAAAAGGTACTATTAATGTTGGTTTGTGGTATCCAAAAGGTGCATCATTTAATCTAGTAGGCTATTCAGATGCTGATTTTGCTGGTTGTAAATTGGATAGGAAAAGCACAAGTGGAACTTGTCATCTATTAGGAAGTAGTCTAGTATCATGGCATAGCAAAAAGCAAGCTAGTGTGGCTTTGTCTACTGCTGAAGCTGAATATGTTGCAGCTGGGAGCTATTATGCTCAAACTTTGTGGTTAAAACAACAGCTTTTTGATTGTGGCTTGAAACTAGATCACATTCCTATTAGGTGTGACAACACAAGTGCTATCAATTTAACCAAAAATCCTATTTTGCATTCTAGAACAAAGCACATAGAAATAAGGCACCATTTCATTAGAGATCATGTTCAAAAAGGTGACTACATAATTGAATTTATTGATTCACATAACCAACTTGCTGATATTTTTACCAAACCACTCTCTAAAGATAGATTTTTTTAGTTAAGAAATGAATTGGGTGTTCTTGATATCTCAAATGTGATTTAATTCATGTGTGACTCATTCTTGTTATTGTACCTGCTGTTTTGTGTGTTTGATTGTATAATTTTGCATGTTTGTTAATTGATTGTAGTTATACTTGAAGTTTATATGATATAGAATGAAATATGCAATGACATTTAGTTTTTTAGTTAGTGATTTCGTGTTTTAATTAGCTTATTTCACTTAATTTGGGGCTGCAGTGGAGTTGCAGTGATTTTTGTCTCTGATTTAGTCAGTTCATTGTCGATTTAGTTAGTTAATTTCATTAATTGGTATTAAATCAGTATCAGACTATCTGTTTTAATCAGCTATTTCGCACAAATCAACCAACTGAAATTGTCTGGAACAATACAAAATTAAATACCAGAACTAATTAGGTGATAAATTGCATTGATTTACATTCAATTGGTGAATTTAAGTTGATTGATTGATAGTTGTGAATCAGTTACACTTAAAATACAACTGGTTAAAGAATCTTGACTCTTGTTTTGTCATTTAGTGCTTTTGTCTTGCTTTTAACTGATTTCTCTTTCCAAATTCAAAATTCACTTAACTGACTGAATGCCTTGGATAAAACAAAACCTGCTCCATATCTCTGCAACATATATTGCCTCTGATTGCTTGTTTGACTACACAATGCATTGAATCCTTTCTAAAAGCTGTTGATTAAATTGTTTAAATACATATGCTGAATTGCATTGCCATACGTATTGCTTGTGTGTGAAAACTCTGCATATACTGTCTCTGCTCTGTTCTCTGTATTCTTTCTCTGTCATGGCTTCCTCAAGCAATCCCAGAAAGAAATCGAAAACAACTGGATCTGCAACTATTAAAGAGAAGTTGTTGCTGCTAAATCAGTTGTTGCTGGTGCTGTTTTTACTGGTTTTGGAGTAATCTTGTTGCTGTATTTGCTGGTTTTTGAAGAAAAGTTGTTGCTGTGTTTGCTGGTTTTTGGAATGCTGTTGCTGTTGCTGCATTTATGCTGATGCACTTGCTGTTACTGAAGTGTTGTTGATGTTGATGTTGCTGGTGCATCAATTTTGTTGCTCCTACACTGATTCTGTTGCTGCTACACAAATTCGGTTGTTGCTGCACTAATCCTGATGTTGTTGCTATTTTTTTTGTTTTTGGAGTAATGCTGGTTTTGCTGTTGCATATGTTGCTGCATTCATGTTTTGCATTTCATTGCTATTTGTTTTTGTGTTGTCTGTGCTTATTTGTTGCTGGTTTTTTTTTTAATTGGGTCTCATGCCCATGTCTGTTGAACATTTCTGATTTACTGCATATGCTATATTTGAATCTTTTCCTCCTTATGCTATTTGATGATTACAAAGGGGGAGAAATAATGAGGCACACCATGTAAAAGGGGAGAAATATTGAGGCTCAACATGTAAAAGGGAGAATGTGTGAAAGGGGGAGAATATGTAATTGGGAGATTGTTTCTACTGCTGTATTTTTCTACTCTGTGTTTATTTTCAGGACTCCTACATTCTTCAAAGACAATGGATGCTTCAAGTGGTTGTCATCATCAAATAGGGGGAGTTTGTTGGACTTGAAGACTTGGTTTCAAGTTAATTTGATGTCTCCAACCACTTTGATGATGAAAATGATGGTGTTTGAAGAATGAAGATTTTATCTTAGGATTAGAGTGTCTTAGGATGTGGGGTAAGATGCATTTCATTTAATCTTGGACTTAATCTTGTGTTTTAAAATGGTTTGAAATGTTTTAAAATGTTTTGAAATGTTTTTAAAAGTCTTAACTATTTTTCAACTCATTAAAAATGTGTTTTCAATTAGTTAAAATGTTCTTAGTTTGATGGCTAAGTCATTCTTAAACATTTTAACCAATTGGTGTTTTAAAGCTTTGTTTTGACTAATTTCAGCTAGCTATTTTTCTGAATTTAAATCAGTTAAAATTCTGGAGCTATTTTTGAGAAATCCAAGCTCTTTGGAAAATCTGGTTAATTCGCGTTTTCAACTGACTGTTTTTAGTTTTCAGAATTGGGGTGCTCTCTGGAAAATTCATTTTAATGAAAACAACTAGCTAAATCGCGTTTCAACTGACTGATTTTATCAGAAACAACATCATTGGACCAGTTCTGTTTCAAATACTTTGAGTTTTAAAGAACTGGGCAACGAATCAATTACAGAGAAACCCATTGTTCAAGAAGACTTTTCAAGTGTTCTAAATCAATTTGTGAAATCAATCAAGGAGTCCAAGATCAAATTGAATTGAGAATCTTTCATAGAAAGTCATCCCCTATTTTTTGCTCTGTTTCAGTTTCTGGAATTGATTTTCAGGTGAATTCGTTCCAAATTCTTGTGTAATCTTGTACTGGGTTTGTTTCTTCTTAATCAAGGTGATTAAGGTGTTCTTGTAATAGGGTTTTACAAGGGTATACAAATCTTGTAGGGTTCAAGATCAAGTGTATTGTTCTGGTTTTAGTTTTTCATGTACGGTTCATGTAAAAACTGAAATTTAGTGAATTGCTTTGATTTGGGTGTTTAGGAAACTGGATGTAGCCTTCATTGGAAGGTGAACCAGTATAAATCTCTTGTGTTGATCTTCTTTCCCTGCTTCTTTAAATTCTGTAATTGATATTTGAATTGCTAATTGAATTGGATATATGATACATTGGTATAAGCATTTCAAGAATCTTTAAAGAATTGATTTTCATCTTCATTTTGAATCTGTTTTTTAGAAATTGGCCTTGGATTTCGAAAATCTTTTAAGAGTTTAATTCACCCCCCTCTTAAACTCAGCCATTTATTCCAACAATTTACTCTTATGTCTTTATGATTCAAGCCTTGTCTTAAATTGTGTTGGCTGGTTTTTATATTTTTTCATTCTCTTCTCCTTTTGAGCTCCTTGTGAAGTGAACCTTCACACTTAGATAACCTCTGGGATTATCTTCGTGTCCAGTGGGAATCTTCCTTGAGGCTTTCCTTCTAATTGACATTCCATCAAACACCTTATGTGCTAAATATTAAAATGAACCCTTATCAAAGGTCATGAGCTATATATGCTGTTTTGAAAAGAAAAATGCAAGAAAAAGTGACCAAGCGCATCATTCTAGAATTTAACTACATGGTTGTATGCTTAAGGATGAGTATGACAAATTAGTACCATCATTTGTAGGATCCTAATCTTCTTGTTATGTGTGGTTTGCTGGAAAAATTTTCTGCATGTTCTAAGTGTTTCCTTTGAGTTTTCTTTCAAGCTTTTCTCCTTTATAATCTCTTGTTAAGTTGATTGTATTTTCCTTAGTGTGCCTCTTTCTTGTTTTGAACTTTTCTTGCTTTGTCTTTAGGAAATTTTATAAGTTTTTTCTTTGAAGTTTTCTTTCTTGTTTCTTGAGTGTGGAGGCCAAACATCCTTCATTTGAGTCCACTCAAGATTAAAAGTTCGCCATTAAGGGTTGGAAAACTCTTGGTTCACAAAAGAGTTGAGTGAATCCCACCTTCAAGCTTAGAGAGCAAGCCAAAATACTTTGAGGTTTGTAATTTTTTTGTTTTGCTAACCTTTTAAAATTCTTGCTTGTATTGTGTTCTTTGCTGAATAGGTAATCATGTTTGCCACTTCCTCACCAATCTCCCCTAATGAAGCCAAAAGAGAGAGTGCTCTCTTAGAAAACCAATTAAGAGTCCAAAGTGAGTTACCCTTAGTAGAACTAATGAGAGAGATGGAACTTTCAAGAAAAGAGAGTGAGAGCTACATGAGGGAAACCATTGCAAGGCTTGAGAGAGAGAGAGGAGAGAAGAGAGAGCCGAAAGAGAAAGAGAAAGAGAGAGAGGAAGAGAAGAGAGAGGAAGAGAGAGAAAGGGAGAGAAGAAGAAGAACACAGTCCCCATCAAGCCACAATTAAGAAGATGAAATGTACTATGGTGGAAGGAGAAGAGCTAGGCGCAATACTCCTCAACACAAGCCCAACTATTCTAACATCAAGATCCCAAAATTCTATGGAGACAACAATCCAGACGTCTACTTGGAATGTGAGGCTAAAGTGGATCAAATTATGAATGTGAACCCTCTCGAGGGGCATGAGCAAGTTGATGTAATAGTTGTAGAGTTTGAGGGATATGCCATGACTTGGTGGCATAAAACTTGTATGGACTATATCCAAGGGCCACCCACGGCCTCTTGGATGGATATTAAGTATTTAATGCATGCTAGATTTGTTCCTTCCCACTATAGGAGGGAAATCCTTTTGAAGCTCCAACAGCTTCAACAAAGAAATATGTGTGTGGATGATTATTATAAACTGCTTGAATCTTTGTTGCTTAAGGCCAACTTGAATGAAGAAACAAATGAGGCCAAGGTATCTAGGTTTGTGAGTGGGTTAAGGAGGGATATTTAGGACTTGGTAGAATTATATGAATACTCCTCAATTGAGAATGTTTTGCACTTGGCCCTCAAAATTGAAAAGAAAACAGGGCCCAAGGATGAATAGTTCACATAATGACTACTATAGTTCTTCTTGGAAGGATAAAAGCAAAGAAAAACATGATAGGAAGCCTTCCAAATCCCACCATGACTCCACTCCTAGGGACCAAACGGCTAGGGACACTCCTAACTCCTCCTCCCACCCCCAAAGGTCAAGTTCCATTAAATGTTTTAAATGTTTAGGGTATGGGCACATTGCTTCTAATTTCCCAACCAAGAGAACCATGACCCTACGGGAGAATGGAGAAGTTGAGAGTGAACATTCTTCTCCCCCTTCCCCTTCAAGAGAGAACTCCTCCCACTCTTCCTCTAGTTATGAAGAGGTTAAGCCTTGTGAGGGAGATTTGTTGGTAGTGAGGCGCATGCTGGGACAAGTTCAAAAGGAACTTGATAACTCCCAAAGAGAAAATATTTTCCACACAAGGTGCCTCATTAACAACAACCTTTGCTCACTCATCATTGATGGAGGAAGTTGTGTCAATGTGGCTAGCACAAGGGTGGTAGAAAAACTTAGTTTACCTACCACTCCTCATGCCAAGCCCTACAAGCTCTCATGGCTTAGTGAGGAGGGTGAGATTGAGGTAAATAAACAAGTCCTTATTAACTTCTCAATAGGAACTTATGAGGATGAGGTACTTTGTGATGTTGTACCTGTGGAAGCAACCCACATTCTTCTGGGTAGGCCGTGGCAATTTGATAAACAAACTTTCCATGATGGCCTTACCAACAAATTTTCTCTTAGCTTCCATGGTAAGAAGATCACATTATTACCCCTCTCCCCTCAAGAAGTTAGTGAGGACCAAAAGAAAATGAAAAAAAAGAGAAAAGAAGAAAAGAAGGAAAAGAAAAGGCAAGCAAGGAGGCCAAGAAGAAGGGCATCATGATCTCCCACAAGGGGGTTAAGAAGGTAATGCTTGCCAATAAACCCATGTATGTAGTGTTGGCATATTTCAACACCAGAGTTTTATGAAGACCTAAAGTTTTGATGATGAAGTTTTAGAAAGTTTTAATCAACATTAAAGACTTATGCCATCTCACAAAGGAAGGATGCTTGATAGAAAAGGAAAGGCATAAAGAGCATTCAAAGCTTTCAAGAGAGAAGATTGATGAAGATTTTCTCAAAGAGCTGAAGGATCAAGAGTAGAAGGTTCTGTTTTGGGTGTTGGATAAAAAGAGTAAGTCATAAATCCCATTCAAGACCTTCCCAAACAAGAGAGCAAGGTGTTTTCTCGCAAAAACGTTTTTCTACGCTTTTAATCGATTACCATACGTAGATAATCGATTATTTAACTTAAAATTTGAATTAAAAATGTCTAACGAACTAAATAATCGATTAAGTGTTTTTGATAATCGATTATATTGATTTCTGGGTTAATATAATCGATTATGGCCTTAATTTAATCGATTATATCAGACGAAATTTGTTTTCCAGTTTTTAAACATGATATAATTGATTAAGCTTTTAATATAATCGATTAAATGAGTCATTTTTGCGAAATCAATTCTAAATCAACGTAAGAATGGAAACTTTGGAGCATTTTCGAATTATAAAATGAAAGAGAATGTCTTAGGTTAAACACATCTGATTAAACACGAAATATTCAAAGTGTTTCTGCACCTTAGCCTTTTCAAAGCCGCTTTCCTGCTCTCTTCTGTTTGATCAAGTCTTTGGAAGTGGTGATCATTGTGCTTAAGCTTTCTATCCAGCACGTATCAGGTGTATTCTTTTACTATTTTCTTTAAATGGGAAAATTCATCCCTTGGATTGGTTCTAAGGGAGGTGTTTCATCTCTTGTGTGTCAAGAGAGGTGGGTTTCATCCTCAGTGTGTCTGAGGAGGTGTTTCATCCTTAGTGTGTATGAGGAGGTGTTCTTTTGTCTTTATTTGTTATTGCATGAATTGGTGTTTGTAATTTCAAATTAAAGATAGTGGGGAAAATCATCACGGATTTGTGGTGGTTGGGAACTGGACGTAGGATTGGCTTAATCCGAACCAGTATAAATCTCTGTGTTATTTCTCTTTCTCTATCTCTTTTAATTGTGGATCATTATAACAATTGCAAATCCAAACAACGTTAATCAAAGGATAAGAAAAATCCACATCCGAGTTTTTGAATGTTTTTCAAAATCTGAAAAGTTATTTGAAAGAGAAAATTTTACTAAAATCCAATTCACCCCCCCCTCTTGGTTTTTACACTACCATCTTTATTTAACAATTGGCCTCAGAGCTGGTTTTTTGAAAGTTATTCAAAAACAAGATCCTTATGGCAGACAAAAATCAAACTTTTGCTGAAGGTGCATCTATTCATAGACCACCACTATTTACAGGTGAAAACTATCCTTTTTGGAAAAAGAGGATGGAAATTTTTCTAAGGTCTAATGATCAAGGCGTTTGGGATGCAATTGTAAATGGTCCATTTATTCCTGTGGTTGTTGTTGAATTAGCGCAGGTACCCAAAAAGAGAGCAAATTGGAGCAAAGATGAATACAACCAGAATCAATGCGACATAAGGGCGTGTAACATGATAGCATCTGCTCTAACTATTGATGAGTTTTATAGGTTGTCGGATTGCACTACAGCAAAGGAGATGTGGGACACTTTAGAAGTCACACATGAAGGAACGGAAGACGTGAAAAGATCAAGGAAAAATACCTTGATTCAAGAATACGAGATGTTCCGAATGAGCAAAGGGGAAACCATATATGACGTCCAAAAGAGATTTACTCACATTGTAAATCACCTCAAGGCGTTAGGTAAGAAATTTGATACTGAAGAGCTAAATGTGAAAATTTTGAAATCTTTGGACAGGACTTGGCAACCTAAAGTGACGGCCATCACGGAATCAAAGAACCTTGCAAATATGAACATGACAACTCTCTTCGGGAAGCTTAGAGAACATGAAATGGAGCTTGGACGTTTCAAAGGAGAAGAAGAAGACGTCAAAAGAAAAGGTGTTGCTCTTAAAGCGGAATCCCACAAAGATGAGAGTAGTGACACAGATGATGATCTTGAATGCAGTGACATCAGCTTGTTCGTCAAAAAGTACAAAAAGTTTATCAAGAACAAGAACAAAGGAAATTTCAAGAAAGGTAAGAAAACTGAAAACCTAAATTCTCTTGATAACTTTAAGTGCTATGGTTGTGGAAAAATGGTCACTTAAAGTCGGATTGCCCCAACATCAAGAAGGATGAAGAAAAGGCAAAGAAATACAAGAAGCCTTTTGATAAGAAGAAAAAGAAGGCATACATCGCGTGGGAAGATAATGACGTGAGTTCTTCTAGTGCAAGCGAGTCAGAAGAAGAAGCCAATATTTGTCTTATGGCGGATGATGATGATGATGCCGAATCCACATGTAGCAAGGTAAGTGATTCTGGCCTTCCTGATAATTATGATGAGTTGCTTGAAGAGTTTTTGGATTTATGTGAAAAATCGGAAAAACTAACCTTCTTTCATAATAAATTAAAAAATGACTACAAAAGTCTTGAAAAGAAAATTTCTGATTTGGAAGAAGAGAAAAAGGTTTAAAAGAGGATTTGGAAAAAGCGAAAATTCCTTGCAAATGCAAAACCAAAATTCCTATTTGTGAAAATTGTAGTGTTCTTGCAAACAAGGTCTCTAATCTTGAAATATCTCTTTCAAACATTACGATGGGTAATAATAATTTAAATAATGTTTTGAAAGACAACAAAGGTTTATACGGAAAAGCAGGACTTGGTTACAATTTCAAAAATAATAATAAATCAAACAAAATTGTTTTTGTTCAAGGAGAATCATCAAATACGAAAAAGATTTTCGAAGTTCCTCATTTCAAAAATAAAACAAATGAGCCTAAAAAGAAGTTTTATAAAAATGCATATATACCAAGAAAAACAAATGTTCCTACATGTTTTTATTGTATGCATAAAGGTCATTCTGTTAATAGATGCAATATTAAACGTTTTAGTGTTCCTAATGGGAAATACAAATGGGTTCCCAAAGGAAAATCTGTTTCTAACCCATGAGGACCCTAATAAGTGACTTTAGGGGACCTAAATATTTTTGTTTATGATGCAGGTTGGTCCCAAGTCCAAAAAGTCACTATGGTATCTTGATAGTGGTTGTTCAAGGCACATGACGGGTGATAAAAGCAAATTCAAAAGCTTCAAAAAGAAAGAACAAGGTTTTGTAACCTATGGTGACAACAATAAGGGAAAAATCATTGGTAGTGGAATGATTGGAGACTCCCTAAAGATTCATGATGTTCTTCTTGTTGATGGGTTGAAGCACAATTTGCTAAGCATTAGTCAACTTTGTGATAAAGGCTTAAAGGTAACGTTTGATAGTGATCTTTGCAAAATTCATCACAAGGACTCAAATGAAATCGCCCTCATTGGTAAGAGACACAATAACATCTATTTGATTGACATTGATTGTGCATCTACATCTAGTAATTTGTCTTGTTTAGTTGCGAAAGAAGAGGATCCATGGTTATGGCATAGAAGAGCTGCTCACATTCATATGCCTCATCTAAGTAAACTCATATCTAAAGAGTTAGTGATTGGTTTGCCAAAACTGGTTTTTGAAAAGAACAAACTATGTGCAGCTTGTCAAAAAGGGAAGCAAACGAAAAATTCTTTTAAATCTAAAAATGTTGTTTCCACTTCAAAACCTTTAGAATTACGCACATGGATTTATTTGGCCCTCTAGAACAAAAAGTTTTGGTGGCAATTATTATGCTCTTGTGATTGTTGATGATTACTCTAGATTTACTTGGACTCTCTTTCTTTCATCTAAAAGTGATGCTTTCAAAGAATTTAGAAAATTTGCCAAGGTTATTCAAAATGAAAAAGATTTGAAAATCAAGTTTTTACGAAGTGATCATGGCGGTGAATTTCAAAATGTTTCTTTTGAAAATTTTTGTGAAGAAAATGGTATTTCTCATAATTTTTCAGCACCAAGAACACCTCAACAAAATGGTGTGGTTGAAAGGAAAAATAGATCTTTGGAAGAACTTGCAAGAACTATGTTGAATGAAAATAATTTACCTAAATATTTTTGGGCTGATGCCGTAAGCACCGCATGTTATGTTTTAAATAGAGTTTTAATAAGACCTATTTTGAAATTAACTCCTTATGAGCTTTTCAAAGGAAGAAAACCAAATATTTCTCATTTCAGAATTTTTGGATGCAAATGTTTTGTTTTGAATAACGGAAAAAGATAGCCTTGGGAAATTTGATGCTAAATCCGATGAAGCCACATTTTTAGGTTATTCTTTGCATAGTAAAGCATATAGAGTTTTTAATAAAAGGACTTTAACTGTTGAAGAATCTATACATGTTGTCTTTGATGAATATCTAGACCTTGAGGAAACCCCTCTTGAGTCAAAAAGATTCTTTGTAGATGATGAAGGAATACATCAAGAAGAAACTCCTCTAGAAGAAACTGTTGAAGAAATCAGTTTGGATGAGAATCCTCCTCATGATGAAAGTCTACCAAAAGAATGGAGACCACCTAGAAACGTGTCGTTGGACAATGTCATTGGAGACATCTCAACAGGTGTAAGAACAAGGAGGAACATGAATAATTTCTGCATGAATGTTGCTTTTGTTTCACAGGTTGAACCAAAGAATGTAGAAGAAGCATTGACGGATGAACATTGGTGTATAGCAATGCAAGAAGAGCTAAATCAGTTTGAAAGAAATCAGGTATGGGATTTAATTCCTAGGACTAACAATATGCAGGTTATAGGTACAAGATGGGTTTTTAGGAATAAGCTTGATGAAGATTGAAATATCACCAAGAACAAAGCAAGGCTGGTTGCAAAAGGATATAGACAAGAAGAAGGCATAGATTATGATGAAACCTATGCTCCAGTAGCAAGACTTGAAGCTATCCGCTTGTTGCTAGCATATGCCTCCATTATCGGATTCAAATTATTTCAAATGGATGTAAAAAGTGCTTTTCTAAACGGATACATCAAGGAAGAAGTTTATGTAGAACAACCTCCAGGCTTCGAAGATTTCAAAAATCCTAATCATGTCTACAAGTTGAAGAAAGCCTTGTATGGACTCAAACAAGCCCCAAGATCTTGGTATGAAAGGTTAAGTAATTTCTTACTTGAAAATAATTTTAGAAGAGGTAAAGTTGATTCTACTCTTTTTATTAAGAAATCAAAGAAACATATTCTTATTGTTCAAGTTTATGTTGATGATATCATTTTTGGATCAACTAATGATGATCTTTGCCAAGAGTTTGCTAGAAATATGCAGGGAGAGTTTGAAATGTCCATGATGGGAGAATTAAATTTCTTTCTTGGTTTGCAAATCAAACAATTGAAGAAAGGCATATTTATATGTCAAACAAAGTACTGCAACGAACTCTTGAAGAAATTTTAGATGGAAAGTTCCAAGGATGCCGCAACTCCCATGGCCACATCTTGCTATCTAGACCAAGATTTAAACGGTAAGGCGGTAGATCAAACACGGTATCGAGGTATGATCGGATCATTACTTTATCTTACTTGCCAGTAGACCGATATAATGCAAAGTGTGTGTGTTTGTGCTAGGTTTCAATCCAACCCTAGAGAATCACACCTAAAAGCCGTTAAGAGAATCCTTAAGTACCTTAGAGGAACAAAATCCTTTGGTTTATGGTACCCTTCGGGAGCCTCACCTAGTATTATAGGTTTTCGGACTCAGATTATGGTGGTCGTAGAATTGATAGGAAGAGTACTAGTGGTACATGTCATCTTTTAGGATGTTCTTTAGTTTCATGGCATTCTAAGAAACAGGCTAGTGTTGCTCTTTCAACCACGGAGGCTGAGTATATAGCAGCAGGGAGTTGTTGTGCTCAAATACTATGGATGAAGCAGCAATTAGAAGACTTTGATATCTTTTTAGATCATATCCCTCTTAAGTGTGATAACACTAGTGCCATTAACCTGACTAGGAACCCTATCATGCATTCTAAGACAAAGCATATAGAAATTAGACATCATTTCATTAGAGATCATATAGCTAAAGGTGATTGCATCATAGAATATATAGATACCAAACATCAACTAGCTGATATCTTCACCAAACCTTTGCCTAGAGATAAATTTTATGAGCTTAGAAGAGATCTAGGAATTGTTTGTGATAAATCTGTTGTTTGAATGATGTTTGTTGTTGATTTTGATGTTAATTCAGTGTTTTACGAAAATTTACGTATTTAATCGATTAGGTTTTGGGTGTTAATCGATTAAACGCACAATTTGTGAAACTGTTTTATAACATAATCGATTAAATCGCTGGGGAGCAATTTAATCGATTAAGGAATGCACATAATCGATTAAATTTCTGGGTTTTCGTTTTCTGGAAAATTTTCGAAGGCAAATAATCGATTAAATGAAGAACATAATCGATTAAATGCACCGTTCTGTGTTTTTCTGCAACTCTGCTTTTCGAACGTTGGCCTTGATTTCACGAGTTTTGTTTTATTCCAACGTCTATATTCGATTCTAACAGATATATTTTCATTAAATCAACGTTTTATGACAAGTTTTCTTTCCTATAAATAGTTGGTTTGAGAATCAAAGTGCCTCACTCACTCTCTCTCACTCTTGCTGTTTTCTGCTGATATCTTTCTGTTCTTGTGCGAATTAATTCTCTGTGCTTTCTCTGTTACTATATGATTTTGTTGTGCACTTTCTCTTGTCTTTTATATCATCACAATGGCTGATCAAAGAAGAAGAAAGATGTCATCTAGGAGAAGAGGCAAGGAGCCAATGACTTCTCAACATCAAGAAAGGAGACCTCCAACTCTTGCTGGTTGGATCTCTGATGAAGATATGCAAATTGGGTTTGTCAACAAGTGGAAGGACAGGAAAATTCTTACTCCCAAATATCTATCTTGTGATTTTTTCAGATCTCACGGGTTTACTTTTCAGTAATTTTTAGTAGCAAGTGGGCTGCAGCAATTTGTGGAGATGGAAGGGGCATTCTATCCAGACTTGGTTAGAGTGTTTTACATGAACTTAACCTCAAGGACAGCTAGTCCAAGCACTAAAGTGAAGGGTGTAAGGATCTACTTTGATGAAGATTTGTGGAATAATGTAGCTGGTCTCACAACTCAAGGCATCAACATTACATATGGCTTTGAGGACTTCAACAAGTTAGTAGAATTCCGAAAATTCTGCAAAGATCCGAATTTACAAGTGGAGAACTTGTACAAAGTTGGTAATGTTAAACTCAATGAGCGTATGTTGCACTATGTTATTGTTTGGGTTTTAGTTGCTAGAGGCACTAATCATGCCCAACTTACTAAGGAAGACATTCTCTTAATGTATAGATTCCTTAATAATGTTAGCATAGATTGGCCTTCAATTATTCTTGATAATATGTTTAAAGCCACTAGGCTTTCCTCTTTTGCATTACCCTATGCTGTGTTTATCTCCAAGATTTTAGAATACAAGGGTATAGATCTTGAAGGGGAGAACAAGCAGATTTTGCTAAGCAATAGCAAAATTGGGAAGAATGTTCTAAGGCATATGGGCCTCATAGAACAAGGCAACAGGTTTAGACAAAGAGAAGATGAAGCTGCTGCAATGGAGGAGGAGGATGAAGAACCACCACCTCAACCTCAACCTCAACCAGGGTCAATGGAGGATGATATTCTTTCAAGAATGGATACAATGATGAATCTTCACACAACTCAATATGAAGATCTTTGTCACAGACTTTCAAGACTCAATAGAAGAGTGTATAGAGTTGAAAGAAAGATGGATATTGAAGAAATATCTCTCGAAGAAGATAATACAACATCCTCAAGAGGCAAACAACCGAGTAAATGATGAGGAAGATGAAGAAGATAGTGAAGAAACAGAATAGGCTACAAGTTCACTTTTTCCTTAGCTTGTTTCTTAATTACTTTTAGTTGTTGTATTTGTTTTTCTCTCTATAATTTACGTGTAATTAATTTGTTTACGTTGTAATTATCTCTCGAAAATGTAATCTTTTGAAAACGATAAAAATAAAGGGGGAGAAAAATATTTGTTTTGATATTGAAAATCTATCTAGTTATTATAGCTTTTAAGAAAATTAATTTCAGGGGGAGCTTTAGGAAATATTTCAAATAAGTGCCTAATATAGCTTAAACAATAAAGAGCAAAGTTTAAGGGGGAGCTTTTAGAAATATTTTCCAGTCATTAATTTCCTTGAAATCTCTTTTTCAAAATTCAAATTGAAACTTAAATGTTATGTGACTGCCTATTTTATTTCCTTTGTGGACTAATTTTTATGATGGAGATATCCATACATTATTTTCAAGATTTTCAGGATATCAATCACAAGTCTCTAGGTTTCTTTTTATCATCATCAAAAAGGGGGAGATTGTTGGCATATTTCAAGACCAGAGTTTTATGAAGACCTAAAGTTTTGATGATGAAGTTTTAGAAAGTTTTAATCAACATTAAAGACTTGTGCCATCTCACAAAGGAAGGATGCTTGATAGAAAAGGAAAGGCATAAAGAGCATTCAAAGCTTTCAAGAGAGAAGATTGATGAAGATTTTCTCAAAGAGTTGAAGGATCAAGAGTAGAAGGTTCTGTTTTGGGTGTTGGATAAAAGAGTAAGTCATAAATCCCATTCAAGACCTTCCCAAACAAGAGAGCAAGGTGTTTTCTCGCAAAAATGTTTTTCTACGCTTTTAATCGATTACCATACTAGATAATCGATTATTTAACTTAAAATTTGAATTAAAAGTGTTTAACGAACTAAATAATCGATTAAGTGTTTTTGATAATCGATTATATTGATTTCTGGGTTAATATAATCGATTATAGCCTTAATCTAATCGATTATATCAGACGAAATTTGTTTTCCAGTTTTGAAACATGATATAATCGATTAAGCTTTTAATATAATCGATTAAATGAGTCGTTTTTGCGAAATCAATTCTAAATCAACCTAAGAATGGAAACTTTGGAGCATTTTCAAATTATAAAATGAAAGAGAATGTCTTAGGTTAAACACATCTGATTAAACATGAAATATTCAAAGTGTTTCTGCACCTTAGCCTTTTCAAAGCCGCTTTCCTGCTCTCTTCTGTTTGATAAAGTCTTTGGAAGTGGTGATCATTGTGCTTAAGCTTTCTATCCAGCACGTATCAGGTGTATTCTTTTACTGTTTTCTTTAAACGGGAAAATTCATCCCTTGGATTGGTTTTAAGGGAGGTGTTTCATCTCTTGTGTGTCAAGAGAGGTGGGTTTCATCCTCAGTGTGTCTGAGGAGGTGTTTCATCCTTAGTGTGTCTGAGGAGGTGTTCTTTTGTCTTTATTTGTTATTGCATGAATTGGTGTTTGTAATTTCAAATTAAAGATAGTGGGGAAAATCATCACGGATTTGTGGTGGTTGGGAACTGGACGTAGGATTGGCTTAATCCGAACCAGTATAAATCTCTGTGTTATTTCTCTTTCTCTATCTCTTTTAATTGTGGATCATTATAACAATTGCAAATCCAAACAACGTTAATCAAAGGATAAGAAAAATTCACATCCGAGTTTTTGAAAGTTTTTCAAAATCTGAAAATTTATTTGAAAGAGAAAATTTTACTAAAATCCAATTCACCCCCCCTCTTGGTTTTTACACTGCCGTCGTTATTTAACATGTAGCTTACCTTACCTTAGGGTCATCTCCATCTTTTCATGAACCCTCAAGTTGTTCTAGGGGATTGGAATTAGTCTTGGATGACTTCAAAGATGATTTTCAAGAGCCTCCTATGGGGTTATCAGCTCTAAGAGGCATTGAACACCAAATTGGTTTCATTTCGGGGTCATTCTTGCCTAATAGGCCAACCTATAGAACTAACCCTGAGGAATCTAAGGAGATTCAAAAGCAAGTAGAGGAATTAATGGATAAAGGGTGGGTGCAAAATAGCATGAGTCCATGTGCTATGCCAGTGATTCTTGTCCCAAAAAGGATGGGAGTTGGCGCATGTGCATAGATTGTAGGGCTATAAACAACATAACCATCAAGTATAGGCACCCTATCCCAAGACTTGATGACTTGCTAGATGAGCTACATGGTGCCACCACTTCCCACTCTCCCTTCGAGGTTGTGTATGGGTTCAATCCCTTAACACCTCTTGACCTCCTCCTTCTCCCAACTCATGAGGCATGGACTAGCCAAGATGGGTTGGAAAGATCCAAGATGATAAAAAACTTGCATGCTCAAGTCAAAACTCAAATTGAGAGGAAGGTTGGTCAATACCAAAAGCATGCCAACAAGGGAAGGAAGGAAGTCATCTTCCAACCTAGGGATTGGGTATGGCTTCACTTGAGAAAGGACAGGTTCCCTACACGAAGGAAGTCCAAACTCAACCCAAGGGTTGATGGACCTTTCCAAGTTGATAGGAGAATCAATAATAATACATATGAGTTAGATTTACCAGTCGAGTATAATGTCAGTACCACATTTAACGTTGGTGATCTTACTCCTTTTGATGTTGATTTTACAAATTCGTGGTCGAATTCTCTCCAAGAAGGGGAGGATGATGAGCCCCTGACCACAAATAAAGAAGAGGAGTGTCTAAGGAGGATTACTAGAAGCATGATGATAAGGGACACTTCCTCCTCTCCCCTTTTATTTAGCCTTTTTAGAATTTCTATTAGTTGTTAAATATTTTCTAAACTCATGTTTTTTTTGGGTTTTGCAGGATTGCTTTTGACACCCCTTTTTCTACAAGTAGAGCCTTGTTTGGAGCAAAGGAGCAAAGGAGCACTTGGGCTTGAGGCCCAATTTTGGGACGTCCAAGGGGGGGTGAAGAAGTCAATCTTGACCTTCTAGAACCCTTGGAAAACATCCTCTCATCATCCCAATCTTTGGCCACCCATTTTTTGTTGCCCTACCTTCTAGAATGTGAGTCTTGGCCACCAAGAGTGGAATATGCTTAGGAATTGTTTTCAATGTAATTCCCTCTAAGTCCCCACCCCAAGTCTATATAAGGAGGCTTCTCATTCTTGTAAAAGGGTTGAACATTAATGAAATAGAGAGCATTCTTGCATAGCCTAGAGCTTGTGTTGTGTTCTTGGGTGTTCTTTCCCCTCTTGGAGTTTTATCTTGAGCCTTGGCTCAAGTGGCGATTAACACCACTCATCTTGGGTTGGACCATCTCCCAAGTGGCGTGTAGCACTCCACTCCCCCTCTCTCAATATCTTCCTCCATTATTGTTTCATGTTCTTTGCTTTCATGCTCTTTAATTTCCAGCACTTTACATTCATGTCATTTACTCTTATGTCTTTATTATATTTTGTCATTCTCTTATCCTCTTGAGCTCCTTGTGAAGTGAACCTTCATACTTAGATAACCTCTAGGATTATCTTCGTGTCCAGTGGGAATCTTTCTTGAGGCTTTCCTTCTAATTGAAATTCCATCAAACACCTTATATGCTAAATATTAAAATGAACCATTATCATGGGGCCTTACCCATTCAGAAAAATATTTATCATAATTTGCTAATACATACAAACCAAGTTTGCTATCTTAGATTTGATAGAATTTTAACAACATTCTACATTGGTCTCCAAAGTACATTAAATGAAAGTAGTTACAAAGAAAACACTACTGTCAAATATGCACTTAGAGAACAACACAAAATGATTTCAATCGAAATTATACCAAATGTAAAGTTAGATTATAATGTGTGCATATTAACAAATTATGAAAAATAATTTTCCCAAATTGTCCAATTGGAAAATTTAAGATTTAATACAAATAATTAATATTCAATTATTTGTACTAAATTTCAAATGAAAACTAAGGTTCGCTTGCATAAAAAAATTAAACATCAATTAAATTACTACAACAAAATTAAGTACATCAATCAAACTATAATTTTCATAAACACAAAAATTCCTATAATTTAATCCATAAACAAACTATTGATTAGATAATTTAGTCACTCCTAGAGACTAAAATACATCTTAATATTTACACGATGCAAAAAATGAATTTTAAGATCTAATACAGTCAACGTTCAACAACAACAATTCAATACAAACATTCATGAATTGTTATGATCAAGATTCCCAACAAATAATCACTATTTAAAAATATAGAAATATAAATTACCAACATCAATATCAGAGTATAATAAAAAAAACTCATATGCAATCGAATATAAATATTCTCACTACAAAAAATTGTGTTAAATGTGGCTGTAACTTTTATAAAATATGTCAGTTTTAACTGCCAAAAAATACATATGTGACGAGTGCCCGTACTGCCATAAATCTTGTTGCCACAAAGTTATAAATGACGGTTTTAGTTGAACTCTCGCTACACCCGCAACTTATTACAATGTATTGAATGATAGTTTCATTATGTAAAAAATGACAGTTTGAAAATGTCGTAATTATCAATGTGAAGGACCATTCACCATGTAAAATATGGGGATTACAACTGCCACACATCAATATATGGCAGTTCTGCATGTCACCTTAAACTAATTTAATGTCTAAATTTATGACAGTTTGAACTGTCGTAATGTTTATAATATTTTTGTATAATGCGGGTTTTATTTATATTTCATTATTACTATTTATTGGTGATATTTAATATTTTTATTTAAACTGGAATGGATATTTTAATTTTTTTTATTGTATAAAAAATGTATCAAATTAATATAAATACTAATTAATTACAAAAATAAATATAACAAATTAATATAAAGATGCTTTATAATAGTAAAAAAAATAATCTAATTAATATAAATTGTTCAAAGTCATTAAGGAAGTTATACGTATTTAGTTGTTCTTAGAAAATGAAAAGGTACAACATTACAAAACAAATTTAACAGTAAAACAGTCCTATTATTGTTCTTGCCCATTGCTTGCTTCGGATGAATGTCGTATGTTAGGTGATGGAGCACCACTTGCATTCGATGCTTGAAATAAAATAAAATTATATAATTATTTTCAATATATTTGTAAAATTATTTAACTCATAATATTTAATATATGGTTTATTTATACCTGATTAATAGAGGTGCTAACTACTCTAGCAACCATTGCAGCCAAATCTTTCGGAATATTTCGCCCAGATGCAATGAAGGCTAGAAGTGTCTGCATTTGTCCCTTCACAATTGTAAGTTTGTTTTCCATCTTCATACCTTTTTGTTCCATTTAGATGACAAGTAATCTAAGTTTTAAAGTAAAAAAATTACCTATAGTTTAGGGTTTTATTGCACAATTTCATTTTGTGGTTGTGTATATTGATCTTTGGAACTTTAACCTTGAGATTATATACATTCCTCTTGAATAGTTTGTTGTTCTAAATAATAATCTTTTGTATCTTATTTTGCACTTTAAAAATGTACAAGTAGTTTCATCATTACTTTACAAATTGTTATCCACAAATTGATTAAAGTCACATAAAATATAGTGAACTTGTGGTGGTTCAACAACTCTTTTCAGCATGGAGTCGAATATAAATACTCTCCATAAAAATTACTCAATGAATAAAAGTAGCTACTTATTATAATAATGACTCGTGACCATTACTCAAGAAAAAAAAAGAAATCAGAAAAAAAATATTCTTGCATACATTTAAAAAATGCTACACAGAAATATAATGAATTTTACATCATAATACTAATACTTCAGTAAAAAAAATTTACCAAAATTTTTAAAATGTTATGATATATTTTTATTACATAAAAAACATAAAATTAATGAGGTAAAATCACCGTAAAAAACCACTTTTGGACGGTGATTGACGTACTGTCAAAATCATTACCGCTTTTCAAGACCTCTCGTAATAACATTATAAAGTTTTTAAAATATTAAAAAAATAAAAAATTATGTTAAAGTGTCTTAAAACGGTACATTAACTATACGTGTAGTTTTTTCTCAATTAGTTATTGTCCACTAAACATTTTATTAATGGGAGTGCTGAGACTGTTTAGTTAGTTCTGGAAAATGTTGAGGGCAAGGACAATGTCACGTTCTTAGCAGTTATATTTAGACCTCTTTGCTTTATTGAGATAAGAAGGTGGAAATAGGGAAAAGTGAAAAAAAGTAAAAAAATAAATTATTTAAATTAAGTTATACGAGTATGAATAAAAAACTAAATAAAGGACAATGACACTGTTGGTTAGTTAAGGAAAATGTTCAGGGCAAAGACAATGTCACGTTCTTAACAGTTATATTTAGAGTTTTTTGCTTTATTGAGATAAGAAGGTGGAAATAGGGAAAATTGAAAAAAAGTAAAAAAATAAATAAATTATTTAAATTAAGTTAAATGAGTATAAATAAATAACTAAATGTATTTATTACTATTAGTATTTTTTTAACTCAAAATATCATTTTTATCCAACATCAAATGCTAATTTCGAGTTTGCACAAGTAGATTTTTTTTAAAATAATATTATTTAAAAAAAATCACAAAACTATACCTCTTCACATATTATTTATACAGTACTGTTTATTGTTCATATCGGTTCCCAGATATTTTCAACCTGCGATTTTTTTTTTTTATAAATTTTGTTACTTGAAATTCATTAACAGAATATTTTAATTTTCTTTTATTTTCTACTTGTAATTCAATTTCCTATTCTGAATAGGTTTTTTTATTTTTCATTTTAAATTTATAGAACTACTTCCTCCATTTCAAATGTCTACTTTTGAAGGAAAAGTTGTTTTATAATATAAAGCGTTTAAAAATTTCAATAATTTTATTTTATTTTTATTTCCTTATATACCTATATTAATTACATTATTATTTGTATTATCATTAAATAGTAGAGAAAGAAATTAAATATAAGGAACTAAGAATTAATTTCCTTTTATTAGTTTAACTTTTTATCTTTCACTATTATCTACTAATATCATATTTTAATTTTTTATTAAAGTTGCAGCAGCAAATAATTTTAATTCAGTATTTCTATTTGCAATTTGATAGTAATTGAAAATTTTGATTGAAATTTTAAAATAAAATTTAAGTATAGTCATTTGCAATTTAGTGGGAATTAAAAATTTTGATTGAAATTTTAAAATAAAATTTGAGTATAGTCATTTGCAATTTGGTGGGAATTAAAAATTTTGATTGAAATATTTATTTAAAATAATTAGTAGTTCTGATTTTAAATTATTTAGAAATGATTCTTAAATGAATTCAAAACTGTTGAAATTCTAATTTCAATCAATTCATAGTTTTATTAAAAAAATTAATTCATTTATAAAAATTTCTAGTTAAATTTCAATTAATTCATTTAATAGTAATTAATAAGGGTAAAAATAAAATGTTTATAAAAAATTGAACAAATTAATTATTTTTATTGGTATGTGAGAATTTGTCAAGTAGGTCTTAAAATTTGAAATGGAAGGAGTATTATATATTCCATTTGTTTAGGTTTCAGCACATAGACGAATAAAATTATTAACTTTTACAATTTGTAATAAATTTTCTAATTTTATTTTCAATAATATCCTTAAAGAATTAAATACAATTTATTGATTAATGAAAAGGTAGATGAAAAGATAAAAACAATTTGTTAATACAAACAGTAGACTATTTAAAGTCCATAAAAGTAATAATTTACTATTTTTAAACTTAAGAATATAATTGGTAAAAAATAATTAATACAACATTAAACTTTACACATAAAAGGAAATAAAACTTTTTTTTTCAAACCATACTTATTAATAATTTATATTATATTTTTTTAGTTTATATATATATTTAATTTTTAAAAAATTTAAATATATATAATAAATATATAAACTTAATTACATAGATATTACATATTTATTATATAATTAATGTAAATATATTTATAAAATTTCAAAAATATATATAATATAATAAATATTTATACGTATATATAATTTTTTATAAAATTTTAAAACAAATATAAAAACTTAATATGCATATATATATATATATATATTAAATATAAAAATTAAAAAATATAATATAAATTATTACTCACTCTGTTATTGAATTAGTGTCATTTTAGAAAAGAAATTGTTTCTTTTTACTTGTTTTTTGAAAAATTTAATGTTACATCATTACTTTTTACTAATTATATCCTTAAGTTTAAACATATTAAATTATTTATTTTATGGACTTTAAATAGTTTGTTGTTTGTATTAATTAATTATTTTCATCTTTTCATCTATTGTCTCGTTCATCAATAAATTGTATTTAATTCTTTAAGGGTATTATCGAAAAAAATTAGAAAATTTATTATAAATTATAAAAGTTAATGTTTTTATTGGTCTGAAACAATAAACAACGTTTGTATGAGATATATAATAGTTCTATAAATGTAAATAAAAAAAAATCTACTCAGACTTAGGTTCTTGAGTGCAAAACAAAAAAATTAAAACAGCCTATTCGGAATTTGGTTTCCTAATAACCGAATTAGAAATGGCAAAATTTGTTCACCAATGAAAATAAGTTATCAGAATTCGATTATTCAGAGACTGTAATTTTTTTTAAATAATATTATTTTAAAAAAATATCTGCACAAGTAACATGAATAAATATTTCTTTATAAATTATATTTTACATTAAGAGGAAAGGAAGTCCTAGTGAAATTCTTTTCTCTTTTTTCTTGAACGATTCATGCTTCTCATTTTTTATAATGGAAAGCTTTAGTCGCATACAATGAATCCGATGAGGTAACCCGAATTTTAAAAACTTATCATTTTGTCAGATTGCAGCACAATGGCTTTTCTAGATATACATGTATTTCGATATATACAATGTTGGAAGAACATAGCCTTCAAATACCTCTCAGAGTCTTCATCACTCTCTCATTTTCCACTGTCCACAAGGGAAGCAAAGGACAATGGATTACCTTCCACTCCTTATTCTAATCACAATAGTGTGCCTAAGCATTCATGTTCTCATCTCAAGCTTCCAACCAATCAAATCCTCAAAATACCCTCCAGGGCCTCACCCTTTTCCTCTCATAGGAAACATCTTGGAGCTTGGCAACCTCCCTCACCAAGCACTTGCCACGCTTTCTCAAATTCATGGTCCTATAATGAGTCTCAAGCTTGGTACCACTACCACCATTGTCATTTCCTCTCCACATCTTGCCAAAGAAGTACTGAAAAAGAATGATCAAATCTTTGCCAGCAGGACAATCCCAGACACCATTCGAGCACTTGATCATCACATACTTTCAGTGGTGTGGATGCCACCTTTATCACTGTGGAGGACCCTTAGGAGAGCTTGTGCTACCAAAGTGTTCTCTGCCCAGCATCTTGATTCCACACAAGTTTTCCGTCAGAGAAAGGTGCAAGAATTGATGGATTATGTCAAGGAAAGATGTCATAAAGGTGAAGCCTTGGATATTGGCGAGACTTCCTTTACAACTGTTCTTAATTCCTTGTCAAACACTTTCTTCTCCATGGATTTGGCTCATTACGCTTCTGATAAGTCTCAAGAGTTCAAGGACATCATTTGGGGTATTATGGAAGAAGCTGGAAGGCCTAATGTTGTGGACTTTTTTCCAATCTTTCGCCTGCTTGATCCACAAGGTGCACGGAGAAGAATGAATGGTTACTTTCGAAAGTTAATTGCGTTTTTTGATGGACTCATAGAAGAAAGATTGCGTTCAAGGGCATTAGTAAATGAAGCCAAGGCAGGCGAGGACGTGTTGGATTCTGTGTTGGAACTTATGCTTGAAGACAATTCACAAGTGACCCGCAGTCATGTTCTGCATTTGTTTCTGGTGAGTGTGTGTATGAAACTTTTATGTCATCTGGTATATTATTTTACTAATTGGTCATATATATATATATATGTCAGGATTTATTCGTGGCTGGAATAGACACAACATCAAGCTCGATAGAATGGGCGATGGCTGAGTTGCTACGTAATCCAGAAAAACTAGAAAAAGTGAGACAAGAGCTTCAACAAGCCCTTATTAAAGGTGAGCAACTAAAAGAATCGCATATCTTAAAGCTTCCTTACCTGCAAGCAGTGGTGAAGGAAACTTTCCGTTTGCATCCACCTATCCCAATGTTAGTGCCACACAAGTCAGAAGTTGATGTTGAACTATGTGACTTCATGGTACCTAAAGGTGCCCAAATTCTGGTCAATGTATGGGCCATGGGAAGAGATTCAAGCATTTGGAGAAACCCAAATGAATTTATACCTGAAAGATTCTTGGAAAGTGAGATTGATTTTAAAGGCCAAGATTTTGAACTAATACCCTTTGGAGCAGGAAGAAGGATCTGTCCTGGATTGCCATTGGCTTCTAGAACTATGCATATGGTATTGGCCTCTCTTCTATGTAACTATGATTGGAAGCTCAAAGATGAACAAAAGCCACAAGATATGGATATATATGAGAAATATGGGATTACCTTGCATAAGGCACAACCTCTCTTAGTCGTTCCCATCCAAACATAGGTTTTTGTATCCTATCAGATTAAAAAAAATAAAAAATTATCCATATGGATCCTTTTTTTAAAACATAGAAGTCGAACTATTATAACATGACTTTACTAAAAAGAAAAAAATTTGAATAAAAGTTGTGTTGTCTAAATACGATTTCACTTAAAATTTCAACAAAAATCGTGCTACCTAAACATAACTTACTCATTTTCGTAATAAAAAAATCAATCTATATTTATAATTTTTTTTTATTTTTTGACCTTCTTCCGTACTAAAACCCCAAACATAATATCAAAAAAGATTATATGAAGATTATATCTGTAATCAATTTCATGAAACCAGTAGTAAAACTTTGTTATTTTTTTCCCTTCTACTATTTTGAGCATAATTATTCTCAAATATTTGAATTCTAGTGTGACTTCTTCTTTCACCTTATTTCCTTTCACAGTAATTGATGAATACCTAAAAGGCATTACAAGTGATGTAGGATTTATCAAACATGTGTATAAGCATATGGAATCAAAATAACATGTAAAATTGCATGGAAGAACTAAAATCAGATTTTTTCCCAAATGTTAGGGTTCAAATTCGGCCCACACTTAGAAAGTGCAAAACAATTCAATTCAACTGATTAAATTCAAGATAGAACCCATAGGAAGCCATAGAAGATGAAAACAAACATTTTAATCGGTGGAAAATTGATTAAAATGAAGAATAAAGGTGCAGCTATGAAGAACATTCAAGAAAATGAAAAGAGAAAACATGGAGAAGACAAGAGAATGAAGAACACGCCACTTTCATAAAGAAAGATAAGTGCAAAGGACAATCACCACTTGAATTATGGAAAACTCAAGATAAGATTCTAGAAATGAGGTTTACCTCTTGAACTTCAAAGACAAATAGCTCTTGCTCTCAATTAATCTTCAAAGTTATGTTACAAATGAGACTTACACCCTTATATAGAGGGGAAAACGAAAATGCATGCACATGGGTGGAAGGTGAATGGTTTAGGCCATGTTTGGAGATGCTCCCTAGCTTCCCAAACAAGGTCCTTCCCACTAATTGCTATCCTTATGTCCAAAGACCCCTCCTCTTGTGTTTATTTTTGACAAAGTCATAAAAGAGACTAAACTACTTTTATGTTCAAGGAATCTACAAGAATTATTTATATTTCTAATCTCTTCTTCAAGCTTCTTGTACATTCTCCTTGTTTTTTTTCCTTCCTTTTCTTCAAAATATTTTTGTAAGCTTTTCTTTCATATTTTCCTTTTCTTATTTTCTTGTGGTGACTCCTCCTTACATGGGTTGAGATTTTTCATGAATTGAGATCACATCATTCTCCTCCCTTGAAAAGAATTCGTCCTCGAATTTTGGGGTACCTATATGACACAAAGATAAGTCACTTACATTGAAACTATTGTTATTATTTACTATACCCACCAAAGAAAAGATTACAAGTATTATTTTGCAAGAAGAAAAACTACTAATAGTATTTACATGCTTTCTTTACCTTTTCATATTCCTGGATCAAATATAAACCAATGCATTCTCAAAGTTATGAGATATTTTTCAAAATCCTTTGATTTTCCTAATCTTCTATTATTTTTACTTAAATTTTTTTTATTTGAATTATGAAGGTTGAAGTTTCTATGCAAACAATCTTTAGAAGAATAAAAGCATGCAATTTGTCCATAAAGATTAGCACACTTGGTAGAATGTCCATTCAAGTCCTTAGAGTCATATAAAAAATTATTAGAAACATTTCTATTGTCATTTTCTTCCATGTTTGTGCTTTTGTCTTTTGTGATCTCCTCTTCTCCCCATTGCTTTTGCCATTGTTCTTTAATATACAAATCTTCACTTGACAACAAAACAATTGAATTTACATGAGTAATAATCTTAGGAGAAGTAATAGATTCAGAATTAGAAATAGGAGAAGGAATTAAAGTTGTAGAATCTCCCTTTAAAGATTTTTCTTCAACAATCTCTTTGGATGATTTAGAATGTAGTTCCTCCATTTCCTTTTCCTTTCTTTCTTTTTCTTCTCTTTCTTTCTCCTCTTTTTCTTTTCTTTCTTTCTCCTCTTTTTCTTTTCTTTCTTTATCCTCTTTTTCTTTTCTTTCTTTCTCTTTGGTTTTCTTCTCATGTACACATTTTCTTTCTTTTTGCTCATGATTTTCAACTCTAGAAACAATAAGCTCACGACTTGCACCTTTATTTTCTTGTTCACTTAATTCTTCATCCCCTTTCAAGACCATTTTCCTTTTGGTAGGACATTCGGAAGCAATGTGTCCTTGCTCCAAACATTTGTAACATTTAATGGAACTTGATCTTGAAGAAGATGAAGGATTGGAAGGAGTAGATCTAACATTTAAATTGGAGTTGGAATAGGAAGACGTACCTTGGCTCTCAGATTGTTTCCTATTATCATTCCACATTGTTTTACCTTTGTCTTTCCAAGAGCCTTGTGCATTGTTGGAATATAGCTTCCTTTGATTCTCTCTCCTTTGAATTTGTTTCTCCACTTTAGTGGCTTGATGCACTAGTTGTTCCAATGTGTTATACTCTTGTAATTCTATCACATCTTGAATTTCTTTATGGAGACCATTGAGAAATCTAGCCATTGTAGCCTCCAAGCTTTCTTCAATTTCGGCCTTAGCCATGGTAGACTCCAAATCCTTGAAGTAGTCTTTAACACTTCTTGTTCCTTGTACAAGCCTTTGAAGCTTAAGATACAATTCTTTCTTATAATAAGAAGGAACAAATTTATGCTATGAAGATTATGCCATGAAGTAATGGCTAACCTCCTACCACTAAGAACTTCTTTTTTTATTTGATTCCACCACACTAAAGCATATTGTTTGAATTCAAGAGTAATGAGTTTAACTTGTGTAAGATTTTCAAAAGTATAAACACTTAAAATTTGTTCAACTTGAGATTCCCACTCAAAATACAATTTCGGATTAATATCACCAACAAATTTGGGAAATCTAACATTATTTTTTACAAATCTTTCTTGGTATACATCCCTTCCTCCTCTTCTTGCTCTATGTGTATGGTGGTAATGATCTTCATTTAATTCATCACTTTCAACTTGAGGAGTTCTTCTTTTTCTTTCATATGCTTGCAAGTTGAGTTGAGTTTGGGCTACTTGTCTTGTAAGTTCCTCAAACTCTTGCATATAATTGGGCATGTCTTGGAGACAAAGGAGGAGTTTCTTCTCGGGTAGACATTCCTACACAAAAACAATTCACAAAATAAAAAAACTAACAAAGAAAATTTGGTTAGCATTAAAGAATCTCAACTTGAAACCCTTGGTTTTGGCTCTCAAAATCACTCAAAAATTGCTCTCTCACTTGCAGCAATTCACTTCAAAAGTTCTCAAGATAATGCTTCAATTCAAAAATCCACTTAGTTATCTATTCAAGTGAAAGAGGAAATGATTGGCCAAAGAACTTAGAATTCCAAGAGACAAGAAAACTTCAAGACAAAACTTATAGGAATTTTAAAGACTAAAAACTAGAAAGGGTAAAAGCAAGAAAGGGACACAAAAGAGTAACTATCATGTGACAATTTGGAACAAATATAAAACAAGAAAAGCACCAAAGAAATTGGGAAAGATTACTCAATACATTTAGAACAAGTTCTAATCAAGATTTCTAATGAAAAGAAGTTCACTAACATCAACAAATGATAGGCCTAATTTGCCAAACCAATGACCAAACAATCAATCAATGTGTATAGGCAAGGAAACTTGATTTTCTTTTTTATTTTTGATGCACAAGTATTTAACCAAGGCTTGTTTGAATTTGGCCTTAGATTTCCTTTTTGTTTTAAATTGTGATTTTATGTTCAATGCCTAAACACATCCACCAAGAGTTAGTCTCACAAAGTTTGAACACTTAGCCCCTAATGTTTGGAGTCCAAATGATCAATTCTAATCACAAGAAGTCCTAAAGAGAAATTGAAACTAAACAAATCAAGTAATACAAGAATTTGATGTAAAGAAAACTTAACAAACATATGACTCAAAACAATAAAAGGATGACTCAAACTAGTGGCAACCAAAGATTAATGAATGTCATTTTGTCAAACACTTCATATGCCTCAATTTACAACAATTCATTAATCAAGATTAACCAAGAATTTATGACTATTCAACCAAACCAAAACAGATTTACAAAACTGTTTTTTTTTCTTTTTGCTGCAGTTATTTTTTTCAGAAAAAATCAGATCCATGTTCTTGATGTTCTAGACTCAAATACATCATGTTTGAAGCCTTAGAGCTTTGATACCAAATGATGGATGCCTAGAAGGCATTACAAGTGATGTAGGATCTATCAAACATGTGTATATAAGCATATGGAATCAAAATAACATGTAAAATTGCATGGAAGAACATGAAATCAGATTTTTCCCCAAATGTAAGGATTCAAATTCGGCCCACACTTAGAAAGTGCAAAACAATTCAATTCAACCGATTAAATTCAAGATAGAACCCATAGGAACCCATAGAAGATGAAAACAAACATTTTAATCGGTGGAAAATTGATAAAAATGAAGAATAAAGGTGCAGCTATGAAGAACATTCAAGAAAATGAAAAGAGAAAACATGGAGAAGACAAGAGAATGAAGAACACGCCACTTTCACAAAGAAAGATAAGTGCAAAGGACAATCACCACTTGAATTATGGAAAACTCAAGATAAGATTCTAGAAATGAGGCTTACCTTCAAAGACAAATAGCTCTTGCTCTCAATTAATCTTCAAAGTTATGTTACAAATGAGACTTACACCCTTATATAGAGGGGAAAACGAAAATGCATGCACATGGGTGGAAGGTGAATGGTTTAGGCCATGTTTGGAGATGCTCCCTAGCTTCCCAAACAAGGCCCTTCCCACTAATTGCTATCCATATGTCCAAAGACCCCCCCTCTTGTGTTTATTTTTGACAAAGTCATAAAAGAGACTAAACTACTTTTATATTCAAGGAATCTACAAGAATTATTTATATTTCTAATCTCTTCTTCAAGCTTCTTGTACATTCTCCTTGTTTTTTTTTCCTTCCTTTTCTTCAAAATATCTTTGTAAGCTTTTCTTTCATATTTTCCTTTTCTTATTTTCTTGTGGTGACTCCTCCTTGCATGAGTTGAGATTTTTCATGAATTGAGATCACATCAGTAATGTCTCTCTTGTGTTCATCTTGTATTTTAGAATTGAACTATTGTCATAAAAAACACAAGGTTAACCTAGGATAGTCACAAATATTGGATGAAAGTTCATAGTAAGATTTAGAACAACGCATTCTTAACACTAATTTGTAATTATTACTGATTTAAAAATAAGTTATGACAACTGTTCGCTGTAATGACTTGGAATACATGGTGTTGGTTTTCATTAGTATTATATTTTTGTTAGCTGATATTGTGATATCTAAGTTCACTCGAGTGACTAATCAATTAAAACAACATCAAAAGTTGATGGGAATCTTCAATCTAAATCTGCAAACAATTGGTTAATCAACTTATCAGTGGTGAGTTGAGATATGTTATTCTTACATTTGGTATCATGTATGTTTCATGAAATATCTCTCACAAGCTCTTCAAAGTAGTAGTTGAAGGTAATAAAAAAAGTAGCACCATGAATCACAAAAGAAACATGGATTATTTTCAAGAGCAAAGTTTTATATTGAGAGAATAGAAAGGTGTAAGGGTGAACTTGGATTGAAAATCCAATCTAACTTGTATCTAACCCAACCTAACCTATCTGGATTTATTTTGATCTAACTGGCCTGACCGAGTCCAATTCGACCTTGTATGATTTGGTCTAATTCAATCTTAACATACTTAAACCCAACTTGACTTGGGCTAGACCCACTTGGCTTGACCTTAGTGTTAAATAAAGACGGCAGTGTAAAAACCAAGAGGGGGGGTGAATTGGATTTTAATAAACTTTTTCCCTTTAAAACAAATTTCCAGATTTTGAATTATTTTCAAAAACTAGGATGCGAATTTTCCTTAACCTTTGATTAGTGCAGTTTGAGTTGCAATCGTTAATATGATCCACAATAAAAAGAGATAGGGAAAGAGAAAGAATACAGAGATTTATACTGGTTCGGATTAAGCCAATCCTACGTCCAGTTCCCAATCACCACAAATGCGTGATGATCACCCCACTATCTTTAATTGAAATTACAAACACCAATTCATGCAATAACAAATAAAGATAGGAAAACACCTCCTTAGACACACTAAGGATGAAACACCTCCCCAGACACACTAAGGATGATACCCACCTCTCTTGACACACAAGAGATGAACACACCTCCCTTAGAACAGATCCAAGGGATGAATTTTCCTGTTTAGAAAAATAGTAAAAAGAATACACTTGATAATAGTGCTGGATAGAAAGCTTAAGCACAAAGATCACCACTTCCAAAGACTTGATCAAACTTAAGAGAGCAAGAAAGCGGTTTTGAAAAGTTAAGGCGCAAGAACACTTTGAATATTGTGTTGTTTTCAGATGTTGTTGAACCTAAGACATTCTCTTTCATTTTATAATTCGAAAATGCTCCAAAGTTTCCATTCTTAGGTTGATTTAGCATTGATTTCACAAAAACGACTCATTTAATCGATTATCTAAAAAGCTTAATCGATTATATCATATTTAAAAACTGGAAAACTTATTTCGCCTGATATAATCGATTAGATTAAGGCCATAATCGATTATATTAACCTAGAATCAATATAATCGATTATCAAAAACACTTAATCGATTATTTAGTTCGTTAAACAATTTCGATTCAAATTTTAAGTGAAATAATCGATTATCTACGTATCATAATCGATTAAAAGCGTAGAAAAACGTTTTTGCGAGAAAACAACTTGCTCTCTTGTTTGGAAAGGTCTTGAATGGGATTTATGACTTACTCTTTTCATCCATCACTCAAAACAGAACCTTCTAAACTTGAAACTTCAGCTCTTGAGAAAATCTTCATCAATCTTCTCTCTTGAAGGCTTTAAACACTCTTTATGCCTTTCCTTTTCCATCTAGCAACCTTCCTTTGTGAGATGATACAAGTCTTTAATGTTGATTGGAGCACTTTAAATCTTCATCATCAAAACTTTAAGACTTCATTAAAACTCTGGAAGACTTCATTAACACTTGGTCTTGAAATATGCTAACACTTAGTCTAACCTAACTAGTTCTAATGTGGATTTGGACTAACTTGCCTCAATGTGAGTTAGCCTAACTCAACCCAACTTGAGCCTTGTGGGTTCAACCTGACTTAGATTTCGTCTGACTTAGTCTTATATGGGCCCACTCCTACTTGGCTTGATGTGGCCTGAACCATCTTGACCCAACTTAGGTTGGACTGACTCAGTCTAACTTGGGCCTGAGTCGATTTAGCCTGAAATGGACTCAGACCAACTTAGCTAACTTGGACCCAGTCCAACTCGACTCAAAATGAATCTGGGATGGCTTGACGTACGTCAATTCAAGCTCATGTTGTCTAACTTGGGCCTCGCCCGACTAGGCTTGATGTTGGCTCCGATTCTAGCCCGAACTAAATTAACTTAAGCCCGACCTAAGCTAACCTAAGTCTATCCCAACCCAAGCTAACATAAGTCTATCCCAGCCCAGTTTCACTTTGGCATGGTCCGATCTTATGTCCTAGGTCACTGATGTCACCCGCAATAATCTCTCCCTTAGCAATTGCTCTACTGGGAATCAAACTTGTGCCTTGATTCTAATACCAATTGTTGAATTGAACACTTATCACTAGACCAAAAACTATAGTCGTTAGTTAGGATGTAACTCTTTCTACTTAAGAGCATAATAGCTTAAGTACCACGATCCAATTATAACTTAACTCACATTACCTCTAGTCCACCTAACCTTTGCTAAGGGACAATTGATGTCACCAATTTATGTTTTCATTATAATATATTTTATTATGTATTAAATTGATTATACTTTTCTTTTAGTCAATTGTAAAGAATTTTTTATGAAACTTTTTAATAATTAATAATCTTTAATATTACTTTTTTAAATATCAAATAGATTTGAGATTTAGCATAATAATTACTCTCTCCTTTTCAAATTATAAGGCGTACTTGACAAATTCTCACATACCAATAAAAGCAATTAATTTGTTCAACTTTCTATAAATTTTTCATTTTTACCTTTATTAATTACTATTAAATGAATTAATTGAAATTTAACCAGAAGTAGTTATAAATGAATTAATTTTTTAATAAAATTGTAAATTGATTGAGATTAGAATTTCAACAGTTTTGAAATTATTTCATAATCATTTTTAAATAATTTAAAATCAGAACTACTAATTATTTTAAATAAATTTCAATCAAAATTTTTAATTCTCACTAAATTGCAAATGACTATACTCAAATTTTATTTTAAAATTTCAATCAAAATTTTTAATTCCTACTAAATTGTAAATGACTATGCTTAAATTTTATTTTCAAAATTTCAATCAAAATTTTTAATTTTCACCAAATTGTAAATAGAAATAGTGAATTAAAATTAGTTGCTACTGCAATTTTAATAAAAAATTAAAACATAATATTAGTAGATGATGGTAAAAGATGAAGAGTCAGACTAATAAAAAGGAATTAATTCTTAGTTTCTGATATTTAATTTCTCTTTCTATTATTTAATGTTAATATAAATAATGATGTGATTAATAAGGGTATATAAGAAAAAAAAATAAAGTTATTGGAATTCTAAAACGTCTTATATTATGAAAGAAAATTTTCTTCCTACCCTTATAATTTGAAGTAATAAATTTTAAAATTTAATTATCAAAATTACTACAAATAAATATGTAAATAAAAAAACAGCCAATGCAACTTAAAATAAATCTTGAAAGAAACTTAACAAATCATTTATGCCAATATTAAATTCTTTTACTATTCTCATGAAATTTTCTAAAAACAATGCACTAAAAGATTAATAATTATCTAAATTAACACCAAACTAAAAAATACAATTCCTTGACAATTAGATTAGAAGAAAATACACACACCTAAATTTAATTTATATAACTTTAAAATTTTACATATATTATTTTTAAATAATATATAATATATTATTTGTTATTTTTCAAATTATATCGTATCATTCTGTAATTGACTGAGAATGCGTTATTATGAACCTTTCTTTTTTTTAACTCGATATAATTTCAAGTTTCCACAACTAACGTGAATAAATACTTTTTTCATATTTTATATTTTAAACTAAGAGGAAAGAAAATCCTTCTCAAATTAACTTTCCTCTCTTTTTCTGAAGGATTCTTGCCTTTCTCATCTTTTATTATGGAAAGCTTTTGTTACATTACATACAATGAATCTGAAGAGGTAACCACAATTTTAAGACGTAATCATTTGGACAATTTGGAGCCCAACGCGGTTTCCACATACACGTGTATTTTCATATATATACTTTGTGGTGAGAAATTAGGCTTTCTATATTGTCTTAAGATTCAATCTCTCAATTTTCCACTGTCCACAAGGGAAGCAAAGGACAATGGACTACCTTCCCCTTCTTCTGCTAAGCACCATTGTGTGGGTAAGCGTTCATGTGCTCATCTCAAGCTTCAAACCAATCAAATCCTCAAAATACCCTCCAGGGCCTCACCCTTTTCCTCTCATAGGAAACATCTTGGAGCTTGGCAACCTCCTTCACCAAGCACTTGCCAAGCTTTCTAAAATTCATGGTCCTATAATGAGTCTCAAGCTTGGTACCACTACCACCATTGTCATTTCCTCTCCACAAATTGCCAAAGAACTACTGAAAAAAAATGATAAAACCTTTTCCAGCAGGACAATCCCAGATACTGTCCGAGCACTTGATCATCACATGCTTTCACTGGTGTGGATGCCACCTTTATCACAGTGGAGAACCCTTAGGAGAGCTTGCGCCAACAAAGTGTTCTCTTCCCAGCATCTTGATTCCACACAAGTTTTCCGTCAGAGAAAGGTGCAAGAATTGATGGATTATGTCAAGGAAAGATGTCATAAAGGTGAAGCCTTGGAAATTGGTGAGGCTTCCTTTACAACTGTTCTTAATTCCTTGTCAAACACTTTCTTCTCAATGGATTTGGCTCATTACGCTTCTGATAAGTCTCAAGAGTTCAAGGACATCATTTGGGGTATCATGGAAGAAGTTGGAAGGCCTAATATTGTGGACTTTTTTCCAATCTTTCGCCTGCTTGATCCACAAGGTGCACGGAGAAGAATGAATGGTTACTTTCGAAAGTTAATTGCTTTTTTAGATGGACTCGTAGAAGAAAGATTGCGTTTAAGGGCAATAGCAAGCGAAGGCAAGTCATGCAAGGACGTGTTGGATTCCGTGTTGGAACTTATGCTTGAAGAGAATTCACAAGTGACCCGCACTCACGTTCTGCATTTGTTTCTGGTGAGTGTGTGTATAAAACTTTTATGTCATCTGGTATATTATTTTACTAATTGATCATATGTGTATGTCAGGATTTATTTGTGGCTGGAATAGACACAACATCAAGCTCCATAGAATGGGCTATGACTGAGTTGCTACGTAACCCAGAAAAACTGGAAAAAGTGAGGGAAGAGCTTCAACAAGCCCTTGTCAAAGGTGAACAACTAGAAGAATCGCATATCTCAAAGCTTCCTTATCTACAAGCAGTGGTGAAGGAAACTTTCCGCTTGCATCCACCTTCCCCGATGTTGGTGCCACACAAGTCAGACGTTGACGTTGAAGTATCTGGCTTCATGGTACCTAAAAGTGCCCAAATTCTGGTTAATATATGGGCCATGGGAAGAGATTCAACTATTTGGACAAAACCAGATGAATTTAAACCTGAAAGATTCTTGGAAAGTGAGATTGATTTTAAAGGTCAAGATTTTGAACTAATACCCTTTGGAGCAGGAAGAAGGATCTGTCCTGGATTGCCATTGGCTTCTAGAACTGTGCATATTGTATTGGCCTCTCTTCTATATAACTATGATTGGAAGCTCAAAGATGGACAAAAGCCACAAGATATGGATATATCTGAGAAATATGGGATTACCTTGCACAAGGCACAACCTCTACTAGTCATTCCCATCCAAGCATAATGCCAAAGATATGTATAATAAAAAATATTCGTGAAGCCCTCTATATTTAGATAATGCAAGTGTAATTGGATCAAATAAGTGAATTCTAGAATAACCTCTTCTTTCACCATATTTCCTCTCGTAGTTATATCTCCCTCTTGTTCATCTTATATTTTAGACTAAGCACTTGTCACTAAAATCACAAGGTTAACGTAGGATAGTCACATATCTTAGATGAAAGTTGATAGTAAGATTTAGAATAATATATTTTTAACACTAATTTATTATGATTACTTAAAAATAAGCTAAGACACCTGATTGCTGTAATGACTTGGAAATTCCTGCCCAATGTTGGTTTTCATTAGTATTATATATTTGTTAGGTGATAGTGTGATACCTAACTTCACCCGGAAGACACATAAATTAAAACAACATTAAAAGTTTATAGGACTCTTCAAATTGAGTCTGCAAAGCAATTGGTTAATCAACTTATCTGTGATGAGTTGAGGTACGTTAGGGACAACACCTCCTTTCATACATTTGGTAGCATGTCTGTTTCACGAAATATCTTTCACGAGCTATAAAGTTGCAGCTGAGAGCAATAAAAAAAGTAGCATCCGAGAGTAACAATAGAAGCATGGATTTTTTCAAGACCAGAGTTTAATAGAGAGAATAGAGAGGTATTGTCAAGTGTCAACTAAAAGTATAGGTTAAAAGAAGTCTACCGAAGCTTCTTAGCATGCCTTTGATAGGATTACTATGGAGTTAAACAATTACACAAATTTTAACATTTGGAGTTGGAGTTGAAAGAACAGGTTAGTTCTAGAAGAGGTTAAATAGAGCTTTAAAACACTTTTAAAACTTTTCAAAAGACATTTATGGATAGACTGTCTGAGAATGTGTACTAGTTGAAAAACAGTTTGCTTTTACGAAAGACATTAGATATTTTGCATGGCAAAATGCTTCTATTTATAGGCTTCATGTATAAGACCGTTGTATTTTGCATTTTGATCCGTTTGTTCACGTGTCAAAGCTTGATCATGAGTTGATAGCCTTTTAACTAGCATCTTTTACCCGGCACTCAACTTATACAGCAGTTTTGATTCTGAACATGTTACAAAATATAGCATACAATTTTAGAAAAGATAGGTCTGTTATGTCAAAATCTTTATTGATTTTCATGAATCAACTTTTTATTACTTCCAATCAGTCTAACAAAGACTAAAATGAATTAACATCTTGTATAACGTGGTGTGCATCTTGCATCTTGCATCTTGATTTGATCAAGCTTCTTAAGTTGCACGTTTTGGTGTTAATAGCGGTAACTATTTTGTTCTGTTTAACACACTTAGATAAGTACATCAAAACTTAATGTTATTTGTTATTATAAAAACCATAGGAGTTGTCTTATTAGAATTGTACAAGATGATTAAGACTAGATTGTCAAGAACATACTGTTGTTGAAATTAGACTATCTAGGTCTAATAGCAGTTACCTGTGTTTTGCTTATTGAATTATGAGTTAAGATTTTGCTGCTTGCCTGGTGTTAAAAACTTGAGCTATTTCATGCATTTCATAACAAATCTGATATAAATAAGCATATGTTTGCTTTGCAAAGTTCTTTTTCATGAAACTTCTTTTCTGCCTAAAAAAACCTTTGGTGATTGAATTTGCATAGACGAGAAAAGAATATGAAAAGTAAATGCTTGAAGTTGTTTAGTATTGACCCTTGATATTAATCCTTAGGTTGAAGTTTGAACATTAGACGCATAAACATGTTAATATTGCTGCACGAAAGTTGCCACATGTAATAAGAGCTATTGGCCTATGTCAGACTGAAATAATCCTTTTCTGATTTCGGGTATCTCTATTTACTATTTTGAGACTAAATGAATTAGATGTTTCTTTGTTTGGTTCTCTTTTCGCCCACAACGCAACGAGTATGTAGTTACTCTGCCTTTGGATTATATTATATGACTTTCTAATTATTCTTGTCCTGTATAAATTTTTGTCTATTATATTAGTGTGCTCTTTTCCTGTTTCTTGCAGGAATATGTTGTTTGGTAGATGGTCATGTTCTTGTATTCAGTCCAAATGGATTCATTGTTTCGAATGTATGAAGTATGGACCCCATCCTAAATTATATCCCGGAGGAAGTGATTTTAACCTTCTTTGTAACTGAGTTTTGCTGAGAAAACAACTTATGGTCCAATATTTGCTGGCCATGCATACCTTCTGTTCTTCCTTGTGAGGTACATTAATCTCTTCATAAAATAAAAAGGCTGTGATACCTATTAAGTCTCGATCAGATTTTCTGAGATGGACTAATTCAAATTATGGATTGCTCTGTTTTAAGCAATCTTATCAGCACGTTAAAGGTGCCTCAGATGGTGTTGGAAGGTCAAAATATATTTGGCATAATTGTTAAGTGGTAAAATTTAAATAAAAAATTATATTTATTAGGCACTTAGCAACTAGAAATTCCTAAAAACAAGCAAAGATAACCTCTTCCAATGAAAAAAAATTTGTTTGTATGTATATGCAGGAGTAGATATCAAAAATAGAAGAAAAAACAAAAATCAAGGGAAGAAAGAACAAAAGTTGAAAGGAATGAGAAACATAAAAGTCATGAGCAAAATTAGGCTAACAATTGGGCTAATTTCATTTGAGTGGACCAATATATATGTTGAATTGGTTTTGAACTTAAAGCAAGGGTTTTATTATGATAATTTGAGGAATCAATTGTTATAATTTAATTCTTAGACATTTTAAATCAAGGGATTGGTTTAGAAGGAAATTTGATAACCCCAATAACACTAAATCAGAGGATTATAGAAGAGGGAGATATATGAAATTCAATCTCAATACCTTTTTATTATCATCTTAATATTACTTTATTGTTATTTTCTTTTTAATTTTATTATTAAAAACAATATAAAAGAAATTTTCTTTTACATATTCAAAATTGATTTAGAAAAGAGATTATAATTCTTATTAAATATTAAACAAGTCCCTGTGGACTTATAGATGCTACAATGATTCAGTACACTTGTTGAAAATACAATTTCTAAAATCGTTTAACAATAATCATATACCCTTTTCTAAATCTTTCCTTGTTTGAAGATTGATCTTTGGTAGGCTACCAACTGATGACATTTTGAGGAAGCATGGGGCTTGTAACAGTTCCATGTGTTGACATTTATTGTTGTGCTAAAGAGGAAGAATCTATGATTCATCTCTTTTTTGAATGTTTTGTGGCTAATAGAATTTGGTCTTGGTGGTTACTTGATCTGCTAAGGATTCCAATTCCTATTCATTCCTTGGATGATATTTGGACAATCTTTCGCATAGGATGAAGTGCTGAAATCTAGTTTATTTAAGCTGCTACGGTTGGGATTATAAATGAGATATGGAACAGGAGGAATGAGATCAGATTTGATAACAGCAAGATGAACTATCTTGGCATAAAAAAGTAGCATTTTTTTTCCTTTGTTAACACAGCTGGAACTTGCTGCTCTGGTCACAAGCATGATAATATACATGAACCCTCTCTTTTGAAAGTTTTTTCTGTTGTAGTTCATCCCAAGAAGTCAATTAAAGTTACTAAAATAAATTGGTAATTTCCTCCTGTTGGATATGTGTGCTCCGGAAGCAGATAAGTATGTACTCGTTCAAATTTGGGTGAACAGATAAACTTTTTCCTTGTTATTGTTTTCTTGGTGGATTTTAATTTTTACTATAATAGATTCATGACCAAATTGCTGCAATTTTCATCTGTGGTTATTGAAATGGGTAATTTAAAAAAATATAAATTCAGGTAAATTATAAATTATGACTTGTCATATTGTAAACTTTGAATTTTTTTAATCAAAATAATTTCTTAATTGATAATTTCAGTTTTTCTTTTAAATTATCACTTAAATGTTCATTGAACTTATACTATTTTTAAATTAAATATTAAACTCATCATAAAAAGAATAAAATCTGAAGTTGTAACTTAAGTGATTGATTTTAGTTTTGCAAAATCAAAGTCATCAATATGGTTAGAACCTTTTCATAATGAAGTCATAACTTTACTTACTATTTATCCAATTTGTATTTTTTTAAATTATCCATTTCAATAATGTACGAAAAATTACACGATGGTGCAAAAACAATTCATTGTAACTTTATAATATTCATGTCTCCGGTCTGAGATCAAAGTTAATGGTTGAATATGCATCAGTTCAATCACTGATTGGTGTTAGCATTTTTTTTCTCCCTCCCCCTTCGATATCGGATAATACTCAAATTCATTTCATTTTGGGTTGTTTCATAGCTTTTAGTCTTACATACTAAAATGTCATTATTTTCAGTAGCCAAGGTGAGGTTAAGAGTCAAAGTAACTTTAAACATTGTACTGCCATCAACTGTTGTGTGTTTCTACTCCGACTCCTCTCTCTATCTTCAAAGAAAGAATAGAGATAATTTGCAAATCCACCTGACGTTGGCAATTGCTGACAAGTAGAGAGTGGCTCGTTTGTTTCTGAAGGAGGCTAATGCAAAAGTTTATTTTGAGGATTATAAAAATAGATTATCGCTGGAAGTTAAGAGACATGTATGCAATTCACTTTGCCTTTGACTAAGTTAATAGACATGTATGCAATATTCACTCTGCCTTTGAGTATGTGCTTCTGGTACCATTTAAAAAAGTATTGGACAATCAAGCACGCACATAGTAGTCCAAAAACATAACTATTTTGAATGTTCATTTACCTATTTTGATAATATCATTCATTGTGGGAAAAAAAAATCATAGTCCCGTCTAAGGTGGTGTTTGACCAAGTGATGGGGGCTGGAGTTAATCAAGCATGTAGTTCAGGTTTAGATTCTAAAATTTATGCATATGAAGAACAAAAGTACAAAGCCCAATAAAGGCCCACAAAGAAAATTAAATCAAAATTACAAAATATTAAAAATTAAATTTAGAAATCCTAAAACTATAGGTGTCATCTTCATGCTCGTATCACCTGGGATCTCATTGAATCCGCTCTAGCATAGCTCACCACCTAAAATGCAAGTTGTACCTCCCCGGGTACCAAACATCTCATCAACACACATCAGTAGATTATGGGCACAAACTCTAGGCTCTACTCGGCCTCACATAAAGTTGTACCTCCCCGGGTACCAAACATCTCATCAACACACATCAGTAGATTATGGGCACCAACCGCAGGCTCTACTCGGCCTCACATAAAGTTGTACCTCCCCGGGTACCAAACATCTCATCAACACATATTAGTAGATTATAGGCACCAACCCTTGGCTCTACTCGGCCTCACACAAAAACATCATAGGTCATACATAACCAATCAATTTTTCTCAATTTTATTTAGAGATAATAATCTAAACTTATAAACAAGAATAGGATCGAGAGCAAAACCCTCTAGGGAAAGAAACTTTCGTTTCTACCCCTTAAACAAATTTTCCATTCCACTGATTGTCAACAAACATCCAAATATCAACTTAAACATCATAAACAATACCAAAAACAAGGTTTTTCACACATTACACTCAATACAACAATAATATACAAAACATACTAATTATATATATATATATAACATTAATTTTCTTAATATCGATTTATATATTTTTGAACGTTAACTTCCCTAACCTGGATTTTTGTTTGTTCCTTGCTCAGATGGAAAAATTGCAATCTTAATCCTTAGCTCATCTTTTATCTCAAAATCCTAGATAACATCTCCCCATAAAGAGAATTCATTGAGAAAAATCTTCAAAAACCATAAACTTTCCAAAAGAAAATTCTTAAGAATAAACAGACCTAAACTTACCCGTTCACAAAATTGATTGGGTAGAACTCCTCCTTACATTAGTAGCCTCCTATTGCTTCTTCTGGATCTAGAGACCGTTAGGGTTTCGATATTTAAGCCTTAGAGAGAGTGCAAAGAGAGAATAGAAAGAACAGAGGTAGAGAGAATAGAGGTATGTGAAAACAAACAACCCAACTAGCCCCTTTTTATTTTATATTGTATTATCTTTATAATCTGATATCTTTATAATATAATATATAATATCTTTATAATCTCATATCTGCATAATCAAATATCTCTATAATCCAATATCTTTATAATCTAATATCTTTATAACTGAATATTTTTATAACATAATATCTTTATTATCTAATATCTTTATAACTAAATATCTTTATAATCTAATATTTTTATAATTGAACATCTTTATAATATAATATCTTGATGATCTAATATTTTTATAACTAAATATCTTTATAATATAATATGTTTATATTCTAATATCTTTATAATCTAAAATATTGGAGTGTTACACAAAATATGATTTTACCCTCTCCGTTTTCTTTAATTTTTTGTTTTCACTCTGTAACAAGACATCAAGAACTTTTGATTTTTTTTGTTTTTGTATTTTTGTTGTGTTTGGTCTATTATGGAAGAAGAAACCATCAATTGTATAGACTCGCAGTGGTATTTTCCAAACAAACAAACTGCATATTCCTTCCTCCCAACCTTCCTACAACTGCAACTACAACCTAACATCATTTGTCCATTTAAAATTGATATCTCCCTTTATTATGATTGTTGGAATCCATCTTATAAATTTACAAATACAAAAATACTAAAATTTATGCAATGTAAAAGCAATCAAATGGGCTCCTATAGGTAAAAAAAATCAATGTAATATAAATTAAAGCAATACATACACATTTGTCTCGTTCCCAATTCCCTTATCAATAGCACGCTTGTCCTGTTCCCAATTTAACTACTCCTTCCCCGTCTCCCCAGGCTCCAAATTCCTGTACCTCATAACACATTGGCCTACAAATTAAAATCTAGCTCTACAAATTATAAAAAATTGAGTTTTTTTTTGTAAAAAGAAAGTACGGATCCAAAATAAAATATAAATTTCCAAATTATCAAAAATTGAGTTTTCTTTGTAAAAGAAAAGTACGGATAAAAAATAAAATATAAATTTCCAAATTATGAAAAATTGATTTTTTTTGTAAAACAAAAGTACGGATCGAAAATAAAATTTAAATTTCGAATTTACGAAAAATACAGTTTTTTTTTGTAAAACAAAAGTACGGATCCAGAATAACATACAAATATCCAAATTATGAAAAATTGAGTTTTTTTTTTGTGTAAAACAAAAGTACAGATCGAGAATAACATATAAATATCCAAATTATGAAAAATTGAGTTTTTTTTGTGTAAAAGAAAAGTACGGATCAAGAATAAAATATAAATTTCCAAAATTATGAAAAATTGAGTTTTTTTTTGTTAAACAAAAAGTAGGGATCGAAAACTAAAAATAAATTTCGAAATTACGAAAAATTGAGTTTTTTTACGTAAAACAAAAGTACGGATCGAGAATAAACTATAAATTTCAAACTATGAAAAATTGAGTTTTTTTTCTGTAAAACAAAAGTACGGATCGAAAATAAAATATAAATTTCCAACTTATGAAAAACTGATTATTTTAAACAAAAGTGTAGATCGAAAATAAAATTTAAATTTCGAAATTACGAAAAATTGAGTTTTTTTGTGTAAAACAAAAGTGCGGATCGAAATTAAAATTTGAATTTCCAAATTATGAAAGATTGATTTTTTTTTCTGTAAAACCAAAGTACGGATCCAGAATAAAATATAAATTTCCAAATTATGAAAAATTGAGTTTTTTTTTGTAAAACAAAAGTCAAATCCAAAATAAAATATAAATTTTGAAATTACGAAAAATTGAGTTTTTTTGTGTAAAACAAAAAGTGCGGATCGAAATTAAAATTTGAATTTCCAAATTACGAAAATTTGAGTTTTTTCGCATAAAATAAAAGTACGAATCAAGAATAAAATATAAATTTCCAAATTATGAAAAATTCCGTTTTTTTTTTGTAAACCAAAACTACGGATCGAAAATAAAATTTAAATTTAAAAATTACAAAAAATTAAGTTTTTTTGTGTAAAATAAAAGTACGGATCGAGAATAAAATTCGAATTTCCAAATTATGAAAAATTGAGTTCTTTTTTTGTAAAACAAAAGTACGGATCGAAAATAAAATACAAACTTCCAAATTATGAAAAATTGTTTTTTTTAAAACAAAAGAATTGATCGAGAATAAAATACAAATTTTGAAAGTACAAAAAATTGAGTTTTTTTTGCGTAAAACAAAAGTACGTATCGAAAATAAAATATAAAATTCCTAATTATGAAAAATTGATTTTTTTTGTAAAACAAAAGTACGGATCGAAAATAAATTATAAATTTCCGAATTATGAAAAATTGATTTTTTTTGTAAAACAAAAGTATGAATCGAGAATAAAATATAAATATCCCAATTATGAAAAATTGAGTGTTTTTTGTGCAAAACAAAAAGTACGAATCGAGAATAACATATAAATATCTAAATTATGAATAATTGAGTTTTTTTTTTAAAACAAAAAGTAGGGATCGAAAACTGAAAATAAATTTCGAAATTACAAAAATTGAGGTTTTTTATATAAAACAAAAGTACGGATCAAGAATAAACTATAAATTTCAAACTATGAAAAATTGAGTTTTTTTTTGTGTAAAACAAAAGTACGGATCGAGAATAAAATATAAATTTCAAATTATAAAAATTGACTTTTTTTTTTGTAAAACAAAAGTACGGATCAAAAATAAAATATAAATTTCCAACTTATGAAAATTTGATTTTTTTTAAACAAAAGTACAGATCGAAAATAAAATTTAAATTTCGAAATTACGAAAAATTGAGTTTTTTTGTGTAAAACAAAAGTGCGGATCGAAATTAAAATTTGAATTTTCAAATCATGAAAGATTGATTTTTTTTTTGTATAACCAAAGTACGGATCGAGAATAAAATATAAATTTCCAAATTATGAAAAATTGAGTTTTTTTTGTAAAACAAAAGTCAAATCCAAAATAAAATATAAATTTCGAAATTACTAAAAATTGAGTTTTTTGGTATAAAACAAAAGTGCGGATCGAAATTAAAATTTGAGTTTTTTTGCGTAAAACAAAAGTATGGATCAAGAATAAAATATAAATTTCCAAATTATGAAAAATTCAATTTTTTTTTAAACCAAAACTACAGATCGAAAATAAAATTTAAATTTCAAAATTATGAAAAATTAAGTTTTTTTTGTGTAAAATAAAAGTACGGATCGAGAATAAAATTTGAATTTCCAAATTATGAAAAATTGATTTTTTTTTGTAAAACAAAACTATGGATCGAAAATAATATATAAAGTTCGAAATTACGAAAATTGAGTTTTATTTTTTTAAAACAAAAGTACGGATCGAAAATAAAATACAAATTTCCAAATTATGAAAAAAAAAAATTTTTTGTAAAATAAAAGTACTGATTGAGAATAAAATACAAATTTCGAAATTACAAAAAATTGAGTTTTTTTGCGTAAAACAAAAGTACGTATTGAGAATAAAATATAAAATTCCTAATTATGAAAAATTAATTTTTTTTGTAAAACAAAAGTACGGATCGAAAATAAATTATAAATTTTCGAATTATGCAAAATTGATTTTTCTTTGTAAAACAAAAGTACGTGTTAGCAGCGAAATAATATCAAGAAGGGGGGGTTTGAATTGATATGCAGCTTGTATAGAAACTTTTTCGTAAAAGAAAATCTACTAGTTCATTTCACAGAAAATTAGTCGACTGATAAACGAAAAATAGTAGGTTAGTTCTTACTGCACAGTATATCAGATGATGAGGGAAGAGAGAATATGACACCAAAATTTATACTGGTTCGTTCTTTGTAAAAGAACTACGTCCAGTCTATGATCCGCAACCTGCAGATCCTAATCACTATTAAAGATTGTATTCTTTATACACAAAGAACCTTTCTTGAACTTTACAAGAAATCAAAAGAAACTATCCTAAACACTATAGAATAGACTTACACCCACAGACTCAACCAGAGTCTCTGTGATCACCCCAATCACAGTCGCAGGGTTCTAAAACCCACTTACAATCTCTAACCCGAGATCAAAGAATACAAAAATTACAATGACAGAAGAAAGTTCTTGACAAAACGGTGAAAACGAAAAACTCTATGCAGATCTTCTTGCTCGTGAAGGTTGTAGCTTCTTGAGAGTTTTTCTCTTGAATCTTTTCGCTCCTCTGAACGTCCTTGAAAGTAATATTTATAGGCTCCACGAAACGTAATGGGTCTTTGCTTTTTGAAAGAGTTAAAACGTGTTCTGCACGTATTTACTGCATAAGGAAGGTGTGAAGAACAGAATAGTCGACTGAAGACATAGACCAGTGTGTTATTTTCATTAAACCTGTATACCTGGTACATTTAATGAAAAACGTCGACTAGACAAGAAGAATTAGTAGACTAACTGATGAATAATAAAAACAATAGTTTATCATTATTCATATGATTAATCTATACAAGTAATCTATCATCTCGAACAAACTTAAAACATTTAAACAAGTATTAACCACGCATCCAACACAGAATTAAACACAATTAACAAGTGAACAAACATCATCAAATCTCAAATCATTCAACAGTACGGATCGAGAATAAAATATAAATATCCAAATTATAAAAAATTGAGTTTTTTTTTGTGTAAAACAAAAGTACCGATCGCGAATAACGTATAAATATCCAAATTATGAAAAGTTGAGCTTTTTTTGTGTAAAACAAAAGTACAGATCAAGAATAAAATATAAATTTCCAAATTATGAAAAATTGAGTTTTTTTTTGTAAAACAAAAAGTAGGGATCGAAAACTAAAAATAAATTCTGAAATTATGAAAAATTGAGGTTTTTTTATGTTAAAAAAAGTACGGATCGAGAATAAACTATAAATTTCAAACTATGGAAAATTGAGTTTTTTTGTGTAAAACAAAAGTACAGATCGAGAATAAAATATAAATATCCCAATTATGAAAATTTGATTTTTTTTGTAAAACAAAAGTAGGGATCGAAAAAAACAATATAAATTTTGAAATTACGAAAAATTGAGTTTTTTTGCGTAAAACAAAAATACATATCGAGAATAAAATATAAAATTCCTAATTATGAAAAATAGATTTTTTTTGTAAAACAAAAGTACGGATCGAAAATATATTATAAATTTCAGAATTATGAAAAATTGATTTTTTTTTGTAAAACAAAATTACGGATCGAGAATAAAATATAAATTTCAAAATTACAAAAAATTGAATTTTTTTTGTGTAAAATAAAAGTACGGATTGAAAAAATAATTGAATTTCCAAATTATGAAAAATTGAGTTTTTTTTTGTAAAACAAAAGCAGGGATCGAAAATAAAATATAAATTTCCAAATTATGTAAAATTGATTTTTTTGGTAAAACAAAAGTATCGATTGAAAATAAAATTTAAATTTCAAAATTACGAAAAATAGAGTTTTTTCGTGTAAAACAAAAGTACGGATCGAAAATAAAATTTCAATTTCCCAAATTACGAAAAATTGAGTTCTTTTGTGTAAAACAAAAGTACGGATCGAGAATAAAAAATATAATTCCAAATTATAAAAAATTGAGCTTTTTTCTGTAAAACATAAAGTACAGATCCAAAATAAAATATAAATTTCAAACTTACGAAAATTGAGTTTTTTTTGCATAAAACAAAAGTATGTATCGAGAATAAAATATAAATTTCAAAATTATGAAAAATTAATTTTTTTTCATAAAACAAAAGTACAGATCGAAAATAAAATATAAATTTCAAAATTATGAAAAATAGATTTTTTTAAAACAAAAGTACAGATCGAAATAAAAAAATTTAATTTCGAAATTGCGAAAAATAGAGTTTTTTTTTGTGTAAAACAAAGGTACGGATCGAAAATATAATTTGAATTTCAAAATTACAAAAAATTGACTTTTTTTGTGTAAAACAAAAGTACGGATCAAGAATAAAATATAAAATTCCAAATTATGAAAAATTGAGCTTTCTTTTTTGTAAAAGAAACAGAAGGGATCGAAAACTAAATATAAATTTCAAAATTACAAAAAATTGAGTTTTTTTTATGTAAAACAAAAGTACGGATCCAGAATAAAATATAAACTTGAAACTATGAAAAATTGAATTTTTTTTTGTACAACAAAAGTACGAATCGAAAATAAAATATAAATTTCGAAATTATGAAAAATTGTATTTTTTGGTAAAACAAAAGTACAGATTGAAAATAAAATTTGAATTTCCAAATTATGTAAAATTTAGTTTTATTTTGTAAAACAAAAGTACGGATCAAAAATAAAATATAAATTTCTAATTTATTAAAAATTGAACTTTTTTTGAAAAACAAAAGTACGGATCGAATATAAAATTTAAATTTTCAAATTACGAAATATTGAGTTTTTTTGTGTAAAACAAAAGTACGGATCGAAAATAAAATTTGAATTTCCAAATTATAAAAAATTGAGTTTTTTTTTGTAAAAAAAAAGTATGGATCGAAAATAAATTTAAAATTTCTGAACTATGAAAAATAGATTTCTTTTTTGTAAAACAAAAGTACGGATCGAGAATAAAATATAAATTTCAGAATTACGAAAAAATTGAGTTTTTTTTAGTAAAACAAAAGTACGGATTGAAAACAAAAATTTGAATTTCCAAATTATGAAAAATTGAGGTTCTTTATGTAAAACAAAAGTACGGATTGAAAATAACATATGAATTTCGAAATTATGAAAAATTGATTTTTTTTAAAACAAAAGTACGGACCAAAAATAAAATTTAAATTGCAAAATTACGAAATTACGAAAAATACAGTGTTTGTTGTGTAAAATGAAAGTATGGATCGAAAATAAAATTTGAATTTCAAAATTATAAAAAGTTGAGTTTTGTTTTGTGTAAAACAAAAGTACGGATCGAGAATAAAATTTAATTTTTGAAATTATAAAAAATTGAGTTTTTATGCGTAAAACAAATGTACGGATCAAGAATAAAATATAAAATTCCAAATCATTTAAAATTAAGCTTTATTTTTTGTAAAAGAAAAAGAAGGGATCGAAAACTAAGTATAAATTTTGAAATTACGACAAATTGAGTTTTTTTATGTGATACAAAAGTACGGATCGAGAATAAAATATAAATTTGAAATTATGAAAAATTGAGTTTTTTTTGTAAAACAAAAGTATGGATCGAAAATAAAATATAAATTTCAAAATTATGAAAAAGTGTTTTTTTTTTGTAAACCAAAAGTACAGATTGAAAATAAAATTTGAATTTCCAAATTATGTAAAATTGAGTTTTATTTTGTAAAACAAAAGTATGGATCAAAAATAAAATATAAATTTCTAATTTATTAAACATTGAACTTTTTTTGGAAAACAAAAAAAGTACGGATCGAATATAAAATTTAAATTTCGAAATTACGAAATATTGAATTTTTTTGTGTAAAACAAAAGTACGGATCGAAAATAAAATTTGAATTTCCAAATAATGAAAAATTGAGTTTTGTTTTGTAAACAAATAGTACGAATCGAAAATAAAATATAAATTTCCAAATTATGAAAAATTGAATTTTTTTTGTAAAACAAGAGTACAGATCGAAAATAAAATTTAAATTTTGAAATTATGAAAAATTGAGTTTTTTTGTGCAAAACAAAAGTACGGATCGAAAATAAAAGTTGAATTTCCAAATTACGGAAAATTGAGTTTTTTTGTGTGAAACAAAAGTACGGATCGAGAATAAAATACAAATATCCAAATTATGAAAATTTGATTTTTTTTGTAAAACAAAAGTAGGGATTGAAAATAAAATATAAATTTTGAAATTATGAAAAATTGAGTTTTTTTGCGTAAAACAAAAGTACGTATCGAGAATAAAATACAAAATTCCTAATTATGAAAAAATTACTTTTTTTGTTAAACTAAAGTACGGATCGAAAATAAATTATAAATTTCTAAATTATGAAAATTTGATTTTTTTTGTAAAACAAAAGTACGGATAGAGGATATAAATTTCAAAATTACAAAAAATTGTACTCATTTTTTGTAAAACAAAAGTACGGATCGAAAACATAATTTGAATTTCCAAATTACGAAAAATTGAGTTTTTTTTTTAAAACAAAACTACGGATTGAAAATAAAATATAAATTTCCAAATTATGAAAATTTGATTTTTTTTTGTAAAACAAACGTACGGATCGAAAATAAAATTTAAATTTCAGAATTACGAAAAATAAAGTTTTTTTTGTGTAAAACAAACGTACGGATCGAAAATAAAATTTAAATTTCAGAATTACGAAAAATAAAGTTTTTTTTGTGTAAAACAAAAGTACGGATCAAGAATAAAATATAAATTTCGAAATTACGAAAAATTGAGTTTTTATGCGTAAAGCAAAAGTACGTAGCGAGAATAAAACATAAATTTCCAAATTATGAAAAATTGAGTATTTTTTTCTAAAACAAAAGTATGGATCGAAAATAAAACATAAATTTCCAAATTATTAAAAATTGATTTTTTTTATAAAACCCAAGTACATATCGAAAATAAAATTCAAATTTTGAAATTATGAAAAATTGATTTCTTTTGTGTAACAGAAAAGTACGGATCGAAAATAAAATATGAATTTTCAAATTACGAAAGATTGATTTTTTTGTAAAACAAAAGTACGAATCGAGAATAAAATATAAATTTCCAAATTATGAAAACTAGATTTTTTTTGTAAAACAAAAGTACATATCTAAAATAAAATATAAATTTCCGAATTATGAAAAATTGATTTTTTTAAAACAAAAGTACAGATCGAAAATAAAATTTAAATTTCGAAATTACGAAAAATAGAGTTTTTTTGTGTAAAACAAAAGTACGGATCGAAAATACAATTTGAATTTCCAAATTACGGAAAATTGACTTTTTTGTGTAAAACAAAAGTATGGATCGAGAATAAAATATAAATTTCAAAATTATGAAAAGTTGAGTTTTTTTGTGTAAAACAACAGTGCGGATCGAAAATAAAATATAAATTTCCAAATTATGAAAAATTGATTGTTTTTTTGTAAAACAAAAGTATGGATCGAAAATAAATTATAAGTTTCCAAATTATGACAAATTGATTTTTTTTTGTAAAACAAAAGTACGGATCGAAAATAAAATATAAATTTCAAAATTACGAAAAATTGAGTTTTTTTTAGTAAAACAAAAGTACAGATCGAAAACAAAATTTTAATTTCCAATTTATGAATAATTGAGTTTTTTTGTAAAACAAAAGTACGGATCAAAAAGGAGATTTAAATTTCAAAATTACGACAAATACAGTTTTTGTTGTGTAAAACAAAAGTATGGACCGAAAATAAAATTTGAATTTCAAAATTACAAAACATTGTGTTTTTTCTGTGTAAAACAAAAGTACGGATCGAGAATAAAATATAAATTTCGAAATTATGAAAAATTGAGTTTTTATGCGTAAAACTAAAACGAAAGTACGAATCAAGAATAAAATATAAAATTCCAAATTATGAAAAATTAAGCTTTATTTTTTGTAAAAGAAAAAGAAGGGATCGAAAACTAAATATAAATTTTGAAATTACAAAAAATTGAGTTTTTTTATGTGATATAAAAGTATGGATCGAGAATAAAATATAAATTTTAAATTATGAAAAATTGAGGTTTTTTGTAAAACAAAAGTATGGATCGAAAATAAAGTATAAATTTCAAAATATGAAAAATTGTTTTTTTTTTTGTAAAGCAAAAGTACAGATTGAAAATAAAATTTGAATTTCCAAATTATGTAAAATTGAGTTTTATTTTGTAAAACAAAAGTATGGATCAAAAAAAAAATATAAATTTCTAATTTATTAAACATTGAACTTTTTTTGGAAAACAAAAGTACGGATCGAATATAAAATTTAAATTTCGAAATTACGAAATATTGAATGTTTTTTGTGTAAAACAAAAGTACGGATGAAAATAAAATTTGAATTTCCAAATAATGAAAAATTGAGTTTTGTTTTGTAAAAAAATAGTACGGATCGAAAATGAAATATAAATTTCCAAATTATGAAAAATTGAATTTTTTTTGTAAAACAAGAGTACAAATCGAAAATAAAATTTAAATTTTGAAATTATGAAAAATTGAGTTTTTTTTTGCAAAACAAAAGTACGGATCGAAAATAAAATTTGAATTTCCAAATTACGAAAAATTGAGTTTTTTTGTGTGAAACAAAATTACGGATCGAGAATAAAATATAAATATCCAAATTATGAAAATTTGATTTTTTTTGTAAAACAAAAGTAGGGATTGAAAATAAAATATAAATTTTGAAATTACTAAAAATTGAGTTTTTTTTGCGTAAAACAAAAGTACGTATCGAGAATAAAATATAAAATTCCTAATTATGAAAAAATTACTTTTTTTGTTAAACAAAAGTACGGATCGAAAATAAATTAGAAATTTCTGAATTAGGAAAAATTGATTTTTTTTGTAAAACAAAAGTACGGATAGAGGATAAAATATAAATTTCAAAAATTACAAAAAATTGTATTTATTTTTTGTAAAACAAAAGTACGGATCGAAAACATAATTTGAATTTCCAAATTACGAAAAGTTGAGTTTTTTTTAAAACAAAACTACGGATTGAAAATAAAATATAAATTTCCAAATTATGAAAATTTGATTTTTTTTTGTAAAACAAACGTATGGATCGAAAATAAAATTTAAATTTCAAAATTACGAAAAATAAAGTTTTTTTTTGTGTAAAACAAAAGTACGGATCGAAAATGAAATTTGAATTTCCAAATTATTAAAAATTGATTTTTTTTTAAAACCCAAGTACATATCGGAAATAAAATTCAAATTTTGAAATTGTGAAAAATTGATTTCTTTTGTGTAACAGAAAAGTACGGATCGAAAATAAAATATGAATTTCCAAATTACGAAAGATTGATTTTTTTGTAAAACAAAAGTACGAATCGAGAATAAAATATAAACTTCCAAATTATGAAAAATAGATTTTTTTTGTAAAACAAAAGTACATATATAAAATAAAATATAAATTTCCGAATTATGAAAAATTGATTTTTTTAAAACAAAAGTACAGATCGAAAATAAAATTTAAATTTCGAAATTACGAAAAATAGAGTTTTTTTGTGTAAAACAAAGGTACGGATCGAAAACACAGTTTGAATTTCCAAATTACGGAAAATTGAGTTTTTTTGTGTAAAACAACAGTGCGGATCGAAAATAAAATATAAATTTCCAAATTATGAAAAATTTGTTGTTTTTTTGTAAAACAAAAGTATGGATCAAAAATAAATTATAAATTTCCAAATTATGACAAAGTGATTTTTTTTTGTAAAACAAAAGTACGGATCGAAAATAAAATATAAATTTCAAAATTACAAAAAATTGAGTTTTTTTTAGTAAAACAAAAGTACAGATCGAAAACAAAATTTGAATTTCCAATTTATGAATAAATGAGTTTTTTTTGTAAAACAAAAGTACGGATCAAAAATAAGATTTAAATTTCAAAATTACGACAAATACAGTTTTTGTTGTGTAAAACAAAAGTATGGATCCAAAATAAAATTTGAATTTCAAAATTACAAAAAATTGTGTTTTTTTTGTGTAAAACAAAAGTACGGATCGAGAATAAAATATAAATTTCGAAATTATGAAAAATTGAGTTTTTATGCGTAAAACGAAAGTACGGATCAAAAATAAAATATCAAATTCCAAATGATGAAAAATTGAGTTTTTTTTGTAAAAGAAAAAGTTGGGATCGAAAACTAAATACAAATTTCAAAATTACAAAAAATTGAGTTTTTTTTATGTAAAACAAAAGTACGGATCGAGAATAAAATATAAATTTCAAATTATGAAAAATTGAGTTATTTTTTGTTAAACAAATGTACGGATCGAAAATAAAATATAAATTTCTAAATTATGAAAATTTGATTTTTTTGTAAAACAAGAGTACGGATCGGGAATAAAAAAATTTTGAAATTAGGAAAAATTGAGTTTTTTTGTGTAAAACAGAAGTACAGATTGAAAATAAAATTTGAATTTCCAAATTATGTAAAATTGATTTTTTTTTGTAAAACAAAAGTGCAAATCAAAAATAAAATATAAATTTCTAAATTATTAAAAATTGAACTTTTTTTGTAGAACAAAAGTACGGATCGAATATAAAATTTTTGAAATTTTGAAATTACGAAAAGGAGAGTTTTTTTTTGTGTAAAACAAAGGTATGGATCGAAAATAAAATTTGAATTTCCGAATTGTTGATAAATTTGATTTGGTAATGTTGCTGGAACAATGATGATTAAATGGTGTTTCTGCAGTTTTTAATAGCTGGTAGATTATCTTTTAATAGTTAGCTAATTTTGATATATTAGTCTGCTATTTTCATTAATCTTTAATTAAGTTTGCTAATTCTGATATTTTAGTCGGCTATTTTCATTAATACAGGAAATATGCCAGGAATGTGTTTTTAATGAATTCAGCCAACTGTTTCGTTGTTTAGCTAACTATTTTGTTCCAGGCTTTCCAGTATGACAGAAATATAATAACAGCCTATTGGAGTTTGTCTCTTTCTCTATATATACAAGTATCATGGGAGATTCAAAGAACGAAAAAGAACAGAGAGAGAACAGAGAAGAGAGAATTACGAAAAAGCTTTCTCACAAATCTATTGAAGAATTCAACTTTAGAAAGAATCAAGAAAAGGGTCTTCATTAGTGTATTCTGAATTTTATTGTTCTCTGGTTTGGGATTGTTTTGTGAAGTTACAAAACCTGTATTTTGGTGATTGGGGTGATCACTGTAGACTTGGTGTGAGTTTGGTTTAGATTGAATTCTATAGTGTTTACAATTTCATGTTTTTGGTTTTGTTAGTCTTTAGAAGAGGGGTTCTTGTAAAGACTTGATCATTTAGTGTATTGCGATCTGTTAGTGTTACAAATCAAAACTGGATGTAGGTCTTGAAAAAGAGTGAACCAGTATAAATTCTTATGTATTCTTTCTCTTCTTTAATCTTCTTTAATAAATTTCTGATATAACTAATCAACTATTTTCTGAAATAAGTAAACTAATCTGTTCTTGACAGCAACAGAAAAATTTGATACTAAACAGTTTTCGAAGAAAATCCTATATCAATCCATTCCCCCTTCTTATATATCTGAATTTAACACGAATTACGAAAAATTGAATTTTTTTATGTAAAACAAAAGTGCGGATCGAAAATAAAATTTGAATTTCCAAATTACGAAAAAATTGAGTTTTTTTCTGTAAAACAAAAGTATGGATAGAGAATAAAATATAAATTTCCAAATTATGAAAAATTGATTTTTTTGTAAAAGAAAAGTACGGATCAAAAATCAAATATAAATTTCCGAATTATTAAAAATTTGATTTTTCTTTTGTAAAACAAAAGTACGGATCGTGAATAAAATATAAATTTAGAAATTACGAAAAAATGAGTTTTTTTTTATAAAACAAAAGTATGGATCGAAAATAAAATTTGAATTTCCTAATTATGAAAAATTGAGTTTTTTTTTGTAAAACAAGAGTACGGATCGAAAATAAAATACAAAATTTCAAATTATGAAAAATTAATTTTTTCTTTGTAAAACAAAAGTACGGATCGAAAATAAAATTTAAATTTCGAAATTACAAAAAATTGAGTTTTTTTTGTCAAAAACAAAACTACAGATCGAAAATAAAATTTGAATTCCGAAGTTACAAAAAATTGAGTTTTTTGTCTAAAACAAAAATATTGATCGAGAATAAAATATAAATTTCCAAATGATGAAAAATTGAGTTTTTTTAGTAAAACAAAAGTACGGATAGAAAATAAAATATAAATTTCAAAATTATAAAAAATTGATTTTTTTTTCTAAAACCAAAGTACGGATCGAGAATAAAATATAAATTTTGAAATTACAAAAAATTGAGTTTTTTTTTTGTAAAAAACAAAAGCACGGATCGAAAATAAAATTTGAATTTCCAAGTTATGAAAACTTTAGTTTTTTTTGTAAAACAAAAGTACGGATCAAAAATAAAATATAAATTTCAAAATTACGAAAAATTGAGTTTTTATGCGTAAAACAAAAGTATGTATCGAGAACAAAATATAAATTTCGAAATTACGAAAAATTGAATTTTTTTTGTAAAACAAAAGTATGGATCGGAGATAAAATATAAATTTCCAAATTATGAAAAATTTATTTTTTTCTAAAATAAAAGTATGGATTGAAAATATAATTTATATTTCGAAATTATAAAATATAGAGTTTTTTTGTGCAAAACAAAAGAACGAATTGAAAAGAAAATTTGAATTTCCAAATTACGAAAAATTGAGTTTTTTTTGTAAAAGAAAACTACGCATCAAGAATAAAATATAAATTTCAGAATTATGAAAAATTGATTTTTTTTGTAAAACAAAAGTACGGATCCAAAATAAAATATAAATTTCGAAATTATGAAAAATTGAGGTTTTAGGCGTAAAACAAATGTACGTATCCAAAATAAAATATAAATTTCCAAATTATTAAAAATTGAATTTTTGTTGTTGTAAAACTAAAGTACGGATCGAAAACAAAATATAAATTTTGAAATTATGAAAAAATGATTTTTTTTTGTAAAACAAAAGTACGGATCGACACTAAAATTTAAATTTTCAAATTATGAAAATTTGATTTCTTTTGTGTAAAACAAAAATACGGATCGAAATACAATTTGAATTTCCGAATTACGGAAATTTGAGTTTTTTTTTTGCAAAACTAAACTATGGATCGAGAATAAAATATAAACTTCGAAATTATTAAAAATTGATTCTTTTTTGTAAAACAAAAGTATGGATCGAAAATAAAATATAAATTTCCAAATTATAAAAATATGAATTTTTTTTTGTAAAACCAAAGTACGGATTGAGAATAAAATATAAATTTTCAAATTATGAAAAATTGAATTTTTTAGTGTAAAACAAAAGTACGGATCGAAAACAAAAGTACGGATCGAAAACAAAAGTTGAATTTCCCTAATTATGAAAAATTGAGTGTTTTTGTAAAACAAAAGTACGGATCGAAAATAGAATATAAATTTCCAAACTATGAAAAATTGATTTTTTTTTGTGAATCAAAAGTACGGATCGAAAATAAAATATAAATTTTGAAATTAAGAAAAATAGAGTTTTTTTTTGTTTAAAACAAAAGTACAGATCAAAAAGAAAATTGGAAATTCGAGATTACGAAAAATTGAGCTTTTTTTTGTAAAACAAAAGAAAGGATCGAAAATAAAATTTGAATTTCCAATTTATGAAAAATTGAGTTTTTTTTTATAAAACAAAAGTACGGATCCAAAATAAAGTATAGATTTCGAATTTACGAAAAATTGAGTTTTTATGCGTAACACAAAAGTAAGTATCGAGAATAAAATATAAATTTCGAAATTACGAAAAATTGAGTTTTTTGTGTAAAACAAAAGTACGGATCGAAAATAAAATTTGAATTTCCAAATTACGAAAAATTGAGTTTTTTTTTGTAAAACAAAATTACGGATCAAGAATAAAATATAAATTTCCAAATTAAGAAAAATTGATTTTTTTTATAAAACAAAAGCATGGATCGAAAACAAAATATAAATTTCTGAATTATAAAAAATTTAATTTTCTTTTGTAAAACAAAAGTACAGACCGAGAATAAAATATAAATTTCGAAATTACAAAAAATTGAGTTTCTTTTTTGTAAAACAAAAGTACAGATCGAAAATAAAATATAAATTTCCATATCATCAAAAATTGATTTTTTTTTGTAAATCAAAAGTATGGATCGAAAGTAAAATTTAAATTTTCAAATTATGAAAAATTGATTTCTTTTGTGTAAAACAAAAGTACGGATCGAAAATAAAAATTTGTATTTCCAAATTACGAAAAACTGAGTTTTTTTTGGTAAAACAAAAGTACGGATTGAGAATAGAATATAAATTTTCAAATTATGAAAAATTGTGTTTTTTTTGTAAAACAAAAGTACGGATCGAAAATAAAATATAAATTTCCAAATTATGAGAAATTGATTGTTTTTGTAAAATGAAAGTACGGATCCAAAATAAAATATAAATTTTGAAATTACGAAAAATTGAGTATTTTTTGTGTAAACCTAAAGTACGGATCGAAAAAAAAATTGAATTTCCAAATTACGAAAAATTGAGTTTTTTTTGTAAAACAAAAGTACGGGTCGAGAATAAAATATAAATTTCCCAATTATGAAAAAATGATTTGTTTTTTGTTAAACGAAAGTATGGATAGAAAATAAAATATAAATTTCCAGCTTATAAAAAATTATATATATTTTTTAAACCAAAGCACGTATCGAGATTAAAATATAAATTTCAAAATTATGAAAAATTTGGTTTTTTTATGTAAAACAAAAGTACGGATTGAAAATAAAATTTGCATTTCCAAGTTATGAAAAATTGAACTTTTTTTTTGTAAAAAAAGGTACGGATCGAAAATAAAATTTGAATTTCGAAGTTACGAAATATTGAGTTTTTTTGTGTAAAGCAAAAGTACGGATCAAGAATAAAACATAAATTTACAAACGATAAAATGTTGATTTTTTTTTGTAAAAGAAAAATAGGCATCGAGAATAAAATATAAATTTTGAAATTACGAAAAATTGATTTTCTTTTTGAGAAACAAAAGTATGAATTGAAAATAAAATATAAATTTCCACATTCTCAAAAATTGATTTTTTTTGTAAAAGAAAAGTACAGATCGAAAGTAAAACTTAAAATTTCAAATTATGAAAATTTAATTTCATTTGTGTAAAACAAAAGTACGGATCGAAAATAAAATTTGAATATCCAAATTACGAAAAATCAAGTTTTTTTTTTGTAAAACAAAAGTACGGATCCAGAATAAAATATAAATTTAAAAATTATGAAAAATTGTTTTTTTTTATAAAGCAAAACTACGGATTGAAAATAAAATAGAAATTTCGAAATTATGAAAAACTGTGTTTTTTTGTGTAAAACAAAAATACAGATCAAAAACAAAATTTGAATTTCCAAATTATTAAAAATTCAGTTTTTTTTTTTGTAAAAAAAAGTAGGGATCGAAAATAAAATACAAATTTCTAAATTATGAAAAATTGATTTTTTCTGTAAAAGAAAAGTATGGATCGAAAGTGAAATTTAAATTTTCAAATTATGAAAAATTGATTTCTTTTATGTAAAACAAAAGTACGGATCAAAAATAAAATTAGAATTTCCAAATTACGAAAAATTGAGTTTTTTTTGTGTAAAACAAATGTACAGATCGAGAATAAAATATAAAATTTCAAATTATGAAAAATTTAGTTTCTTTTGTAAAACAAAAGTATGTATCGAAAGTAAAATATAAATTTTTAAATTACGACAAATTGAGTTTCTTTTTGTAAGACAAAAGTACGGATTGAAAATAAAATATAAATTTCCACATTATGAAAAATTAATTTTTTTTGTAAAACAAAAGTACGGATCGAAAATAAAATTTAAATTTTCAAATTATGAAAAACTGATTTCCTTTGTGTAAAAAAAAAGTACAGATCAAAAATATAATTTGAATCTCCAAATGACAAAAAATCAATTTTTTTTGTAAAACAAAAGTACGGATCGAGAATAAAATATAAATTTCCAAATTAAGAAAAATTGATTTTTTTTGTAAAACAAAAGTATGGATCGAAAATAAAATATAAATTTTCAAATGATGAAAAATTGATTTTGTTTTTGTAAAACAAAAGTACGGATCGAGAATAAAATATAAATTTTGAAATTATGAAAAATTGAGTTTTTTTGTGTAAAAGAAAAGTACGGATCGAAAACAAAATTTGAATTTCCAAATTATGAAAAATTGAGTATTTTTGTAAAAAAAAGTAGGGATCGAAAATAAATTATAAATTTCCAAATTATGAAAAATTGATTTTTTTTCTAAAACAAATGTACGGATCGAAAATAAAATTTAAATTTCAAAATTAAGAAAAATAGTTTTTTTTTTGTTTAAAACCAAAGTACGGATCGAAAAGAAATTTTGAATTTCCAAATTACGAAAAACTGAGTTTTTTTTTAAAACAAAAGTACGGATCCAAAATAAAATTGGAATTTCCAAGTTATGAAAAATACAGTTCTTTTTTTGTAAAACAAAAGTACGGATCCAAAATAAAATATAGATTTCAAATTTATGAAAAATTGACTTTTTATGCGTAAAACATAAGTAAGTATCGAGAATGAAATATAAATTTCGAAATTACGAAAAATTGAGTTTTTTTGTGTAAAACCAAAGTACGGATCGAAAACAAAATTTAAATGTTCAAATTATGAAGAACTGATTTCTTTTGTTTAAAACAAAAGTACGGATCGAAAATAAAATTGGAATTTCCAAATTACGAAACAATTGAGTTTTTTTGAGTAAAACAAAAGTACGGATTGAGAATAAAATATAAAATTCCAAATTATGAAAAATTGAGTTTCTTTTTGTAAAATAAAAGTACGGATTGAAAATAAAATACAAATTTCCACATTATGAAAAATTAATTTTTTTTTGTAAAACGAAAGTACGGATCGAAAATAAAATTTAAATTTTCAAATTGTGAAAAAGTGATTTCTTTTGTGTAAAACAAAAGTACAGATCGAAAATAAAATTTGAATCTCCAAACGACGAAAAATCGTGTTTTTTTTTGTAAAACAAATGTACAGATCGAGAATAAAATATAAATGTCCAAATTATGAAAATTGAATTTTTCTTGTAAAACAAAAGTATTGATCGAAAATAAAATATAAATTTTGAAATTAAGAAAAATAGAGTTTTTTTTGTTTAAAACAAAAGTACGGATCGAAAAGAAAATTTGAATTTCCAAATTAAGAAAAATTGAGTTTTTAATTTATAAAACAAAAGTGAGGATCGAAAATAAAATTTGAATTTCCAAGTATAAAAAATACAATTTTTTTTTGTATAACAAAAGTTCGGATCCAAAATAAAATGTAGATGTCAAATTTACGAAAAATTGAGTTTTTATTCGTAAAACAAAAGCAAGTATCGAGAATAAAATATAAATTTTGAAATTACGAAAAATTGAGTTTTTCTTTGCGTAAAAAGAAAAGTATGGATCGAAAAAAAATTTAAATTTTCAAATTATGAAAAATTGATTTCTTTTGTGTAAAACAAAAGTAGAGATCAAAAATAAAATTTGAATTTCCAAATTACAAAAAATTAAGTTTTTTTGTGTAAAACAAAAGTACGGATCGAGAATAAAATATAAAATTCCAAATTATGGAAAATTGAGTTTCTTTTGTAAAACAAAAGTACGGATCCAAAATAAAATATAAATTTCGAAATTACGAAATTACGAAAAATTGAGTTTTTATGTGTAAAACAAAAGTATGCATCGAGAATAAAATATAAATTTTGAAATTACAAAAAATTGAGTTTTTTTGTGTAAAACAAAAGTACGGATCGAAAAGAAAATTTGAATTTTCAAATTTCGAAAAATTAAGTTTTTTATTTATAAAACAAAAGTACGGATGCGAAATAAAATTTGAATTTCCAAGTATAAAAAATACAATTTGTTTTATAACAAAAGTACGGATCCAAAATAAAATGTAGCTGTCAAATTTACGAAAAATTGAGTTTTTATGCGTAAAACAAAAGTAAGTATCGAGAATTAAATATAAATTTCGAAATTACAAAAAATTGAGTTTTTGTTTGTGTAAAAGAAAAGTATGGATCGAAAAAAAAATTTAAATTTTCAAATTATGAAAAATTGATTTCTTTGTGTAAAACAAAAGTACAGATTGAAAATAAAATTAGAATTTCCAAATTACGAAAAATTGAGTTTTTTTTTGTAAAACAAATGTACGGATCGAGAATAAAATATGAAATTCCAAATTATGAAAAATTGAGTTTCTTTTGTAAAACAAAAGTACGGATCCAAAATAAAATATAAATTTTGAAATTAAGAAAAATTTAGTTTCTATACGTAAAACAAAAGTACGTATCGAAAGTAAAATATAAATTTCGAAATTACGACAAATTGAGTTTCTTTTTGTAAGAAAAAAGTACAGATTGAAAATAAAATATAAATTTCCACATTATGAAAAATTAATTTTTTTGTAAAACAAAAGTAAGGATTGAAAATAAAATTTAAATTTTCAAATTATGAAAAACTGATTTCTTTTGTCTAAAACAAAAGTACAGATCGAAAATATAATTTGAATCTTCAAATGACAAAAAATCAATTTTTTTTGTAAAACAAAAGTACGGATCGAGAATAAAATATAAATTTCCAAATTAAGAAAAATTGAGTTTTTTTTGTGTAAAAAATAAGTACGGATCGAAAATAAAATTTGAATTTCCAAGTTATGAAAAATTGAGTTTTTTTTTTGTAAAACAAAAGTACGGATCCAAAATAAAATATAAATTTTGAAATTACAAAAAACTGAGTTTTTATGCGTAAAACAAAAGTACGTATCGAAAGTAAAATATAATTTCGAAATTACGACAAATTGAGTTTCTTTTTGTAAGACAATAGTACGAATTGAAAATAAAATATAAATTTCCACATTATGAAAAATTAATTTTTTTTGTAAAACAAAAGTACGGATCGAAAATAAAATTTAAATTTTCAAATTATGAAAAACTAATTTCTTTTGTGTAAAACAAAAGTACAGATCGAAAATATAATTTGAATCTCCAAATGACAAAAAATCAATCTTTTTTGTAAAACAAAAGTACGGATCGAGAATAAAATATAAATTTCCAAATTAAGAAAAATTGAGTTTTTTTTGTGTAAAAAATAAGTACGGATCGAAAATAAAATTTGAATTTCCAAGTTATGAAAAATTGAGTTTTTTTTTGTAAAACAAAAAGTATGGATCCAAAATAAAATATAAATTTTTAAATTACGAAAAATTGAGTTTTTATACGTAAAACAAAAGTACGTATCGAAAGTAAAATATAAATTTCGAAATTACGACAAATTGAGTTTCTTTTTGTAAGACAATAGTACGGATTGAAAATAAAATATAAATTTCCACATTATGAAAAATTAATGTTTTTGTAAAACCAAAGTACGGATCGAAAATAAAATTTAAATTTTCAAATTATGAAAAACTGATTTCTTTTGTGTAAAACAAAAGTACAGATCGAAAATATAATTTGAATCTCCAAATGACAAAAAATCATTTTTTTTTGTAAAAAAAAGGACGGATCGAGAATAAAATATAAATTTCCAAATTAAGAAAAATTGAGTTTTTTTTTGTGTAAAAAATAAGTACGGATCGAAAATAAATTTTGAATTTCCAAGTTATGAAAAATTGAGTTTTTTTTGTAAAACAAAAGTACGGATCCAAAATAAAATATAAATTTTGGAATTACGAAAAATTGAGTTTTTATACGTAAAACAAAAGTACGTATCGAAAGTAAAATATAAATTTCGAAATTACGACAAATTGAGTTTCTTTTTGTAAGACAAAAGTACGGATTGAAAATAAAATATAAATTTCCACATTGTGAAAAATGAATTTTTTTTGTAAAACAAAAGTACAGATTGAAAATAAAATTTAAATTTTCAAATTATGAAAAACTAATTTCTTTTTGTGTAAAACAAAAGTACAAATCGAAAATATAATTTGAATCTCCAAATGACAAAAAATTAATTTTTTTTGTAAAACAAAAGTACGGATCGAGAATAAAATATAAATTTCCAAATTAAGAAAAATTGAGTTTTTTTTGTGTAAAAAATAAGTACGGTCGAAAATAAAATTTGAATTTCCAAGTTATGAAAAATTGAGTTTTTTTTTGTAAAACAAAAGTACGGATCCAAAATAAAATATAAATTTTGAAATTACGAAAAATTGAGTTTTTATGCGTGAAACAAAAGTACGTATCGAGAATAAAATATAAATTTCAAAATTACGAAAAATTGAGTTTCATTTTTGTAAAACAAAAGTACGGATCGAAAATAAGATATAAATTTCCAAATTATGAAAAATTGAATCTTTTTTGTAAAACCAAAGTATGGATTGAGAACAAAATATAAAATTCAAAATTGTGAAAAATTGAGTTTTTTTTGTAAAACAAAAGTACGGATCGAAAATAAAATCTGAATTTCCAAGTTATGAAAAATTGATTTTTTTTTGTAAAAAAGAAGTGCGGATCGAAAGTAAAATTTAAATTTTGAAATTACGAAAAATTGAGTTTTTTTGTGTAAAAGAAAAGTAAGGATCGAAAAAATTTATTTGAATTTCGAAGTTCCGAAAAATTGAGTTTTTTGTGTAAAACAAAACTCCGGCTCGAGAATTAAACATAAATTTCCAAAGTATGTGTTACCAAAGAGGCTCAAGTCATCACTCTTTGATGATAAGATATTATGTTTTGATGAATTCACAAGTAAGCTAAATCAAGACCATCAAATGAAGATTTGAAGATATGGAGCTCAAGTTGAAGAAGTTAGTGTTAAATCATTCTGGAATAAGAGAAACCAAAAGCTAAAAACGTAGATCAAGTACTCCTTCACTCGTGATCTTTTAAAAATGGATAAAACTGTTTTTCTTGCTTACATAATCGATTATGAGACTTATTTTTTTAAAAGTCGCTCTGTTATAATCAATTATGTACATAACGTAATCGATTATGGATATAACATAATCGATGGATATAACGTAATCAATTATGGATATAACATAATCAATGGATATAACATAAATCGATTATGGACATAACGTAATCGATTATGGATATAACATAATCGATGGATATAACGTAATCGATTATGGATATAACATAAATCGATTATGGACATAACGTAATCGATTATGTTGGACTTTTTAATAATCTCATTTTTTACATCGATTCGTTTATGTCATTATGGATATGTCATTACGGATATAACGTAATCGATTTGATTATGTCATTATGGATACAACGTAGTCGATTCGATTATGTCATTATGAATATAATGTAATCGATTCGATTATGTCGTGCTATTTAAAGATTTTTTTTAAAACACTCACATAATCGATTATGGACATAACGTGATCGATTATATGTAACAGATTTTCAAAATATAAACAGCTTTTTAAAATTGTGAACGTTTTCAAATATTATAAACAATTTTTTAAATTGTGAACGTTTTCCCATATATTCTCCTTCAGTTTTTCAGAAGATTAAAACTGATTTTCAAATTTATTTATTTTCTTTTTTGAATTATTTTTAAAATTTAGTTAAAAATAATTCCTATATAATTAACCAAAAGAAGGAGGAAAAGATACGTTGATTAGAACTAAGCTGACCTTGAGGACGAAAAATTGAGTTTTCCAATCTCTGTTCTACAATCTTTTACTAAGTCACTTGTGAAAAGAGCTGACGCTGTGCCATTATTTTGGATTCTCTCTTTCTAGGTGATACTGTTCCTGTGTTATTCGTCTAATTGTAAACACCATAGTTGGTGTAATTTTTTCATCCCTTGTGATTTTTCAAGGGAGGTGTTTTCGTCTCTTGTGGGATTCAAGAGAGGTGTTCAGTCTTTAGAGTTTTTCTTTTGCATGTTTCAATTGTAATATTGGTTGTAATTGAATTTTCTAAAGATAGTGATTGGGGAGTCATTCTCAAATTGAGGTGACTGGGAACTAGATGTAGGGTTGGCTATACCCGAACCAGTATAAATCTTTGTGTACTTCTCTTCCCTTATCTCTTTACTTTATTTACTGTTTCCGCTTAAACACTTAATTAAAATATATTAAGTAAAGATAAACAAGAAAATTGAAAAAGTGTAAATTTATTTGTGACATCTTAAAACGCATCAATTCACCCCCCTCTTGATGCCATTTTGTCTAACAAGTGGTATCAGAGCTTGGTTTGATAAGTTATTTATGAAAGATCCTTAAGATGTCTATGCAGAATCAAGTTTACAGGGAAGGTGCATCAATCAACAGGCCACCACTCTTTGAAGGTGACAATTACCCCTTTTGGAAGGCAAGAATGGAAATATTCCTACAAACTCTTGATTTTGGAGTATGGGATGTTGTACTAAATGGTCCCTACACACCAATGGTGATGCTTGCTGAAGGACCCACACCAAAGACGTTTCATCCATGGACACCGGATGAAAAGAAACGAGCATAATATGATGTAAGAGCTCGTAATGCTGTTGTTTCTGCTGTAACTCGTGATGAATTTTATAGGATATCAAGATGCAAAACGGCGAAAGAAATATGGGAAACATTGGAGGTGACGCATGAAGGAACGGACAAAGTGAAAAAAGCAAGGAAAAACACACTCGTCCAAGAATATGAGTTGCTGGCTATAGGGAAAAATGAAAGCATCAGTGATTTTCAAACACGGTTCACTCATATCGTCAATCACCTAGAAGCACTAGGAAAAAGTTTTGTGAATGAGGAGCTGAACACCAAAATTCTCAAGTCACTGGATAGAAATTGGCAATCAAAAGTCACCGCAATATCAAAATCAAAAGATTTGACAAAGATGAATGTAGCAACACTTTTTGGAAAATTGAAAAAACATGAGATGGAGCTTCAAAGACTAAAGAATGGAGAAGAAACCGTTAAAGTCAAAAACATTGCACTCAAGGCTGAAAAATCGACAGAAAAAGAAGACAATGAAGGTGAGTTTTCTGACAATGATATATCTTTATTGGTAAAACGATTTTCCAGGTTTATGAAGAACAGAAAAAAGAGCCGGACAACAAGGAAAGAAAAAGACCCGGCAATAAACTATAAATGCTATGGATGTAACCGATTCGGTCATATAAAGTCAGAATGTCCCTTTGCCAAAAAGGAAGATAAAGAAAAGGAGAAAAAGAAAGCAAAGAAGCCCTTCATGTCAAATAAAAAGAAGGCATATATTGCATGGGAAGACAATGACTCGACAACCTCTGAAAGCTCAACAGAAGACAGTGATGAAAAGGAAGAGGCCAACTTGTGTCTAATGGCAAATAGTGAAGATGAAGCCACCTAGGTAAGCTCCACAAACTCTGATGATGAATATGATGAATTACATGTGGAGTATCAAAATCATTACATCAATTTTAATAATTTGGCTAAAAAGCATTCCGCATTGAAACAAAATTTTCAAGCTTTAGAAAATATATTAAGTCATGTGGAAAAGGAAAATGAGGGTTTGAAAAAGGATTTGGAAAAATCTAAATCAATCTCTAAAAATAAAGAAGTTATCAAACCTTGTGAAAATTGTAATAATCTTGAAAATGAAATTTTTAAATTAGAGAAAATTTTAAATAAATTTTCAGATTCTACACAAAATCTTGATAATATGCTAAGTGTACAAAGAGGGAGCTCTAGCAAAGCTGGACTTGGTTACACTTCCAAGAAAAGTCTAGAACCCCACAAAACTATTTTTGTAAAAGAATCAAGAAAAACAAGTTTTCAAGTTAAACAAAATTTTCAAAGAAATTTATTCAAATATCCATCACATAGATTAAGTTGTTTTTATTGTATGAAAATTGGTCATACATCAAATAAATGTTTTATAAAACATGTTGGCATACCTAGTGGTAGATTTAAATGGGTTCCTAAAAATCACATACATAAAAACTGCTCGCATAAAAACAAATTCGTACGCGTTTAATCGATTATGAAATAGTGTAATAAATTCTGTTTTTTTTAATAACTCGCGGACATAATCGATTATGTCAAAACATAAATCGATTATGACGTTTTCGATTATGGCATAAATCGATTATGACAGAACAAATTCTTTTTTCGAAAAACAAATTATTTGCACGGTGATAATTAATTACGAGAATGTATAATCGATTAAATGACATTAAATTTCATATTTATTATTCATAAAGATGAGAAAGCTTGTTTCTACTAACTTCTAAGGACCCAAAACTAAAAAGGGTACCTAAATCATTATGTTTGTGATGCAGTTAATCTACAAGCACAAGAAATCAATTTGGTTTCTTGATAGTGGATGTTCAAGACACATGACCGGTGATAAAGAAAAATTTCAAAACCTCATCAAGAAAAGTCTAGGCCATGTTACATATGGTGACAACAACAGAGGAAAAATTCTTGGCTCAAGAACAATCAGGATTAATGATGACTTCATGATTCAAGAAGTATTGCTTGTAGAAGGATTAAAGCACAATCTTTTAAGTATAAGCCAATTATGTGACAAGGGACTTAAGATTATTTTTGAATCAAAGACATGCAACATAGTCAAGGAGGAATCAAATGAGACTGTCCTAACAGGTACTAGACTTAATAATATTTATATTACTGATCTTGGCATTGCATCCTTTAGGACTATCTCCTGTCTTGTAACTAAGGAAGAGGATCCTTGGTTATGGCATAGGAGAGCTGCACACATTCATATGCATCATTTAAGTAGATTAATTTCAAAAGATTTAGTAATCGGTCTTCCAAAATTAAATTTTGAAAAAGATAGAATTTGTACAACATGCCAAAAAGGAAAGCAAACCAAAAATTCTTTTAAAAGTAAGAAAATCCTTTCTACCTCAAAACCATTAGAGCTTTTACATATGGATTTATTTGGTCCTTCAAGAACAAGAAGCTTAGGTGGTAATTACTATGCTTTAGTAATAGTAGATGATTATTCTAGATTCACTTGGACTTTCTTTTTAGTAACTAAAAATAATGCCTTCAACTCTTTTAAAAAATTTGTCAAGGCTATTCAAAATGAAAAAGACCCAAAAATAAAGTTTTTACGAAGTGATCATGGTGGGGAATTTCAAAATGAATTATTTGAAACCTTTTGTGAAGAACTAGGAATTTCACATAATTTTTCTTGTCCAAGAACCCCTCAACAAAATGGAGTAGTAGAAAGAAAGAACAAGTCATTGGAAGAATTAGCTAGAACAATGTTAAATGAAAATAATCTTCCAAAATATTTTTGGGCCGATGCGGTGTCTACTGCATGTTATGTACTGAACAGAACATTAATAAGACCTATTTTAAAACTAACTCCTTATGAACTTTTTAAAGGTAGAAAACCAAACATTTCTCATCTCAAAGTTTTTGGTTGCAAGTGCTTTGTGTTAAATAATGGAAAGAATAACCTTGGCAAATTCGATTCAAAAGTAGATGAAGCAATATTTTTAGGATATTATTTAACTAGTAAAGCATATAGAATATACAATAAAAGAACATTACATGTAGAAGAATCTGTTCATATAACTTTTGATGAATTTTTGGACCTCGAGGAAAACCCTCTTGAGTCGAGAAAGAAATCAATAGATATAGAAGAAGAACAGGGTGCAATCGAAAAAGATCAACCACAAGATGAAAGTATTGAAGAACTTAGAAAAAGTCTAGAAGATTTGAACATCAATAAACCTACAAATGTTCAAGATCTTCCCAAGGAATGGAGAACACCTAGAGGACTATCATTGGAGAATGTTATTGGAAATGTTGATCAAAGAGTTACCACAAGAAGTCAAATGAATAACTTCTGCATGAATGTAGCTTTTGTCTCACAAGTAGAACCCAAAAGCATAGAAGAAGCCTTACAAGATGAATATTAGATTCAATCCATGCAAGAGGAATTAAATCAATTCAAAAGGAATGAAGTGTGGGATCTAGTACCAAGAAAAAATTCTATGCAAGTGATTGGAGCAAAATGGGTATTCAAAAACAAGTTAGATGAAAGCGGAAATATAACCAAGAACAAGGCAAGACTAGTAGCGAAAGGATATAGTCAAGAAGAAGGAATTGACTATGATGAAACCTATGCCCCAGTTGCAAGACTAGAGGCAATAAGAATCCTACTAGCTTACGCAGCAATTATGAAGTTCAAGTTATATCAAATGGATGTGAAAAGTACCTTTCTAAACGGATATATCAAAGAAGAAGTCTATGTCTGTCAACCTCCTGGCTTTGAAGACTATCAACATCCAAATCATGTCTACAAGTTAAAGAAGGCACTCTATGGACTTAAACAAGCACCCAGATCTTGGTATGAAAGGCTGAGCAGCTTCCTAGTAAGCCATAATTATAGAAGAGGTAAAGTAGATCCAACCCTGTTTATAAAAGAATCAAAGAAAAATATTATCATAGTTCAAATTTATGTTGATGATATTATATTTGGATCGACTAACAATGATCTTTGCCAAGAGTTTGCTAAGATTATGCAGGGTGAGTTCGAGATGTCGATGATGGGTGAGCCGACATTTTTCTTGGTCTACAAATAAAACAAAACACCGAAGGCATCTTTATCTCACAAACAAAATACCGCTCGTAACTCTTAAAGAAATTTGAATTGGAAAATGCAAAGGAAGCAGCTACTCCGATGGCAACATCTTGTTATTTAGATCAAGATGAAAAAGGTAAGATGGTGGATCAAACCAAATACAGAGGTATGATCGGTTCCTTACTTTATCTTACAGCAAGTAGACCAGATATTATGCATAGTGTGTGTTTGTGCTAGATTTCAATCTAATCCTAAGGAATCACACCTAATTGCTGTAAAAAGAATAATTAAATACCTAAAAGGAACAAAATCATTTGGTCTTTGGTACCCCTCAGGAGTTTCACCTAACCTTTTAGGATATTCAGATTCAGATTATGGAGGTTGTAAACTGGACAGGAAAAGTACAAGTGGTACATGTCATCTACTTGGCTGTTCACTTGTTTCTTGGCACTCCAAGAAACAGGCTTGTGTTGCTCTATCCACAACTGAAGCTGAATATATAGCTGCCGGAAATTGTTGTGCACAAATTTTATGGATGAAACATCAGCTAGAAGATTATAACATATTCTTATATCACATCCCTCTTAAGTGTGATAGTACTAGTGCAATTAATTTAACTAGAAATCCTATTATGCACTCTAGAACTAAACATATAGAAATTAAGCATCATTTTATTAGAGATCATATATTAAAAGGAGATTGCCTAATTGAAATATTGATACACAACATCAATTGGCTGATATATTTACCAAACCTTTGCCTAGAGATAGGTTCTATGAATTGCATATAGCCTTAGAAATATTGGATGGAAATTTAATTTAAAAATTAATTTTCTTTTGTGTGATAATCGATTATGTAAATAACATAATCTTAATCGATTATTCTTTTTCGTAATCGGTTGTCACTAATCGATTATACTATATTCTTCATCGATTTGTCTTTATGTATGTTTTTCTTATGATTATCAATAAAAAGGGGGAGTATAATTGTATTATTTATGATTATGTTTCTAGGAGAAATTAATTGATTAAGGGGGAGTACGGAATTAAGTACCTAAAATAGGGGGAGTGCAAAACGATGACTCACATAATCTTGTTTATTGATCTTGTGCTTTGACTCACATAATTTATTATGTTTTACACTAACTCATTTGTACTAATCTTGAGCTGACTACAAAGTCAAGCAATTTCTTCCAGTATATCATAATAGGTGTTTTCTTGATCATCATCAAAAAGGGGAGAATGTTACCAAAGAGGCTCAAGTCATCACTCTTTGATGATAAGATATTATGTTTTGATGAATTCACAAGTAAGCTAAATCAAGACCATCAAATGAAGATTTGAAGATATGGAGCTCAAGTTGAAGAAGTTAGTGTCAAATCATTCTGGAATAAGAGAAACCAAAAGCTAAAAACATAGATCAAGCACTCCTTCACTCGTGATCTTTTAAAAATGGATAAAACTGTTTTTCTTGCTTACATAATCGATTATGCCCAGACCATCATCGATTATGAAACTTATTTTTTTAAAAGTCGCTCTGTTATAATCAATTATATACATAACGTAATCAATTACGGATATAACATAAATCGATTATGGACATAACGTAATCGATTATGGATATAACATAATCGATGGATATAACGTAATCGATTATGGATATAACATAATCGATGGATATAACATAAATCGATTTTGGACATAACGTAATCGATTATGGATATAACATAATCGATGGATATAATGTAATCGATTATGGATATAACATAATCGATGGATATAACATAAATCGATTATGGACATAACGTAATCGATTATGTCGGGCTTTTCAATAATCTCATTTTTTACATCGATTCGTTTATGTCATTATGGATATGTCATTACGGATATAACGTAATCGATTTGATTATGTCATTATGGATATGTCATTATGGATACAACGTAGTCGATTTGATTATGTCATTATGAATATAATGTAATCGATTCGATTATGTCGTGCTATTTAAAGATTTTTTTTAAAACACTCACATAATCGATTATGGACATAACGTGATCGATTATATGTAACAGATTTTCAAAATATAAGCAGCTTTTTAAAATTGTGAACGTTTTCAAATATTATAAACAGTTTTTTAAATTGTGAACGTTTTCCAGATATTCTCCTTCAGTTTTTCAGAAGATTAAAACTGATTTTCAAATTTATTTATTTTCTTTTTTGAATTATTTTTAAAATTTAGTTAAAAATAATTCCTATATAATTAACCAAAAGAAGGAGGAAAAGATACGTTGATTAGAACTAAGGTGACCTTGAGCACGAAAAATTGAGTTTTCCAATCTCTGTTCTACAATTTTTTACTAAGTCACTTGTGAAAAGAGCTGACGGTCTGTGCCATTATTTTGGATTCTCTCTTTCCAGGTGATATTGTTCCTGTGTTATTCGTCTAATTGTAAACACCATAGTTGGTGTAATTTTTTCATCCCTTGTGATTTTTCAAGGGAGGTGTTTTCGTCTCTTGTGGGATTCAAGAGAGGTGTTCAGTCTTTAGAGTTTTTCTTTTGCATGTTTCAATTGTAATATTGGTTGTAATTGAATTTTCTAAAGATAGTGATTGGGGAGTCATTCTCAAATTGAGGTGACTGGGAACTGGATGTAGGGTTGGCTATACCCGAACCAGTATAAATCTTTGTGTACTTCTCTTCTCTTATCCTTTTACTTTATTTACTGCTTCCGCTTAAACACTTAATTAAAATATATTAAGTAAAGATAAACAAGAAAATTCAAAAAGTGTAAATTTATTTGTGACATCTTAAAACGCATCAATTCACCCCCCCTCTTGATGCCATTTTGTCTAACAGTATGAACAATTGATTTTTTTTGTAAAACAAAACTATGGATCGAGAATAAAATTTGAATTTCGAAAATACGAAAAATTGAGTTTTCTTTTGTAAAACAAAAGTACGGATGGAGAATAAAATATAAATTTTCAAAGTATGAAAAATTGTGTTTTTTTTGTAAAACAAAAGTACGGATCGAAAATACAATATATATTTACAAATTATGAAAAAATGATTTTTTTTTGTAAACTAAAAGTACGGATCGAAAATAAAATTTAAATTTTCAAATTATGAAAAATTGATTTCTTTTGTGTAAAACCAAAGTACGGATCGAAAATTAAATTTGAATTCGAAATTACGAAAAATTGAGTTTTTTTTGTAAAACAATAGTACGGATCGAGAATAAAATATAAATTTCCAAATTATGAAAAATTGATTTCTTTTGTGTAAAAAAAAAGTACGGATCAAAAACAAAATTTGAATTTCCAAATTATGAACAATTGAGTTTCTTTTCTAAAACAAAAGTACGGATCGAAATAAAATATAAATTTACAAATTATGAAAAATTGATTTTTTTTTGTAAAACAAAAGTGTGGATCCAGAATAAAATATAAATTTCGAAATTACGAAAAATTGAGTTTTTTTATGTAAAACAAAAGTACAGATCGAGAATAAAACATAAATTTCCAAATTATGAAAAATTGATTTTTTTTCGTAAAACAAAATTACGTATAGAAAATAAAATATAAATTTCCAAATCATAAAAAAATGAATTTTTTTTGTAAAACCAAAGTACGTATCGAGAATAAAATATAAATTTCGAAATTATGATAAATAGAGTTTTTTTGTGTAAAACAAAAGTACGAATCGAAAAGAAAATTTGAATTTCCAAAATACGAAAAATGTAGTTTTTTTTGTGTAACAAAAGTATAGATCGAAAATAAAATTTAAAATTTTGAAAAATTCATTTCTTTTATGTAAAACAAAAGTACGGATCGAAAATAAAGTTTGAATTTCCAAATTATGAAAAATTGAGTTCGTTTTTCTACAACAAATGTACAAATCGAGAATAAATTATAAATTTCCAAATTATGAAAAATTGTTTATTTTTCGTAAATCAAAAGTACGGATCGAATATAAAATATAAATTTCCAAATTATAAAAAATTGAATTTTTTTTTGTAAAACAAAAGTACGGATCGAGAATAAGATATAAATCTCCAAAAGTACGTATTGAAAATAAAAGTTGAATTTTCAAATTATGAAAAATTGAGTTTTTTTTGTGCAAAACAAAAGTACGGATCAAAAAGAAAATTTGAATTTCCAAATCACGAAAAATTGAGTTCTTTTTTTGTAAAACAAAAGTATGGATCCAAAATAAAATATAAATTTCGAAATTAAGAAAAATTGAGCTTTTATGCGTAAAACAAAAGTATGTATTGAAAATCAAATACAAATTTCCAAATTATGAAAAATTGGGTTTTGTTTTAAAACAAAAGTACGGATCCAAAATAAAATATAAATTTCCGAATTATGAAAAATTAATATTTTTTGTTAAACAAAAGTATGGGTCGAGAATAAAATATAAATTTCGAAATTATGAAAAATTGAGTTTTTTTGTGTAAAACAAAAGTACGGATTGAGAATAAAATATAAATATCGAAATTATAAGAAATTGAATTTTTTTTAAAACAAAAGTACATATCGAAAATAAAATATAAGTTTCCAAATTATGAAAAATTGAGTTTTTTTCTGAAAAAAAATGGATCGAAAATAAAATATAAATTTCGAAATTATGAAAAATTGATTTTTTTTTGTAAAACAAAAGTACGGATCGAAAATAAAATTTAAATTTTGAAATTACGTAAAATAGAGCTTTTTGTGTAAAACAAAAGTATGGATCGAAAATAATATTTGAATTTCCAAATTACGAAAAATTGAGTTTTTTTTTGTAAAACAAAAGTACGGATCGAATATAAAATATAATTTTCCAAATTATGAAAAATTGATTTTTTTTTTGTAAAACAAAAGTACGGATCCAAAATAAAATTTGAATTTCGAAGCTACAAAAAATTGAGTTTTTTTGTGTAAAACAAAAATATGGATCGCGAATAAAATATAAATTTCCAAATTATGAAAAATTGATTTCTTTTGTTTAAAACAAAAGTACGGATCGAAAATAAAATTTGAATTTCCAAATTAGGAAAAATTAAGTTTTAATGCGTAAAAGAAAAGTAATATCGAGAATAAAATATAAATTTCGAAATTACAAAAAATTGAGTTTTTTTTTGTGCAAAACAAAAGTACGGATCGAAAAGAAAATTTTAATTTCCAAATTACGAAAAATTCTTTTTTCTTTTGTAAAAATAAAGTACGGATCGAGAATGAATCATAAATTTCCAAATTATGAAGAATTGATTTTTTTTTTACAACAAAAATACGGATCGAAAATAAAATTTAAATTTCAAAATTACGAAAGATTGATTTTTTTTTGTGAAAAATAGAAGTACAGATTTGATGCATGCCTAGGAGGCATTGTATGTGTTGTAGGATCTCTCAAACATGTGTAGAAGCATAGGAAATCAAAATAACATGAAGATTATCATAGAAGAACATGAAAACCGAAATTCCCCCAAATGTTAGGGTTCCAATCGGTGCAAAATCTTTAAAACTTGAAAAGAAATCAATTCAACCGATTAAAATGAAGAACACATGCATAGGAAGGCATAGAATGAATTAAACTTGAATTTAATCGGTGCAAATGGCTAGAATTGATCCATATAGGTGCAGCACATGAAGAACAAAACAAGAACATGAAAAGGAAAACATGGAAGAGAGAAAGAGATGAAGAACACGCCACTTTTCAAGAGAAAAGATAAGTGCAAAAGACAATCACCACTTGAATTTAGGAAAACTCAAGATAAGATTCAAAGAAAATGAGGAATACCTCTTGAACTTCAAAGAGAATTGCTCTTGCTCTCAATTAATCTTCAAAGTTATGTTACAAATGAGAGTTACACCCTTATATAGAGGGAAAACGAAAATGCATGCACATGGGTGGAATTCTAAAAGGTTAGGCCATGTTTGGAAGATGCTCCAAAGCTTCCCAAACAAGGCCCTTGTTTTTGATACTATCCATGTGTCCAAACAAGTAGCCTCTTATTTCTATTTCAAAGAAAGACATAAAACTAACTCTATTTTTATTTACAAGGAAATTACAAGAGTTATTAATATTTCTAATCTCTTCTTCAAGCTTCTTGTACATTCTCCTTGATTTTCTTCCTTCCTTTTCTTCAAAATTTCTTTGTAAGCTTTTCTTTCATATTTTCCTTTTCTTATTTTCTTGTGGTGACTCCTCCTTGCATGAGTTGAGATTTTTCATGAATTGAGATCACATCATTCTCCCCTCTTGAAAAGAATTCGTCCTCGAATTTTGGGGTACCTACATCACACAAAGATAAGTCACTCACGTTGAAACTATTGTTATTATTTACTATACCTACCAGAGAAAAGATTACAAGTATTATTTTGCAAGAAGAAAAACTACTAATAGTATTTACATACTTGTTTAGCTTTTAGTATTCCTGGATCAAATACAAACCAATTCATTCTCAAAGTTGTGAAATATTTTTCAAAATCTTTTAATTTTCTCGAAACTTTTACTTGAAAATTTTTTATTTGAATTATTATGAAGGATGAAGTTTCTATACAAACAATTTTGACAACAATAAAAGCATGTAATTTGTCCATAGAGATTAGCACACATGGTACAATGTCCATTCAAGTCCTTGTAGTTATATACAAAAATATTAGAATTATTTCTACAATCATTTTCTCCCATATTTTTGCTTTTGTCTTCTATGATCTCCTCTTCTTCTCCCCATTGTTTCTGCCATTGTTCTTTAATGTGCAAATCTTCACTAGGCAACAAAACAATTGAATTTACATGACTAATAATCTTAGGAGAAGTAATAGATTCAGAATTAGAAATAGGAGAAGGAATGAAAGTTGTAGAATCTCCCTTTAAAGATATTTCTTCAACAATCTCTTGGGAAGTCATGTAGAGGCTAGCCTTCTTTGGTTCCTTCTTTGCTGGATTTTTCTTTGAAGATTTGGAAGCTTTAAGCTCACGGCCAACCTCCCTTTGTTCTTGCTCCCTTTTCTTCTTCATTTGGATTTGGTCTTCATGGACTTCCCTAGGTGAAAGAGGCTTCAAAACAATTTTCTTACCCATGTACTCAAAGGTAAACTTGTTGGTTAGACCATCATGATAAACTTTCCTATCATATTGCCATGGTCTCCCTAAAAGTACATGACTAGCCTCCATAGGAACCACATCACACAAGACCTCATCCTTATACTTTCCAATTGAAAAAGAAACAAGAACTTGTTTGTTAACAATAATCTCCCCCTCTTCACTTAACCATTGTAATTTATATGGCTTAGTATGAGGTATAATAGTTAAATCAAGTTTCTCTACTAACCTCTTACTAGCCACATTTGTGCAACTTCCACCATCAATAATGAGAGTACACAACTTGTCATTGATGAGGCATCTTGTATGGAAAATATTTTCTCTTTGTGTTTCATCAAAATCTTTGGACACTTGTCCCAACAAACGCCTCACCACCAACAAATCACCCTCTTTTGGAGGAGCATACTCATCATCACTTGATTGAAGTGAAGAAGAATGAGATGAATAATTAGGGGAACTTTCCCTTGAAGTATGTTCACTCATTACCTTTCCTTCCTTCAAGATCATATTCCTTTTGGAAGGACATTCTAATGCTATGTGACCATAGCCCAAACATTTAAAACACTTAGTAGAACTTGATCTTGAATTAGAGGGAATGACATGAGTGGACTTTTCATTAGACTGAAATTAATTTTCTTAAATGCTAGAAAACTTGACAGATTATCAATCAAAACAAATATTTTTCTCCCCCTTTAGTTTTATCATTTTCAAAAAGATTATATTTTCAGAGATTATTACAGCAGAAGCAAATTAATTACACAGAAATTATAGAGAGAAAAACAACAATTACAACAGCTGGAAAATAATTAAGGATAAGCTAAGGAGTAAGTGAACTTGTAGCCTATTCTGTTTCTTCACTATCTTCATCTTCTTCATCTTCCTCATCATTTTCAGCTGGCTATTTGCCTCTTGAGGATCTTGCATTGTCTTCTTCTGGAGATATGTCTTCAATTTGCATCTTTCTTTCAACTCTATAAACTCTTCTATTGAGTCTTGAAAGTCTATGACAAAGATCATCATATTCAGTTGTGTGAAGACTCATCATGGTATCCATTCTTGAAAGAATATGATCCTCCATAGATCCCGGTTGAGGTTGAGGTTGAGGTGGTGGTTCTTCATCATCTTCCTCCATTGCAGCAGCTTCATCTTCTCTTTGCCTAAACCTGTTTCCTTGTTCTATAAGGCCCATGTGCCTTAGAACATTCTTCCCAATTTTGCTATTGCTTAGCAAAATCTGCTTGTTCTTGGCAAATTTTCTAAATTCTTTGAAAGCATCACTTTTAGATGAAAGAAAGAGAGTCCAAGTAAATCTAGAGTAATCATCAACAATCACAAGAGCATAATAATTGCCACCAAAACTTTTTGTTCTAGAGGGGCCAAATAAATCCATGTGCAGTAATTCTAAAGGTTTTGAAGTGGAAACAACATTTTTGGATTTAAAAGAATTTTTAGTTTGCTTCCCTTTTTGACAAGCTGCACAAAGTTTGTTCTTTTCAAAAACCAGTTTTGGCAAACCAATTACCAAATCTTTAGATATGAGTTTACTTAGATGAGGCATATGAATGTGAGCAGCTCTTCTATGCCATAACCAAGGATCCTCTTCTTTCGCAACTAAACAAGATAAATTACTAGATGTAGATGCACAATCAATGTCAATCAAATAGATGTTATTGTGTCTCTTACCAATGAGGGCGATTTCATTTGAGTCCTTGTGATGAATTTTGCAAAGATCACTATCAAACGTTACCTTTAAACCTTTATCACAAAGTTGACTAATGCTTAGCAAATTGTGCTTCAACCCATCAACAAGAAGAACATCATGAATCTTTAAGGATTCTCCAATCATTCCACTACCAATGATTTTTCCCTTGTTGTTGTCGCCATAGGTTACAAAACCTTGTTCTTTCTTTTTGAAGCTTTTGAATTTGCTTTTATCACCCGTCATGTGTCTTGAACAACCACTATCAAGGTACCATAGTGACTTTTTGGACTTGGGACCAACCTGCATCATAAACAAAAATATTTAGGTCCCCTAAAGTCACTTATTAGGGTCCTTATTGGTTAGAAACAGTTTTTCCTTTGGGAACCCATTTGTATTTCCCATTAGGAACACTAAAACGTTTAATATTGCATTTATTTACTGAATGACCTTTATGCATACAATAAAAACATGTAGGAACATTTGTTTTTCTTGGAATATATGCATTTTTATAAAACTTCTTTTTAGGATCATTTGGTTTATTAAAAGATTTAGGGATTTCGAAAATCTTGTTTGAATTTGATGATTCTCCTTTTACAAAAATAGTTTTTGTAGGTTTATTATATTTGAAATCAAAACCAAGTCCTACTTTTCCATATAAACCTTTTTACACATTCAAAACATTATTTAGATTATTATTTCCCATTGTAATTTTCGAAATAGATGATTCAAGATAAGAAACCTTGTTAGCAAGAACACCACAATTTTCACAAATAGGAATTTCGGTTTTGCATTTGCAAGGAATTTTTGCCTTTTCCAAATCCTCTTTTAAAACCTTTTTCTCTTCTTCCAAATCAGAATTTTTCTTTTCAAGACTTTTGTAGTCACTTTTTAATTTATTATGAAAAGAAGTAAGTTTTTCAGATTTTTCACACAATTCTAAAAACTCTTCAAGCAACTCATCATAATTAGGTGGAAGACCAAAATCACTTACCTTGCTACATGTGGATTCGGCATCATCATCATCCGCCATGAGACAAATGTTGGCTTCTTCTTCTGACTCACTTGCACTAGAAGAGCTCACATCATTATCTTCCCAAGTGATGTATGCCTTCTTTTTCTTCTTATCAAAAGGCTTTTTGTATTTCTTGACCTTTTCTTCATCCTTCTTGATGTTGGGGCAATCCGACTTCAAGTGTCCCCTTTTTCCACAACCATAGCATTTAAAGTTATCAAGAGAATTTAGATTTTCAGTTTTCTTACCTTTCTTAAAATTCCCTTTGTTCTTGTTCTTGATGAACTTTTTGTACTTTTTGACGAACAAGCTGATGTCACTGCATTCAAGATCATCGTCTGTATCACTACTCTCATCTTTGTGGGATTCTGCTTTAAGAGCAACACCTTTTCTCTTGACGTATTCTTCTTCTCCTTTAAAACGTCCAAGCTCCATTTCATGTTCTCTAAGCTTTCCGAAGAGAGTTGTCATATTCATATTTGATAGATTCTTTGATTCCGTGATGGCCGTCACTTTAAGTTGTCATGTCCTGTCCAAAGATTTCAAAATTTTCACATTTAACTCTTGAGTATCAAATTTCTTACCTAACGCCTTGAGGTGATTTACAATGTGAGTAAATCTCTTTGACGTCATATATGGTTTCCCTTTGCTCATCCGAACATCTCGTACTCTTGAATCAAGGTATTTTTCCTTGATCTTTTCACATCCTCCGTTCCTTCATGTGTGACCTCTAAAGTGTCCCACATCTCCTTCGCTGTAGTGCAATCCGACAACCTGTAAAACTCATCAATGGTTAAGGCAGATGCTATCATGTTACACGCCCTTATGTCGCATTGACTTTAGTTGTACTCATCTTTGGTCCAGCTTGCTCTTGCTTTGGGTACCTGCGCATCTTCAACAACAATCATAGGAATATATGGACCATTCACAATTGCATCCCAAACGCCTTGATCATTAGACCTTAGAAAAATTTCCATCCTCTTTTTCCAAAAGGATAGTTTTCACTCGTGAAAAGTGGTGGTCTATGAATAGATGCACCTTCAAAGAAAAGTTTGATTTTTATCTCGCCATAAGGATCTTGTTTTTGAATACCTTTCAAAAACCAGCTCGAGGCCAATTGTTAAATAAAGACGGCAGTGTAAAAACCAAGAGGGGGTGAATTGGATTTTTAATAAAATTTTCTCTTTAAATAAATTTTCAGATTTTGAAATTCTTTCAAAACTCGGATGTGGATTTTTCTTATCCTTTGATTAACGCTGTTTGAATTTGCAATTGTTATAATGATCCACAATTAAAAGAGATAGAGAAAGAGAAAGAACACAAAGATTTATACTGGTTCGGATTAAGCCAATCCTACGTCCAGTTCCCAACCACCACAAATGCGTGATGATTTTCCCCACTATCTTTAAATGAAATTACAAACACCAATTCATGCAATAACAAATAAAGATAAAGGAACACCTCCTCGTACACACTAAGGATGAAAACACCTCCCTGCATACACCGAGGATGAAACCCACCTCTCTTGACACACAAGAGATGAAACACCTCCCTTAGAACCGATCCAAGGGATGAATTCTCCCGTTTATGAAAAACAGTAAAAAGAATACACCTGATAATAGTGCTGGATAGAAAGCTTAAGCACAATGATCACCACTTCCAAAGACTTGATCAAACTGAAGAGAGCAGGAAAGCGGTTTTGAAAAGCTAAGGCGCAGAAACACTTTGAATGTTTTGTGTTTTAATCAGATGTGTTTAACCTAAGACATTCTCTTTCATTTTATAATTCGAAAATGCTCCAAAGTTTCCATTCTTAGGTTGATTTGGAATTGATTTTGCAAAAATGACTCATTTAATCGATTATCTAAAAAGCTTAATCGATTATATCATGTTTAAAAACTGGAAAACAAATTTCGTCTGATATAATCGATTAGATTAAGGCCATAATCGATTATATTAACCCAGAATCAATATAATCGATTATCAAAAACACTTAATCGATTATTTAGTTCGTTAAACATTTTTAATTCAAATTTTAAGTTAAATAATCGATTATCTACGTATCATAATCGATTAAAAGCGTAGAAAAACGTTTTTGTGAGAAAACACCTTGCTCTCTTGTTTGGGAAGGTCTTGAATGGGATTTATGACTTACTCTTTTTATCCAACACCCAAAATGTAACCTTTTACTCTTGATCCTTCAGCTCTTGAGAAAATCTTCATCAATCTTCTCTCTTGAAAGCTTTGAATGCTCTTTATGCCTTTCCTTTTCTACCAAGCATCCTTCCTTTGTGAGATGGCACAAGTCTTTAATGTTGATTGAGTCACTCTAAATCTTCATCATCAAAACTTTAGGTCTTCATAAAAAACTGGAGGACTTCAAAAACTCTTGGTCTTGAAATATGCCAACACATCTTGGATGCTCTCTCCAGGTTGCATCCTAAACAATTCATATTCTTGGATGAGGGTGTGCTTTCTTGCTCTCTTAACCTCTGATGTACCTTCATGGGTAACTTGTAGAATATCCCACATTTCTTTTGCTGTTGTGCATTGAGAGACCCTGAAAAACTCATCAAGATTTAAAGCAGATGTTAGAATGTTTTTGGCCTTACTGTTAAACTGAGCTTTTCTGTTTTCTGCATCAGTCCATGTTTCCCATGGCTTTTCAATCAATTTTCCATCTTCAGCCTTCACTGTTGGAATGAAAGGACCATTAATCACTGCATCCCAAACGCCTCTATCAACAGACTCGAAGAATATCTTCATCCTGGCTTTCCAGAAGGGGTAGTTCGCTCCAACAAAGAGTGGAGGTCTGTTGGTAGATGCTCCTTCAGCAAAGGGTAGCTTATCACCCATCTTGGATCTTTCTTGAGTATCTTTCAATTACCTGCTCTTGATACCAATTGTTAGGTGCTGAAATATATCAAGAAGGGGGGGTTGAATTGATATATGAATTTATTTCAAAACTGCTTCGCTTCGTAAATTTATCGATGCGCTCGTGAGCAAAATAGTTGACTCGATTATAGTGAATTAGCCTCGTTAGTTCAACATGCAGATATTAAAAGATGATGAAGGATAAGAAAGAAAATTACGAACCGAGTATAAAATATAAATTTCAAAATTATGAAAAATTGAGTTTTTTTGTGTAAAAAAAATGTATGGATCGAAAACAAAATTTGAATTTCCAAATTATGAAAAATTTAGTTTTTTTTTGTAAAACAAAAGTACGGATCAAAAATAAAATATAAATATCCAAATAATGAAAAATTGATTTTTGTTGTAAAACAAAAGTACGGATTAAAAATAAAATATAAATTTCCAAATAATGAAAAATGATTTTTTTGGTGAAACAAAAGTACGAATCGAGAATAAAATATGCATTTCAAAATTATGAAAAATTGAGTTGTTTTGTGTAAAAGAAATGTACGGATCGAAAATAAAATTTGAATTTCCAAATCATGGAAAATTTAGTTTTTTTGTAAAACAAAAGTACGGATCAAATATAAAATACAAATTTCCAAATTATTAAAAATTTATTTTCTTTTGTAAATCAAAAGTACGGATCGAAAGTAAAATTTAAATTTTGAAATTACGAAAAATAGAGTTTTTTTGTGTAAAACAAAAGTACGGATCGAGAATAAAATTTAAATTTCGAAATTAAGAAAAATAGAGTTTTTTATGTAAAACAAAAGTATGGATTGAATATAAAATTTGAATTTCGAAGTTGCGAAAAATTAAGTTTTTTGTGTAAAACAAAACTACGGATCGAGAATAAAATATAAATTTTGAAATTACGAAAAATTGATATTTTTTGTGTAAAGAAAAGTACGATCGAAAATAAAATATAAACTTCCAAATTATGAAAAATTGATTTTATTTTTGTAAAACAAACGTACGGATCGAAAATAAAATATAAATTTTGAAATTTTTAAAACTTGAGTTTTTTTGTGTAAAACAAAAGTAAGAATCGAAAATAAAATTTGAATTTGAAAGTTACGAAAAATTGATTTTTTTGTTTAAAACAAAAGTATGGATCGAGAATAAAATATAAATTTCTAAATTATGAAAAATTGATATTTTTTTGTAAAACAAAAGTACGGATCGAAAATAAAATATAAATTTTCGAATTATGAACTTTTTTTTTGTAAATCAAAAGAAAATAAAATTTAAATTTTTAAATTATAAAAAATGATTTCTTTTGTGTAAAACAAAAGTACGAATCGAGAATAAATATAAATTTCCAAATTATTAAAAATTGATATTTTTGTAAAACTAAAGTTTGGATTGAAAATAAAATACAAATTTCCAAATGATGAAAGGTTGCTTTTTTTGGTGAAACAAAAGTACGTATCGAGAATAAAATATAAATTTCAAAATTACGAAAAATTGAGTTTTTTGTGTGTAAAAAAAGTACGGATCGAAAACAAAATTTTAATTTCCAAATTATGAAAAATCTAGTTTTTTATTGTAAAACAAAAGTACGATCAAAAAGAAAATTTAAATTTCGAAATTAATAAAAATTGAGTTTTTTTTATGAAAACAATAGTACGGATCCAAAGTAAAATTTGCATTTCGAAGTTGCAAAAAATTGAGTTTCTTTGTGTAAAACGAAACTATAGATCGAGAATAAAATATAAATTTTTAAATTACGAAAAATTGAGTTTTTTGGTGTAAAGAAAAGTACGAATCGAAAATAAAATTTGAATTTCAAAATTATTAAAAATTGAGTTTTTTTTTGTAAAAAAAAGTATGGATCGAAAATAAAATATAAATTTCCAAATTATGAAAAATTGATTTTCTTTTGTAAAATAAAAGTACGGATCGAAAATAAAATATAAATTTCTAAATTATGAAAAATTGGAACAACAGTATGGATCGAGAATAAAATATAAATTTCGAAATTATGAAAAATTGAGTTTTTTGTGTAAAACAAAAGTATAGATAGAAAATAAAATTTGAATTTCCTAATTATGAAAATTTGGTTTTTATTTTTTGTAAAAAAAAAGTACGAATTGAAAATAAAATACAAATTTCCCAATTATGAAAAATTGATTTTTTTGTAAAAGTACGGATTGAAAACAAAATTTGAATTTCCGAATTACGAAAAATTGAGTTTTGGTGTGTAAAACAAAAGTACGGATCGAGAATAAAATATAAAATTCAAAATTAAGAAAAATTGAGTTTTTTTTTTTAGAACAAAAGTACGGATCTAAATTAGAATATAAATTTCAAAATTATGAAAAATTGATTTTCTTTTGTAAAACAAAACTACGTATCCAGTGTAAAATATAAATTTCCTAATTATGAAAAATTGATTTTTTTTGTAAAACAACAGTACAGATCCAAAATAAAATATAAATTTTGAAATTGCGAAAAATTGAGTGTTTATGCGTAAAACTAGAGTACGTATCGAGAATAAAATATAAATTTCCAAATTATGAAAAATTGAGTTTTTTTTTGTAAAAGAAGAGTGCGGATCGAAAATAAAATATAAATTTCCAAATTATGAAAAACTGAGTTTTTTTGTGTAAAACAAAAGTACGGATCGAAAACAAAATTTGAATTTTCAAATTACGAATGATTGAGTAATTTTGTGTAAAACTAAAGAACGGATCGAGAACGAAATATAAATATCGAAATTATGAAAAATTGAGTTTATTTTTGTAAAACAAAAGTATGGATTGAAAATAAAATATAAATTTCCAAATTATGAAAAATTAATTTTTTTTAAAACAAAAGTACTGATCGAAAATAAAATTTAAATTTCGAAATTACGAAAAATTGAGTTTTTTTGTGTAAAACAAAAGTAGGGATCCAAAATAAAATTTGAACTTCCAAATTACGAAAAATTGACTTTTTTTGTGTCAAACAAAAGTACGGATCGAGAATAAAATATAAATTTCAAATTATGAAAAATTGAGTTCTTTTTTGGTAAAACAGAAGTACGGATCGAAAATAAAATATAAATTTCCAAATTATGGAAAGTTTAATTTTTTTTAAAACAAAAGTACGGATCGAGAATAAAATAAAAATTTCAAAATTACGAAAAATTGACATTTTTTGTGTAAAACAAAAGTAGAGATCGAAAACAAAATTTGAATTTCCAATTTACGAAAAATTGAGTTTTTTTTGTGTAAAACAAAAGTATATCCAAATTATGAAATATTGAGTTTTTTTTTGTGAAACAAAAGTAGGGATCGAAAATAGAATATAAATTCCAAAATTACGAAAAATTGACTATTTTTTTGTGAAACAAAAGTATGGATCCAGAATAAAATATAAATTTCCAAATTATGAAAAATTGAGTATTTTTTTGTAAAACAAAAATACGGATCGAAAATAAAATATAAATCTCAAAATTATGAAAATTTGAGTTGTTTTGTAAAACAAAAGTACGGATCGAGAATAAAATATAAATTTCCAAATTATGAAAAATTGATTTTTTTTTTGTAAAAGAAAAGTAAATATCGAAAATGAAATATGAATTTTCGAATAATGAAATATTGACTTTTTTTGTATAACAAAAAGTACGTATCAGGAAGAAAATATAAATTTTCAAATTACGAAAAATTGAGTTGTTTTGTGTAAAACAAAAGAACGGATCGAAAAGAAAATTTGAATTTCAAAATTATGAAAAATTGAGTTTTTTTTTGTAAAATAAAAGTACGGATCAAAAATAAAATTTAAATTTCGAAATTATGAAAACTTGAGTTTTTTTGTGTAAAACAAAAGTATGGATCAAATTAAAATTTGAATTTCAAAGTTACGAAAAATTGAGTTTTTTTTTTGTGTAAAACAAAAGTATGGACCGAGAATAAAATATAAATTTCCAAACTATGAAACATTATTTTTTTTTTGTAAAACAAAAGTACGGATTGAATAAAATATAAATTTCCGAATTATGAAAAATTGAGTTTCTTTTGTAAAACAAAAGTACGAATCAAAAATAAAATTTAAATTTTCAATTATGAAAAATTCATTTCTTTTACGTAAAACAGAAGTACGGATCGAAAATAAAATATAAATTTCCAAATTGTGAAACATTGATTTTTTTTGTAAAACAAAAATACGGATCGGGAAATTTGTATAAATTTCCAAATTATGAAAAATTGAATTTTTTTGGTAAAAGAAAAGTACAGATCGAAAATAAAATTTGAATATCCAAATTATGAAAAATTGAGTTTTTTTTGGTAAAAAAAGTACCAATCGGAAATAAAATATAAATTTCCAAATTATGAAAAATTGATTTTTTTAAAACAAAAGTACGGATCAAAAATAAAATTTAAATTTGGAAATTACAAAAAATTGAGTTTTTTTTGTGTAAAACAAAAGTACGGATCGAAAATAAAATTTGAATTTCCAAATTATGAAAAATTAAGTTTTTTTTTGTAAAACAAAAGAAGGGATCGAAAATAAAATATAAATTTCAGAACGACGAAAAATTGAGTTTTTTTGTGTAAAACAAAAGTACGCATCGAGAATAAAATATAAATTTACAAATTATGAAAAATTGATTTTTTTTTGTAAAACAAAAGTAGAGATCCAAAATAAAAATATAAATTTCAGAATTATGAAAAATCGATTTTCTTTGTAAAACAAAAGTACGGATCGAAAATAAAATTTAAATTTCAAAATTACAAAATTACAAAAAATTGAGTTTTTTTTTGTGCAAAACAAAAGTACGAATCCAAAATACAATTTGAATTTGAATATTATGAAAAATTGAGCTTTTTTTTATAAAACAAAAGTACGGATCGAAAATAAAATATAAATTTCCAATTTATTAAAAATTGTTTTTTTTTGTAAAACAAAAGTAAGGATCGAAAATAAAATTTAAATTTCGAAATTACGAAAAATTGAGTTTTTTTTTATTAAACAAAAGTACGTATCGAGAATAAAATTTAAATTTCCAAATTATAAAAAATTGATTCTTTTTTGTAAAAGAAAAGTATGGATCGAGAACAAAATATAAATTTCAAAATTACGAAAAATTGAGTTTTCTGTGTAAAACAAAAGTACAGATTGAAAATAAAATATAAATTTCAAAATTATGAAAAATTGATTTTTTTTTGTAAAACAAAAGTACGGATCGAAAATAAACTTTAAAATTCGAAATTACGAAAAATTGATTTTTTTTTGTGTAAAACAAAAGTACGGATTGAGAATAAAATATAAATTTCCAAATTATGAAAAATTGATTTTCTTTGGTAAAACAAAAGTACGGATCGAAAATAAAATTTAAATTTCGAAATTACAAAAAATTGAGCTTTTTTGTGTAACACAAAAGTACGGATCGAGAATAAAATATAAATTTCCAAATTATGAAAAAATGTGTTTTTTTGTTTAAAACAAAAATACGTATCGAAAATAAAATTTGAATTTCCAAATTACGAAAAATTGAGTTTTTTTTGTAAAACAAAAGTACGGATCGAGAATAAAATATAAATTTCGAAATTATGAAAAATTGATCTTTTTTTGTAAAACAAAAGTATGGATCGAAAATAAAATATAAATTTCAAAATTACTAAAAATTGAATTCTTTTTGAAAAACAAAAGTGCGGATTGAGAATAAAATATAAATATCCAAATTATGAAAATTTGAATTTTTTTTGTAGAACAAAAATACGGATCGAGAACAAAATATAAATTTCAAAATTACGAAAAATTGAGTTTTTTTGTGTAAAACAAAAGTAAAGATCGAATGAAAATATAAATTTCCAAATTATGAAAAATTGATTTTTTTTTTGTAAAAGAATAGTACGGATCAAAAATAAAATTTAAAATTCAAAATTGCAAAAAATTGAGTTTTATTGGGTAAAAAAAGGACGGATTGAGAATAAAATATAAATTTCCAAATTATGAAAAATTGATTTTTTTTAAAACATTAGCACGGATCGAAAATAAAATATAAATTTCCGAATTATGAAAAATTGATTTTTTTGTAAAACAAGAGTACGCATCGAGAATAAAATATAAATTTCAAAATTCCAAAAAATTGAGTATTTTTGTGTAAAGCAAAAGTACGGATTGAAAATAAAATTTGAATTTTGAGTTATGAATAATTGAGTTTTTTTGTGTAAACCAAAAATGCGGGTCGAGAATAAAATTTGAATTTCGAAGTTACGATTAATTCAGTTTTCTTGTGTAAAACTAAAGTGCGGATCGAGAATAAAATATAAATTTCCAAAGTATGAATAATTGATTTTTTTTGTAAAACAAAAGTACGACTCGAAAATAAAATATAAATTTCTGAATCATGAAAAATTGATTTTTTTTGTAAGACAAAAGTACGGATCGAGAATAAAATATAAATTTCCAAATAATGCAAAATTGATTTTTTTTTTGTAAAACAAAAGTACGAATCGAAAATAAAATTTAAGTTTTGAAATTACGAAAAATTGAGTTTTTTTGTGTAAAGCAAAAGTACAGATCAAAAATAAAATTTGAATTTTCAAATTACGAAAAATTGAGTTTTTTGAGTAAAACAAAAGTACGGATCAAAAATAAAATATAAATTTCCAAATTGTAAAAAATTGATTTTTTTTGTAAAACAAAAGTACAGATCGAAAATAAAATTGGAATTTCCAAATTATGAAAAGTTGAGTTTTTTTTTGTAAAACAATAGGGATCAAAAATAAAATTTGAATTTCCAAATTACGAAAAATTGAGTTTTTTTGTGTAAAACAAAAGTACGGATCAAGAATAAAATATAAATTTCTAAATTGTGAAAAATTGATTTTTTTTTAAAACAAAAGTACGGATCAAAACTAAAATTTGAATTTCCAGATTTCAAAAAATTGAGTTCTTTTTTTGTAAAACAAAAGTAGGGATCGAAAATAAAATTTGAATTTCGAATTTGTGAAAAATTGAGTTTTTTTTTGGAAAACAAAAGTAGGGATCGAAAATAAAATATAAATTTCCAAATTATGAAAAATTGATTCTTTTAGTGACACAAATGTACGGATTGAGAATAAAATATAAATTTCTAAATTACAAAAAATTGAGTTTTTTTTAGTGTAAAACAAAAGTACGAATCGAAAATAAAATATAAATTTCAAAATTACGAAACATTGAGTTTTTTTGTAAAACAAAATTACGGATCGAGAGTAAAATATAAAATTCCAAATTATTAAAAATTGAGTTTTTTTTCGAAAACAGAATTAGGGATCGAAAATAAAATACAAAATTCCAAATTATGAAAAATTGAGTTTTTTTTTGGAAAAAGAAAGTACAGATCGAAAATAAAATTTAAATTTCAAAATTACAAAAATTGAGTTTTTTTTGTGTAAAACAAAAGTATGGATCGAAAATAAAATTTGAGTTTCGAAGTTAGGAAAAATTGAGTTTTTTTGTGTTAAACAAAGGTACAGATCGAGAATAAAATATAAATTTCCGAATTATGAAACATTGATTTCTTTTTGTAAAACAAAAGTTCGAATCGAGAATAAAATATAAATCTCGAAATTACGAAAGATTGAGTTTTTTTGCGTAAAACAAAAGTACGAATCGAAAATAAAATTTGAATTTCCTAATTATGAAAAATTGAGTTTTTTTTTGTAAAACAAAAGTACAAATCGAAAATGAAATATAAATTTCAAACCTATGAAAAATTCATTTTTTTTTTGTAAATCAAAAGTACGGATCGAAAATAAAATTTAAATTTTAAAATTATGAAAAATTGAGTTTTTTTGTGTAAAAGAAAAGTACGGATCAAAAATAAAATTTGAATTTCGAAGTTACGAATAATTGAGTTTTTTGTGTAAAACAAAAGTACGGGTTGAGAGTAAAATATAAATTTCCAAATTATGAAAAATTGATTTTTTTTAGTAAAACAAAAGTACGGATAAAAAATAAAATAAAAATTTCGAATTATGAAAAATTGATTTTTTTTGTAAAACAAAAGTATGGATCGAGAATAAAATATAAATTTCGAAATTACAAAAACTTGAGTTTTTTTATGTAAAACAAAAGTACGGATCAAGAATAAAATATAAATTTTTGAAATTATGAAAAATTGTGTTTCTTTGTGTAAAACAAAAGTACGGATCGAAAAAAAAATTGAATTTCCAAATTCCGAAAAATTGAGTTTTTTTGTGTAAAACAAAAGTATTGATCGAGAATACAAAATAAATATCAAAATGATGAAAAATTGAGTTTTTTTTGTAAAACAAAACAAGGGATCGAAAATAAAATATAAATTTCGAAATTACGAAAAATTGAGTTTTTTTTTTGTAAAACCAAAGAAGGGATCGAAAATAAAATATAAATTTCGAAATTAGGAAAAATTGAGTTTTTTTTTGTAAAACCAAAGTATGGATCGAGAATAAAATATAAATTTCCAAATTATGAAAAGTTGAATTTTTTTTGTAAAACAAAACTACAGATCGAAAATAAAATTTAAATTTCCAAATTATGAAAAAATGAGTTTCTTTTAAAAAAAAGTACGGATCGAAAATAGAATTTAAATTTCGAAAGTACGAAAAATTGAGTTTTTTTTGTGTAAAACAAAAGTACAGATCCAAAACAAAATTTGAATTTCCAAATTACAAAAAAATGAGTTTCTTTTTGTAAAAGAAAAGTAGAGATTGAGAATAAAGTATAAATATCAAAATTATGAAAAATTGAGTGTTTTTTTTGTTAAAACAAAAGTACGGATCGAGAATAAAATATAAATTTCCAAATTAGGAAAAATTGTGTTTTTTTTAAAACAAAAGTATGGATCGAAAATAAAATATAAATTTCCGAATTATGAAAAATTGAATTTTTTTGTAAAACAAAAGTACAGATCGAGAATAAAATATGAATTTCGAAATGATCAAAAGTTGAGTTTTTTTTGTGTAAAACAAAAGTACGGATCGAAAATAAAATTTAAATTTCGAAATTACAAAAAATTGAGTTTTTTTGTGTAAAACAAAAGTGCGGATCGAGAACAAAATATAAATTTCCAAATTATGAAAAATGGATTTGTTTTTTTTGTAAGACAAAAGTACGGATCGAAAATAAAATTTGAATTTTGAAGTTACGAAAAATTGAGTTTATTTGTATAAGAAAAGTACAGATCGAAAATAGAATGTAAATTTCAAAACTACAAAAAATTAAGTTTTTTTGGTGTAAAATAAAAGTACGGATCCAAAATAAAATATCAATTTCGAAATTACAAAAAATTGAGTTCTTTTGCATAGAACAAAAGTACGTATCGAGAATAAAATATAAATTTCAAAATTATGAAATATTGAGTTTTTTTTTTTGTAAAACAAAAGAAGGGATCGAAAATAAAATATAAATTACGAAAAATGTGTTTTTTTTTTGTAAAACAAAAGTACGGATCGAGAATAAAATATAAATTTTCAAATTAGGAAAAATTGTGTTTTTTTTTGTAAAACAAAAGTACGGATAGAAAATAAAATTTAAATTTTGAAATTACGAATTACTAGAGTTTTCTTTTGTGTAAAACAAAAGTACGGATCAAAAATAAGAAATAAATTTTCGAATTATGAAAAATTGATTTTTTTTGTAAAACAAAAGTACAGATCGAGAATAAAATATAAATTTTGAAATGACAAAAAGTTGAGTTTTTTTTGTGTAAAACAAAACTATGGATCGAAAATGAAATTTAAATTTCGAAATTACAAAAAATTGAGTTTTTTGGTGTAAAACAAAAGTGTGGATCGAGAACAAAATATAAATTTCCAAATTATGAAAAATTGATTTTTTTTAAAACAAAAGTAAGGATCGAAAATAAAATTTGAATTTCCAAATGTCGAAAATTTGATTTTTTCTTGTGTAAAACAAAAGTACGAATCGAGAATAAAATATAAAATTCCAAATGACGAAAAATAGAGTTTTTTTTTGTGTAAAACAAAACTACGGATCGAAAATTAAATACAAATTTCCGAATTATGAAAAATTCATTTTTTTTGTAAAACAAAAGTACAGATCGAGAATAAAGTATAAATTTTGAAATGACAAAATATTGAGTTTTTTTGTGTAAAGCAAAAGTACGGATCGAAAATAAAATTTAAATTTCGACATTACAAAAAATTGAGTTTTTTTGTGTAAACCAAAAGGGCAAATCGAGAATAAAATATAAATTTCCAAATTATGAAAAATGGATTTTTTGGTAAAACAAAAGTATGGATCGAAAATAAAATTTGAATTTCCAAATTACGAAAAACTGATTTTTTTTGTGTAAAACAAAAGTACGAATCGAGAATAAAATATAAAATTCCAAATTCTGAAAATTTGAGTTTTTTTGCTAAAACAAAAGTACGGATCCAAAATAAAATATAAATTTCAAAATTAGGAGAAATTGAGATTTTTTGTGTAAAAAAAAGTACAGATCCAAAACAAAATTTGAATTTCCAAATTATGAAACATTGAGTTTTTTTTGGTAAAACAAAAGTACAAATCGAAAATAATATATAAATTTCTGAATTATAAAATATTGATTTTTTTTGTAAAACAAAAGTATGGATCGAAAATAAAATTTAAATTTCGAAGTTACAAAAAATTGAGTTTTTTGGTGTAATACAAAAGTACGGATCGAAAATAAAATTTAAATTTCGAAATTACGAAAAATTGAGTTTTTTTGTGTGAAGCAAAAGTACGGATCGAAAATAAAATTTGAATTTCCAAATTACGAAAAATTGAGTTTTTTTGTTTAAAACAAAAGTACGGATCGAAAATAAAATATAAATTTCCAAATTATTAAAAATTGAGTTTTTTTGTGTAAAACAAAAGTACGGATCGAAAACTAAATTTGAATTTCCAAATTACGAAAAAATTGAGTTTTTTTTATGTAAAACAAAAGTATGGATCGAGAATAAAATATAAATTTTCAAATTATGAAAAATTGAGTTTTTTTTTATTAAACAAAAGTAAGGATCGAAAATAAAATATAAATTTCGAAATTACTAAAATTCGAGTTTTTTTTGTGTAAAATAAAAGTACGGATCGAGAATAAAATATAAATTTCCAAATTATTAAAATTTGAGATTTTTTTTGTAAAATAAAAGTATGGATAAAAAATAAAATATAAATTTCCAAATTATGAAAAATTGAGTTTTTTTTGTAAAAAAAAAGTACAGATCGAAAATAAAATATAAATTTCTAAATTATGAAAATTTGATTTTTTTTGTAAAAAAAAGTACGGATCGAAAATAAAATTTTTATTTCGAAATTACGAAAATTTGAGTTCTTTTTTGTGTAAAACAAAAGTACGAATCGAAAATAAAATTTGAATTTCTAAATTACGAAAAATTGAGTTTTTTTGTGTAAAACAATGTACGGATTGAGAATAAAATATAAATTTCGAAATTACGAAAAATTGAGTTTTTTTTATATAAAACAAAAGTACGAATCAAAAATAAAATTTGAATTTTCAAATTATGAAAAATTGAGTTTTTTTTCTTAAAGCTAAAGTATGGATCATAAATAAAATTTCAATTTCGAAGTTACAAAAAATTGAGTTTTTTTGTGTAAAACTAAAGTACGGATCGAAAATAAAATTTGAATTTCGAAGCAACTAATGTAACACTCCAATATTTTTTATTATAAAGATATTAGAATATAAACATATTATATTATAAAGATATTTTGTTCTAAGGATATTAGATTAATAAAAATATTCAGTTATAAAAATATTAGATTATAAAGATATTTAGTTATAAAAATATTATATCATAAAGATATTATATTATAAAGATGTTCAGTTATAAAAATATTAGATTATAAAGATATTTAGTTATAAAAATATTATATCATAAAGATATTATATTATAAAGATGTTCAGTTATAAAATTATTAGATTAGATATTTAGTTATAAAGATATTAGATCATAAAGATATTATTTTATAAAAATATTCAGTTATAAAGATATTAGATTATAAAGATATTGGATTATAGAGATATTTGATTATACAGATATGAGATTATAAAGATATTATATATTATATTATAAAGATATTAGATTATAAAGATAATACAATATAAAATAAAAAGGGGCTAGTTGGGTAGTTTATTTTCACATACCTCTATTCTCTCTACCTCTATTCTTTCTATTCTCTCTATTCTCTCTCTACACTCTCTCTAAGGCTTAGATATTGAAATCCTAACGGTCTCTAGATCCAAAAGAAGCAATAGGAGGTTAATAATGTAAGGCGGAGTTCTACCCAATCAGTTTTGTGAACGGGTAAGTCTAGGTCTGTTTATTCTTAAGAATTTTCTTTGGAAAGTTTATGGTTTTTCAAGATTTTTCTCAATGAATTCTCTTTATGGGGAGATGTTATCCAGGATTTTGAGGCAAAAAGATGAGCTAAGGATTAAGATTGCAATTTTTCCATTTGAGCAAGGAACAAACAAAAATCCAGGTTAGGGAAGTTAATGTTCAAAAATATGTAACTTAATATTAAGAAAGTTAATGTTAATATATATATATATATATATATATATATATATAACTAGTATGTTTTGCATATTATTGTGATATTGATTGTAATGTGTGAAAAACCTTTTTTTGTATTGTTTATGATGTTTAAGTTGATATTTGAATGTTTATTGATAATCTATGGGATGGAAAACTTGTTTGAGGGGTAGGAACAAAAGTTTCTTTCCCTAGAGGGTTTTTGTCTCGATCCTATTCTTGCTTATAAATTTAGATTATTATCTCTAAATAAAATTGAGAATAACAAATAAAGATAAAGGAAACACCTCCTTAGACACACTAAGGATGAAACACCTCTCCAGACACACTGAGGATGAAACCCACCTTTCTTGACACACAAGAGATGAACACACCTCCCTTAGAACAGATCCAAGGGATTAATTTTCCCGTTTAGAAAAACACTAAAAAGAATACACCTAATAATAGTGCTGGATAGAAAGCTTAAGCACAAAGATCGCCACTTCCAAAGACTTGATCAAACTTGAGAGAGCAAGAAAGCGGTTTTGAAAAGCTAAGGCGCAAAAACACTTTGAATATGTGTTGTTTTCAGATGATGTTTTACCTAAGACATTCTCTTTCATTTTATAATTCGAAAATGCTCCAAAGTTTCCATTCTTAGATTGATTTGGCATTGATTTCACAAAAACGACTCATTTAATCGATTATATAAAAAGCTTAATCGATTATATCATATTTGAAAACTAGAAAACTTATTTAGCTTGATATAATCGATTAGATTAAGGCCATAATCGATTATATTAACCTAGAATCAATATAATCGATTATCAAAAACACTTAATCGATTATTTAGTTCGTTAAACATTTTTAATTCAAATTTTAAGTTAAATAATCGATTATCTATGTATCATAATCGATTAAAAGCGTAGAAAAATGTTTTTGCGAGAAAACAACTTGCTCTCTTGTTTGGGAAGGTCTTGAATGGGATTTATGACTTACTCTTTTCATCCAACACCCAAAACAGAACCTTCTACACTTGAAACTTCAGCTCCTGAGAAAATCTTCATCAATCTTCTCTCTTGAAAGCTTTAAACACTCTTTATGCCTTTCCTTTTCTACCAAGCAACCTTCCTTTGTGAGATGGCACAAGTCTTTAATGTTGATTGAATCAAATTAAATCTTCATCATCAAAACTTTAAGACTTCATTAAAACTCTGGAAGACTTCATTAACACTTTGTCTTGAAGTGTGCTAACAGTTTTTATGTCTCATAATAGAATTTTGTCCTAGTAGAGATTTTCTTTTGTATTGAACACAAATATTTTATATATAATATGTGTTTTATTATCAATTAATACAAGCTACGTTTGCATACTAAGTATGACAATAATAGCAATTTCTTGGGTCGTTACAACGAAAAATTGAGTTTTTTAGTGTAAAACAAAAGTACGGATCAAAAATAAAATATAAATTTCCGAGTTATTAAAAAATGATTTTTTTGTCAAACAAAAGTACGGATCGAGAATAAAATATAAATTTCGAAATTACGAAAAATTGTGTTTTTTTTTGTAAAACCAAACTACGGATCGAAAATAAAATTTGAAATTCCAAATTATGAAAAATTATGTTTTTTCTCTCAAACAAAAGTACAGATCGAAAATAAAATATAAATTTCAAAATTATGAAAAATTGATTTTTTTTTCTAAAACAAAAGTACAGATCGAAAAGGAAATTTAAATTTCGAAATTACGAAAAATATAGTTTTTTTTTTGCAAAACAAAAAAAGTACGGATCGAAAATAAAATTTGAATTTCCAAATTACGAAAAATTGAGTTTTTTTTGTATAAAACAAAAGTACGGACGGAGAATAAAATATAAAATTCCGAATTATGAAAAATTGAGTTTTTTTTGTCAAACAAAAGTACCGATCCAAAATAAAATATAAATATCGAAATTACGAAAAATTGAGTTTTTTTTTGCGTAAAACAAAAGTACGTATCGAGAATCAAATATAAATTTCCAAATTATGAAAAATTGAGTTTTTTTTGTAAGTCAAAAGTACGGATCGAAAATAAAATATACATTTGTAAAACAAAAGTACGGATCGAAAATAAAATTTGAATTTCGAAATTATGAAAACTTGAGTTTTTTGTGTAAAACAAAAGTACGGATCGAAAATAAAATTTGAATTTCCAAATTACGAAAAATTGAGTTTTTTTTTTTATAAATCAAAGGTACAGATCGAGAATCAAATATAAATTTCCAAATTATGAAAAATTGAGTTTTTTTTGTAAATCAAAAGTTCGGATTGAAAATAGAATATAAATTTCCAAATTATGAAAAATAATTTTTTTTGTAAAACAAAAGTACGGATCGAAAATAAAATTTAAATTTCCAAATTACGAAAACTAGAGTTTGTTTTTGCGTAAAACAAAGGTACGAATCAAAAATAAAATTTGAATTTCCAAATTACGAAAAATTGAGTTTTTTTTTTGTATAAAACAAAAGTACGGATCGAAAATAAAATATAAATTTCCAAATTATGAAAAATTGATTTTTTTTGTAAAAGAAAAGTACGGATCAAAAATAAAATTTGAATTTCCAAAGTATGAAAAATTGAGTTTTTTTTGTAAAAAAATGTACGGATGAAAAGTAAAATTTAAATTTCGAAATTACGAAAGAATGAGTTTTTTTTAATACAACAAAAGTGTGGATCGATAATAAAATTTGAATTTTGAAGTTACGAAAAATTGAGTTTTTTTGGGTAAAACAAAAGTATAGATCGATAATAAAAAATAAATTTCCAAATTATGAAAAACTGATTTTTTTTTTCTAAAACAAAAGTACAGATCGAAAATAAAATATAAATTTCCGAGTTATTAAAAAATGATTTTTTTTTTCTAAAACAAATGTACGAATTGAGAATAAAATATAAATTTCAAAATTTCGAAAAATTGAGTTTTTTTTTGTGTAAAACCAAAGTACGGATCGAAAATAAAATTTGAATTTCAAAATTATGAAAAATTGAGTTTTATTTTGGTAAAAAAAAAGTATAGATCAAAAATAAAATATAAATTTCCAAATTATGAAAAATTGATTTTTCTTTTGTAAAACAAAAGTACGGATCGAAAATAAAATTTGACTTTCCAAATTATGAAAATATTCAGTTATAAAGATATTCAGTTATAACAATATTATATTATAAAAATATTCAGTTATAAAGATATTCGATTATAAAAATATTATATTATAAAAATATTTAGTTATAAAAATATTATATCTTAAAAATATTATATTATAAAAATGTTCAGTTATAAAAATATTAGATTATAAAGATTTTTAGTTATAAAAATATTATATCATAAAGATATTATATTATAAAGATGTTCGATTATAAAAATATTATATTATAAAGATATTTAGTTATAAAAATATTATATCATAAAGATATTATATTATAAAGATGTTGAGTTATAAAAATATTAGATTATAAAGATATTTAGTTATAAAGATATTAGATCATAAAGATATTATACATTATATATTATAAAGATATCATATTATAAAGATAATACAATATAAAATAAAAAGGGGCTAGTTGGGTAGTTTGTTTTCACATACCTCTATTCTCTCTGCCTCTATTCGTTCTATTCTCTCTACCTCTATTCTTTCTATTCTCTCTATTCCCTCTCTACACTCTCCCTAAGGTTTAGATACTCGAAATCCTAATGGTTTCTAGATTCGTAAGAAGCAATAGGAGGCTAACAAGTATAACAAAGAGTTCTACCCGATTAGTTTTGTGACCGGGTAAGTCTAAGTCCGTTTATTCTTGAGAATTTTCTTTTGGAAAGTTTATGGTTTTTGAAGATTTTTCTCAATCAATTCTCTTTATGGGGAGATGTTATCTAGGATTTTGAGATAAAATATGAGCTAATGATTAGGATTGCAATTTTTCCATCTGAGCAAGGAATAAACAAAAATCCAGGTTAGGGAAGTTAATGTTCAAAAATATATAAATTGATATTAAGAAAATTAATGTTATATATATAAAATTAGTATGTTTTGTATATTATTGTTGTATTGAGTGTAATGTGTGAAAAACCTTGTGTTTTGTATTGTTTATGATGTTTGTGTGGGGCCGAGTAGAGCCTGGGGTTGGTGCCCATAATCTACCGATATGTTTGTGTGTGAGGCCGAGTAGAGCCTGGGGTTGGTGCCCATAATCTACCGATATGTTTGTGTGTGGGGCCGAGTAGAGCCTGGGGTTGGTGCCCATAATCTATCGATATGTTTGTGTGGGGCCAAGTAGAGCCTGGGGTTGGTGCCCATAATCTACCGATATGTTTGTGTGTGGGGCAGAGTAGAGCCTGGGGTTGGTGCCCATAATCTACCGATATGTTTGCGTGTGGGGCCGAGTAGAGCCTGGGGTTGGTGCCTATAATCTACCGATATGTTTGTGTGTGGGGCCGAGTAGAGCCTGGGGTTGGTGCCCATAATCTACCGATATGTTTGTGTGGGGCCGAGTAGAGCCTGGGGTTGGTGCCCATAATCTACCGATATGTTTGTGTGTGGGGCCGAGTAGAGCCTGGGGTTGGTGCCCATAATCTACCGATATGTTTGTGTGTGGGCCGAGTAGAGCCTGGGGTTGGTGCCCATAATCTACCGATATGTTTGTGTGTGGGGCCGAGTAGAGCCTGGGGTTGGTGCCCATAATCTACTTATGTGTGTTAATGAGAATGTTGTGAATATGTGTATTACATGATAATATGATTTGTGTTGTTACTTTTCAATTATTAAAGATGCATTAAATTTCAAAGCATTTAAGTATGTTCTATGATGAATGTGCATGAGAATGATATGATGATGAATACTACATGATGTTATTATTTTGTGTTGTTATATTTTTGAATGATTAGCTTACCCTACAATTGCCGATTGTTTGGCCTGCGATGATCCTGTTTTGCTACACGGGAGCAGATATCTTAATAGGTAAGCGGGATGCTTCGGAGTCCTAGGATTATATTGAAAGATGAAGTAGTAGTTATACGCATATATTTATATATGTTTTTATTTCTTATAATAGAATTTTGTACTAGTAGAGATTCCCTTTTGTATTGAATACAAATACAAATTATATATATAATGTGTTTTATTATCAGTTCATATAAGTTACGTTTGCATACTAAGTATGATAAAAGTAGCGATTTATTGGGTCGTTACAAAAAGTACGGTCGAAAATAAAATTTAAATTTCAAAATTAAGAAAAATAGAGTTTTTTTTTAATCAAAAACACGGATCGAAAAGAAAATTTGAATTTCTAAATTATGAAAAATTGAGTTTTTTTTTTGTAAAACAAAAGTACGGATCAAGAATAAAATATAAATTTCCAAATTATGAAAAATTGATTTTTTTTGTAAAAGAAACGTAGCGATCGAAAATAAAATATAAACCTCCAAATTAAAAAATATTGAATTGTTTTGGTAAAACAATCGAAAATAAAATTTGAATTTCCCAATTACGAAAAATTAAGTTTTTTTTTGTAAAACAAAAGTATAGATCGAGAATGTATAAAGTTCCAAATTGTGAAAAATTGATTTTTTTTTTAAAACAAAAGTATGGATCGAAAGTAAAATATAAATTTCAAAATTATATAATATTGATTTTTTTTGTAAAACAACAGTACCAATCAAAAATAAAATTTGAATTTCCCAATTATGAAAAATTAATTTCTTTTGTAAAACAAAAGTACGGATCGAGAAAAAAATATAAATTTTCGAATTATGAAAAATTGATTTTTTTGTAAAACAAAAGTACAGATCAAGAATAAAATATAAATTTCCGAATTATGCAAAATCGATTTTTTTCTTAAACAAAAGTACGGATCGATAATAAAATTTAAATTTCGAAATTAAGAAAAATAGATTTTTTTTTGTGTAAAACAAAAGTACGGATCGAAAATAAAATATAAATTTCCGAATTATGAAAAATTGATTTTTTTTCCAAAACAAAAGTATGGATCGAGAAAAAAATATAAATTTCGAAATTACAAAAAGTTTAGTTTCTTTTTGTAAAACAAAAGTACAGATCAAAAATAAAATTTGAATTTCCAAATTATGTAAAATTGAGTTTTTTTCTGTAAAAAAAAGCACAGATCAAAAGAAAATTTAAATTGCAAAATTAGTAAAATTTGAGTTTTTTTGTGTAAAACAAAAGTACGAATCAAAAATAAAATTTGAATTTCCAAATTATGAAAAATTGAGTTTTTTTTGGAAAACAAAAGTACAGATCGAAAATAAAATATAAATTTCCAAATTATGAAAAATTGATTTCCTTTTTCTAATACAAAAGTATGGATCGAAAATAAAATTTAAACTTTGAAATTACGAAAAATTGTTTTTTTGTGTCAAACAGTAGTACGGGTCGAAAGTAAATTTAGAATTTCAAAATTACGAAAAATTGATTTTTTTTTGTGTAAAACAAAAGTACGGATCGAGAATAAAATATAAAATTCCAAATTATGAAAAATTGATTTTTTTTGTAAAACAAAAGTACGGATCAAGAATAAAATATAAATTTCTAAATTACGAAAAACTGAGTTTTTATGTGTAAAACAAAAGTACGGATCGAAAATAAAATTTGAATTTCCAAATTATAAAAAATTAAGTTTTTTTGTGTAAAAAAAAACTACGAATTGAAAATAACATTTGAATTTCAAAATTAAGAAAAATACAGTTTTTTGTGTAAAACAAAAGTACGGATTGAAAATAAAATTTGAATGCCCAAATTACGAAAAATTGAGTTTTTTTTCTGTAAAACAAAAGTACAGATCGCAAATAAAATATAAATTTCCAAATTATGAAAAATTGATTTCCTTTTTCTAATACAAAAAGTATGGATCGAAAACAAAATTTAAATATCGAAGTTACGAAAAATTGAGTTTTTTTTTGTAAAAGAAAAGTACGGATCGAAAATAAAATTTGAATTTCCAAATTACGAAAATTTTGGTTTTTTTGTGTAAAAAAAAAGTACAAATCGAGAATAAAATATAAAATTTCAAATTATGAAAAATTGAGTTTTTTTTGGTAAAACAAAAGCACGCATCGAAAATAAAATTTAAATTTTCAATTATGAAAAATTGATTTCTTTTGTGTAAAACAAAAGTACGGATCAAAAATAAAATTTGAATTTCCAAATAACAAAAAATTAAGTTTTTTTGTAAAACAAAAGTACGGATCGAGAATAAAATATAAATTTCCAAATTATAAAAAATTGATTTTTTTTGTAAAACAAAAGTACGGATTGAAAATAAAATATAAATTTTGAAATGATGAATTTTTTTTTGTAAAACAAAGGTACTGATCGAGAATAAGATATAAATTTTGAAATGAGGAAAAATTGAGTTTTTTTGTGTAAAACAAAAGTAGGGATCGAAAATAAAAAATAATTTTCCAAATTATGAATTTTTTTTTGTAAAACAAAGTACTGATCGGAAATAAAATTTTAATTTCGAAATTAAGAAAAAGTAGAGTTTTTTTTTTTGTAAAACAAAAGTACGGATGAAGAATAAAATATAAATTTCCAAATTATGAAAAATTGATTTTTTTTTGTAAAAGAAAAGTAGCGATCCAAAATAAAATATAAACCTCCAAATTATAAAATATTGAATTTTTTTTGTAAAACAACAATACCGATCGAAAATAAAATTTAAATTTCCCAATTATGAAAAATTAAGTTTTTTTGTTGTAAAACAAAAGTACAGATCGAGAAAAAAATATGAATTTCCGAATTATGAAAACTTGATTTTTTTTGTGAAACAAAAGTACAGATCGAGAATAAAATATAAAGTTCCAAATTATGAAAAATTGATTTTCTTTTGTAAAACAAAAATACGGATCGAAAATAAAATATAAATTTTCGAATTATGCAAAATCGATTTTTTTGTTAAACAAAAGAACAGATCGAAAATAAAATTTAAATTTTGAAATTACGAAAAATAGAGTTTTTTGTGTAAAACAAAAGTACGGATCGAAAATAAAATATAAATTTCCGAATTATGAAAAAATGATTTTTTTGTGAAACAAAAGTATAGATCGAGAATAAAATATAAATTTCGAAATTACGAAAAGTTGAGTTTGTTTTGCAAAACAAAAGTACGGATCGAAAATAAAATTTGAATTTCCAAATTATGAAAAATTGAGTTGTTTTTGTAAAAAACAAACTACGGATCGAAAATAAAACGTGAAGTTCCAAATTATAAACAACTGAATTTTTTTTTTGTAAAACAAAAGTACGAATGGAGAATAAAATATATATTTCCAAATTACATAAAATTGAGGTTTTTTTTGTAAAACAAAAGTATGGGTCGAAAATAAAATATAAATTTTCAAATTATGAAGAAATGATTTTTTTTTGTAAAAGAAAAATACGGATTGAAAATAAAATTTAAATTTTGAAATTACAAAAAATTGAGTTTTTTTGTGTAAAACAAAAGTACGGATCGAAAACAATATTTGAATTTCCAAATTATGCAAAATTTAGTTTTTTTTTGTAAAACAAAAGTACGGATCGAAAATAAAATATAAGTTTCCAAATTATGAAAAATTAAATTTGCTTTTGTAAAACCAAAGTACGGATCAAGAATAAAATATAAGTTTCGAACTTACAAATAATTGAGTTTTTTTGTGTGAAACAAAAGTACGGATCAAAAACAAAATTTGAGTTTCGAAATTACAAAAATTAAGTTTTTCTGTGATAAACAAAAGTATAGATCGAAAATAAAATTTGAATTTCGAAGTTACGAAAAATTTAGTTTTTTTGTGTAAAACAAAAGTATGGATCGAGAAGAAAAAATAAATTTCAGAATTATGAAAAATTGATTTTTTTTAAAACAAAAGTACAGATAAAAAATAAAGTATAAATTTGCGAATTATGAAAAATTTATTTTTTTTGGCAAAATGAAAGTACGGATCAAGAATAAAATATAGATTTCGAACTTAGGAAAAATTGCCTTTTTTGTGTAAAACAAAAGTATAGATCGAAAACAATATTTGAATTTCCAAATTATGCAAAATTAAGTTTTTTTTTGTAAAACAAAAGTAGGGATCGAGAATTAAATATAAAATTCCAAATTATGAAAAATTGATTTTTATTAAAACAATGGTACAGATCCAAAATAAAATATAAATTTCGAAATTACAATAATACAATTTTTATGCGTAAAACAAAAGTACGTATCGAGAATAAAATATAAATTTCGAAATTACGAAAAATTGAGTTTCTTTTTTGTAAAACAAATGTATGGATCGAAACTAAAATATAAATTTCCAAATTATGAAAAATTGACTTTTTTTAAAACAAAAGTACCGATCGAAAATAAAATTTAAATTTCGAAATTAAGAAAAATAGAGTTTTTTTTGTTTAAAACAAAAGTACAGATCGAAAAGAAAATTTGAATTTCCAAATTACGAAAAGTTGAGTTTTTTTTTTGTAAAACAAAAAGTACAGATTGAGAATAAAATATAAATTTCCAAATTATGAAAAATTGATTTTGTTTTTGTAAAAGAAAAGTTGGGATCGAAAATAAAATATAAATTTCCAAATTATAAAAAATTGAATTTTTTTTTTGTAAAACCAAAGTACGGATGGAGAATAAAATAAAAATTACGAAATTACGAAAAATTGAGTTTTTTTGCGTGAAAGAAGAGTACGGATCGAAAAAAAAATTTGAATTTTCACATTACAAAAATTGAGTTTTTTTTTGTAAAACAAAAGTATGGATCGAAAATAAAATTTGAATTTCCAAGTTACGAAAAATTGAGTTTTTTTGTCTAAAACAAAAGTACGGATCGTAAAACAAAAGTACGGATCGAGAATAAAATATAAATTTCCAAATTATAAAAAATTGATTTTTTTTGTAAAACAAAAGTACGGATTGAAAATAGAATTTGAATTTCCAAATTACAAAAAATGAAGTTTTTTGTGTAAAACAAAACTACGGATCGAGAATAAAATATCAATATTCAAACTATGTAAAATTGAGTTTTTTTTTCGTATAACAAAAGTGGGGATCGAAAATAAAATATAAATTTCGAAATTACGAAAAATTGAGTTTTTTGCGTAAAACAAAAGTACGTATCGAAAATAAAATATAAATTTACAAATTAAGAAAAATTGACTTTTTTTCCTAAAACAAAAGTACGAATCAAAAATAATATTTAAATTTTCAAATTATGAAAAATTGAATTCTTTTGTGTAAAACAAAAGTACGCATCGAAAAGAAAATTTGAATTTCAAAATTACGAAAAATTATGTTTCATTTGTAAAACAAAAGTACGGATCAAGAATAAAATATAAATTTCCAAATTATTAAAAATTAACCTTTTTTATGAAACAAATGTATGAATCAAAAATAAAATATAAATTTCAAAATTTGAATTTCCTAATTATGAAATATTGAGTTTTTTTTCGGAAAACAAAAGTACGGATCGAAAATAAAATTTGAATTTCTAAATTACGAAAAATACAGTTTTTTTTTGTAAAACGAAAGTAAGGATCGAGAATAAAATATAAATTTCCAAATTACGAAAAATTGATTTTTTTTTGTAAAACAAAAGTATGCATAAAAAAAAATATAAATTTCCAAAGTATAAAAAATTGATTTTTTTTTCTAAAACAAAAGTACGGATCGAAAATAAAATATAAATTTAAAAATTATGATAAATTGATTTTTCTTTTGTAAAACAAAAGTACGGATTGAGAATAAAATATAAATTTCCAAATTATGAAAAATTGATTATTTTTTATAAAACAAAAGTACGCATCAAAAATAAAATATAAATTTCCAAATTATAAAAAATTGTATTTTTTTTCTAAAACAAAAGTACGGAACGAGAATAAAACATAAATTTCCAAATTACGAAAAATTGAGTTTTTTAAAGTACGGATCGAAAATAAAATTTGAAACTCCAAATTATGAAAACTTGAGTTTTTTTTTGCTAAAACAAAAGTACATATCGAAAATAAAATATAAATTTCAAAATTATGAAAAATTGATTTTTTTTGTAAAACAAAAGTATGGATCCAGAATAAAATATAAATTTCAAAATTATGAAAAATTGAGTTTTGTTTTTTAAAACAGATGTACGAATCGAAAATAAAATATAAATTTAAAAATTATGAAAAATGTTACCAAAGAGGCTCAAGTCATCACTCTTTGAAGATTATATATTAAGTTTTGATGATTTCTCAAGTAAGCCTGATCAAGACCATCGAATGAAGATTTGGAGAAATGGAGCTCAAGTCGAAGAAGTTTGTGTCGAATCATTCTGGAATAAGAGAAATCGAAGATAACAACATAGATCCAGCACTCTTTCACTCGTGATCTTTTTATATGGGTAAAACTGTTTTTCTTAATCGATTTTGCTCAGACTATAATCGATCGATTATGGTTATAACGTGATCGCTTATGTATATAACATAATCGATGGACTTAACATAATCGATTATGTCGTGCTTTTCAAACAATCTTGTTTACATCGATTCGATTATGGATATAACGTAATCGATTTGTTTATATCTTTTTGGATACAACATAGTCGATTCGATTATGTCATTATTCATATAATGTAATCAATTCGATTATGTCGTGCTGTTTAAAGTTTTTTTAAAACTCTCACATAATCGATTATGGACATAACGTGATCGATTATGTGCAACAGTCTTTCAAAAATTATTTTGAAATACAAACTGGTATTTAAAATTGTGAACGTTTTCATTTATTACGAACAGATCTTACGTTTTCAAATACTATAATAAGATCTTTTAATGTGTGATCATTTTCATATATTATAAATAGTTTTTAATATTGTGAACGTTTTTCTCAGTTTTTAATTCCTATATAAAGAGGAAAATACACGTTGATTTACACAGAGCTAACCTTGAGCACAAAAACATTAGTTTACCACTCTCTGTTCTAATATTTTTTTTAAGTCACTTGTGAAAGGAGCTGACGGTCTGTGCCATTATTTTGGATTCTCTCTTTCCAGGTGATACTGTTCCTGTATTATTCGTATGTCTGTAAACACCATAGTTGGTGTAGTGTTTCATCCCTTGCGAGTTTTCAAGGGAGGTGTTTTCATCTCTTGTGGGATTCAAGAGAGGTGTTCAGTCTTTAGATTTTCTTTTACATGTTTCAATTGTAATATTGGTTGTAATTGAATTTTCTAAAGATAGTGTTTGGGGAGTCATTCTCTAATTGAGGTGACTGGGAACTGGATGTAGGGATGGCTATACCCGAACCAGTATAAATCTGTGTTCTTCTCTTCCCTTATCCTATTACATTATTTACTGCTTCCGCTCCGTTAATTGAAAACAAGAAAATCGAAAAAGGGTATACATCTTAAAACACATCAATTCACCCCCCCTCTTGATGCCATTTGTCTAACAAAAAATTCATTTTTTTGTAAAACAAAAGTAGGGATAGAAAATAAAATATAAATTACGAAATTACGAAAAATTGAGTTTTTCTGCATAAAACGAAAGTATGTATCGAAAATAAAATATAAATTTCCAAATTAAGAAAAATTAAATTTTTTTTTGTAAAACAAAAGTACGAATCGAAAATAAAATTTAAATTTTCAAAATATGAAAAATTGATTTCTTTTGTTTATAACAAAAGTACGGATGCAGAATAAAATATAAATTTCCAAATTATAAAAAATTGATTTATTTTTGTAAAACAAAAGTACATATCGAGAATAAAATATAAATTTCCAAATTACGAAAAATTGAGTTTTTTTTCTAAAACAAAAGTGCGGATCAAAAATAAAATTTGAATTTCCTAATTATGAAAAATTATGTTTTTTCTTTGTAAAAAAAAAGTACGGATCGAAAATAAAATTTGAATTTCCAAATTACAAAAAATTGAGTTTTTTTGTATAAAACAAAAGTACGAATCGAAAATAAAATATAAATTTCAAAATTATGAAAAATTAATGTTTTTGTAAAACAAAAATACGGATCGAAAATAAAATTTCAATTTCAAAAATACGAAAAAAGTTAGCTTTTTTATGTAAAATAGAAGTACGGATTGCAAATAAAATTTGAAATTCGAAATTACGAAAAATACAGTTTTTTTTTGTAAAATAAAAGTACGGATCGAGAATAAAATATAAATTTCCAAATTATGAAAAATTGAATTTTTTTTGTAACACAAAAGTATGCATCGAAAATAAAATATAAATTTCCAAAGTATAAAAATTTTAATTTTTTTTCTAAAACAAAAGTACGGATCGAAAATAAAATATGAATTTCAAAATTATGATAAATTGATTTTTTTTGTAAAACAAAAGTACAGATTGAAAATAAAATATAAATTTCGAAATTACGAAAAATTGAGTTTTTTTGCGTAAAACAAAAGTACGTTTTTAAAATAAAATATAAATTTTCAAATTAAGAAAAATTGATTTTTTTTGTAAAACAAAAGTACGAATCGAAAATAAAATTTAAATTTTCAAATTATGAAAATTTGATTTGTTTTGTGTACAACAAAAGTACGGATCGAAAAGAAAAATTGAATTTCCAAACTACGAAAAATTGAGTTTTTTTTTGTAAAATTAAAGTAAGGATCGAGAATAAAATATAAATTTCCAAATTATAAAAAATTGATTTATTTTGTAAAGCAACAGTACATATCGAGAATAAAATATAAATTTCCAAATTACGAAAAATTAAGTTTTTTTTTGTAAAACAAAAGTACGGATCAAAAATAAAATTTGAATTTCCTAATTATGAAAAATTGAGGTTTTTCTTTGTAAAACAAAAGTACGGATCGAAAATAAAATATAAATTTCAAAATTGTGAAAATTTGATTTTTTTTTCTAAAACAAAAGTACGAATCGAAAATAAAATTTGAATTTCCAAATTACGAGAAATTGAGTTTTTTTTTTAAAACAAAAGTACGGATCGAAAATAAAATATCAATTTCCAAATTATGAAAAATTGAGTTTTGTTTTTGTAAAACACAAGACGAATCAAAAATAAAATATAAATTTAAATTATGAAAAATTGATTTTTTTTTGTAAAACAAAAGTACAGATCAAAAATAAAATTTAAAATTCGAAATTACAAAAATAGAGTTCTTTTTTAGTAAAACAAAGGTACGGAAGGAAAACAAAATTTGAATTTCCAAATTACGAAAAATTGGGTTTTCTTGTGTAAAGCAAAAGTACGGATCGAGAATAAAATATAAATTTTGAAATTACAAAAAATTGAGTTTTTTTGTGTAAAACAAAACTACGGATCGAAAATAAAATTTGAATTTCCAAATTCTGAAAAATGACGTTTTTTTGGAAAAAATGCAGTTGTTTTTTGGAAAAAAAAAGTACGGATCGAAAATAAAATATAAATTTCCAGATTATGAAAATTTTATTTTTTTTGAAAGACAAAAGTACGGATCGAAAATAAAATTTGTATTTTGAAATTACGAAAAATTGAATTTTTTGGTGTAAAACAAAAGTACAGCTCGAAAATAGAATTTGAATTTCCAAATTACAAAAAATGGAGTTTTTTTGTGTAAAACAAAAGTAGAGATCGAGAATAAAATATAAATATTCAAATTATGAAAAATTGGGTTTTTTTTGTATAACAAAAGTGTTACCAAAGAGGTTCAAGTCATCACTCTTCGAAGATATATCGAGTTTTGATGATTTCTCAAGTAAGTCAGATCAAGATTGAAGAAATGAAGTTTTGAAGGTTTAGAGCTTATCGAAGACGTTAGTATCGAATCATTCTGGAATAAGAGATATCGAAGATAACAACATAGATCAAGCACTCTTTCACTGGTGATCTTTTTTAATGGGTAAAACTGTTTTTCTTAATCGATCGATTATGGTTATAACGTTATCGATAGAACATAATCGATGATCTTAACATAATCGATATGTCGTGTTTTTCAAACAACCTTTTTACATCAATTCGATTATATCTTTTTGGATATAACGTAATCAATTCGATAATGTCCTTTTGGAAATGTTTTCTTTTAATACAACGTAGTCGATTCGATTATGTCTTTATGTATATATCGATTCGATTATGTTCTGCTGATCAAAGTTTTTCTAAAACACTCACAGAATCGATTATGGACATAACGTGATCGATTATGCACAGCAGTCTTTCGAAAAGTATTTTGAAATACAAAATGGCATTTAAAATCATGAACATTTTCAATTATTATACAGATCTTACGTTTTTAATATCATAAACAGATTTTTAAATGTGTGAACGATTTCATAAATAGTTTTTAATATTACGAAGATTTTAATTCCTATATAAAGAGGAAAATACACGTTGATAGAAACAGAGCTAAACTTGAGCACAAAAATATTTGTTTACACTCTCTGTTCTACAACATTTTTAAGTCACTTGTGAAAGGAGCTGACGGTCTGTGTCATTGTTTTGGATTCTCTCTTTCCAGGTGGTACTGTTCTTGATTTTGTTTCATATATCTGTAAACACCATTGTTGGTGTAGTGTTTCATCCCTTGTGAGTTTTCAAGGGAGGTGTTTTCATCTCTTGTGGGTTTCAAGAGAGGTGTTCAGTCTTTAGATTTTCTTTTACATGTTTCAATTGTAATATTGTTTGTAATTGATTTTCTAAAGATAGTGTTTGGGGAGTCATTCTCAAATTGAGGTGACTGGGCACTGGATGTAGGGTTGGCTATACCCGAACCAGTATATATCTTTGTGTCCTTCTCTTTCCTTATCCTTTTATATTGTTTACTGCTCCGCTCCCTTTAACGTTATCAAGGATATAAAAAAAGGGTAAACATCTTAAAACGCATCAATTCACCCCCCTCTTGATGCCATTTGTCTCACAAGTGGTATCAGAGCTCGGTTGGATAAGTTTTTTCTAAAAGATCCTTAAGATGTCTATGCAGAATCAGGTTTATAGGGAAGGTGCTTCAATCAATAGGCCACCGCTCTTTGAAGGAGACAATTACCCCTTCTGGAAAGCAAGAATGGAGATATTCCTACAAACTCTTGATTGAGGAGTATGGGATGCTGTACTAAGTGGTCCCTACGTACAAATGGTGATGCTTGCCGAAGGATCCACACCAAAGGCTTTTCATCAATGGACACCAGATGAAAACAAACGAGCACAATATGATGTAAGAGCTCGTAATGCTATTGTTTCTGCTGTTACACGTGATGAATTTTACAGGATATCAAGATGTAAAACGGCAAAAGAGATGTGGGAAACTTTAGAAGTGAAAAGAGCAAGGAAAAACACTCTAGTCCAAGAATACGAGTTGCTGGCAATAGGGCAAAACGAAAGTATCAGTGATTTCCAGACGCGGTTCACTCATATCGTAAATCACCTAGAAGCACTAGGAAAAAGCTTTGTGAATGAGGAGCTGGACACCGAAATTCTCAAGTCTCTCGATAGAAATTGGCAACCAAAAGTCACTGCTATATCATAATCGAAAGATTTGACACAGATGAACGTAGCAACACTGTTTGGTAAGTTGAGAGAACACGAGATGGAGCTTCAAAGACTAAAGAATGGAGAAGAAACTGTTAAAATCAAAAACATTGCGCTCAAAGCTGAAAAATCAACAGAAGACAATGAAGGTGAGTTTTCTGATAATGATATTTCCTTAATGGTAAAACGATTTTCCAGGTTTATGAAGAACAGGAAAAAGGGTCGAACAACAAAGAAAGAAAAAGACCCAACAATAAACTATAAATGCTATTGATGCAATCGATTCGGTCATATAATGTCAGAATGTCCCTATGCCAAAAAGGAAGATAAAGAAAAGGAGAAAAAGAAAGCAAAGAAGCCCTTCAAACCAAATAAAAAGAAGGCATATATTGCATGGGAAGACAATGACTCGACAACCTCTGAAAGCTCGATAGATGACAATGATGAAGAGGAAGAGGCTAACTTGTGCTTAATGGCAAATAGTGAAGATGAAGCCACCTCAAAGTTAATCTACAAGCATAAGAAATCGGTTTGGTTTCTTGACAGTGGATGTTCAAGACACATGACCGGTGACAAAGAAAAATTCCAAAGCCTCACAAAGAAAAGTCAAGGCTATGTTACATATGGTGACAACAACAGAGGAAAAATTCTTGGCTCAGGAACCATTAGGATCAATGATGACTTCATGATTCAAGAAGTATTGCTTGTAGAAGGATTAAAGCATAATATTTTAAGCATAAGCCAATTATGTGACAAGGGACTTAAGATTATATTTGAATCAAAGACATGCAACATAATCAAAGAGGAATCAAATGAGATTGTCCTAACAGGTACGAGACTTAACAATATTTATATTACTGATCTTGGCAGTTCATCATCTAGGACCATCTCCTGTCTTGTAACTAAGGAAGAGGATCCTTGGTTATGGCATAGGAGAGCTGCACACATTCACATGCATCATTTAAGTAGATTGATTTCAAAAGATTTAGTAATCGGTCTTCCAAAATTAAATTTTGAAAAAGATAGAATTTGTGTTGCATGTCAAAAAGGAAAGCAAACCAAAACGTCTTTTAAAAGTAAGAAAATTGTTTCTACTTTAAAACCTTTAGAGCTTTTACATATGGATTTATTTGGTCCTTCAAGAACAAGAAGCTTAGGTGGTAATTACTATGCATTAGTAATAGTAGATGATTTTTCTAGATTCACCTGGACGTTCTTTTTGGTAACTAAAAATAATGCTTTCAACTCTTTTAAGAAATTTGTCAAGGCTATTCAAAATGAAAAAGACCTAAAAATAAAGTTTATTCGAAGTGATCATGGTGGGGAATTTCAAAATGTTTTATTTGAAACTTTTTGTGAAGAACTAGGAATTTCACATAACTTTTCTTGTCCAAGAACCCCTCAACAAAATGGAGTAGTAGAAAGAAAGAACAGATCTTTGGAAGAATTAGCCAGAACTATGTTAAATGAAAATAATCTTCCAAAATATTTTTGGGCTGATGCAGTGTCTACTGCATGTTATGTTTTGAACAGAACTTTAATAAGACCAGTTTTGAAACTAACTCCTTATGAGCTTTTTAAAGGCAGAAAACCAAACATTTCTCATCTCAAAGTTTTTGGGTGCAAATGTTTTGTGTTAAATAATGGAAAGAGTAACCTTGGCAAATTCGATTCAAAAGTAGATGAAGCAATATTTTTAGGATACTCTTTAACTAGTAAAGCATATAGAATATACAATAGGAGAACATTACATGTAGAAGAATCTGTTCATATAACGTTTGATGAATTTTTGGACCTCGAGGAAAACCCTCTTGAGTCAAGAAAGAAATTGATAGATATAGAAGAAGAACAGGGTGCTATCGAAAAAGATCAACCACAAGATGAAAGTATCGAGGAACTTAGAAAAAGTCTAGAAGATTTGAACCTCAATGAACCTACATTTGTTCAAGATCTTCCCAAGGAATGGAGAACACCGAGAGGACTATCTTTGGAGAATGTTATTGGAGATGTTGATCGAAGAGTTACAACAAGAAGTCAAATGAATAACTTTTGCATGAATGTAGCTTTTGTATCACAAGTAGAACCCAAAAGCATCGAAGAAGCCTTACAAGATGAATATTGGATTCAATCCATGCAAGATGAATTAAATCAATTCAAAAGGAATGAAGTGTGGGATCTAGTTCCGAGGAAAACTTCTATGCAGGTAACTGGAGCAAAATGGATATACAGGAACAAGCTTGATGAAAACGGAAATATAACCAAGAATAAGGCAAGACTAGTAGCGAAAGGATATAGTCAAGAAGAAGGAATCGACTATGATGAAACATATGCCCCAGTTGCAAGACTCGAGGCAATAAGAATCCTGCTAGCTTACGTAGCAATTATGAAGTTTAAGTTATATCAAATGGATGTGAAAAGTGCATTTCTAAATGGATATATCAAGGAAGAAGTATATGTCTGTCAACCCCCTGGCTTTGAAGACTATCAACATCCAAATCATGTCTACAAGTTAAAGAAAGCACTCTATGGACTTAAACAAGCACCCAGATCTTGGTATGAAAGGCTAAGTAGTTTTCTGGTAAGCCATAATTATCGAAGAGGTAAAGTAGATCCAACTCTGTTTATAAAAGAATCGAAGAAAAATATCATCATAGTTCAAATTTATGTTGATGACATTATATTTGGATCAACTAACAATGATCTTTGCCAAGAGTTTGCTAAGATTATGCAGGGTGAGTTCGAGATGTCAATGATGGGCGAGCTGACATATTTTCTTGGTCTACAAATAAAACAAAACGCCGAAGGTATCTTTATCTCACAAACAAAGTACTGCTCAGAACTCTTAAAGAAATTCGAATTGGAAAATGCAAAAGAAGCAGCTACTCCGATGGCAACATCTTGTTATTTAGATCAAGATGAAAAAGGTAAGATGGTGGATCAAACCAAATACAGAGGTATGATAGGTTCCTTACTTTATCTTACAGCAAGTAGACTAGATATTATGCATAGTGTGTGTGTTTGTGCTAGATTTCAATCTAATCCTAAGGAATCACACCTAGTTGCTATTAAGAGAATAATTAAATATCTAAAAGGAACAAAATCGTTTGGTCTTTGGTATCCCTCAGGAGGTTCACCTAGCCTTATAGGATATTCAGATTCAGATTATGGAGGATGTAAACTGGACAGAAAAAGTACAAGTGGGACATGTCACCTACTTGGCTGTTCACTTGTTTCTTGGCACTCTAAGAAACAGGCTTGTGTTGCTCTATCCACAACTGAAGCTGAATATATAGCAGCCGGTTTTTGTTGCGCACAAATTTTATGGATGAAACATCAGCTAGAAGATTATAATATTTTCTTAGATCATATTCCTCTTAAGTGTGATAGTACTAGTGCAATTAATTTAACTAGAAATCCTATAATGCACTTTAGAACTAAACACATAGAGATTAGGCATCATTTTATTAGAGATCATATATTAAAAGGAGATTGCCTAATTGAATATATCGATACAAAACATCAGTTAGCTAATATCTTTACAAAACCTTTGCCTAGAGATAGGTTCTATGAATTGCGTATAGGCTTAGGAATTTTGGATGGTAATTCATTTTGAAATTTAAGTTTTTGTGTGTGAAATTTGATAACATAATATTAATCGTTATTATATTCTTAATCGATTTGTCCCTATGTATGTTTTTCTGATGATTATCAATAAAAAGGGGGAGTATAATTGTGTTATCTGATAGAAATTCTTTGATTAAGGGGGAGTATGAATTAATTATCTAAAATAGGGGGAGTACGGAATTTATTATGTTTTACACTAACTCAGTACTAATCTTGAGCTGACTACAAAGTCAAGCAATTTCTTCTTAAATAGGTGTTTTCTTGATCATCATCAAAAAGGGGGAGATTGTTACCAAAGAGGTTCAAGTCATCACTCTTCGAAGATATATCGAGTTTTGATGATTTCTCAAGTAAGTCAGATCAAGATCGAAGAAATGAAGTTTTGAAGGTTTAGAGCTTATCGAAGACGTTAGTATCGAATCATTCTGGAATAAGAGAAATCGAATATAACATAGATCAAGCACTCTTTCACTGGTGATCTTTTTTAATGGGTAAAATTGTTTTTCTTAATCGATCGATTATGGTTATAACGTTATCGATAGAACATAATCGATGATCTTAACATAATCGATATGTCGTGTTTTTCAAACAACCTTTTTACATCGATTCGATTATATCTTTCTGGATATAACGTAATCGATTCGATAATGTCTTTTTGGAAATGTTTTTTTTTAGTACAACGTAGTCGATTCGATTATGTCTTTATGTATATATCGATTCGATTCTGTCGTGCTGATCAAAGTTTTTCTAAAACACTCACAGAATCGATTATGGACATAACATGATCGATTATGTACAGCATGTTAAATAAAGACGGCAGTGTAAAAACCAAGAGGGGGGGTGAATTGGATTTTTAATAAACTTTTCTCTTTTAAATAAATTTTCAGATTTTGAAATTCTTTCAAAATCTCGGATGTGGATTTTTCTTATCCTTTGATTAACGCGGTTTGAATTTGCAATTGTTATAATGATCCACAATTAAAAGAGATAGAGAAAGAGAAAGAACACAGAGATTTATACTGGTTCGAATTAAGCCAATCCTACGTCCAGTTCCCAACCACCACAAATGCGTGATGATCACCCCACTATCTTTAAATGAAATTACAATCACCAATACATGCAATAACAAAATAAAGATAAAGGAACACCTCCTCAGACACACTAAGGATGAAACACCTCCCCAGACACACTAAGGATGAAACCCACCTCTCTTGACACACAAGAGATGAACACACCTCCCTTAGAACCAATCCAAGGGATGAATTTTCCCGTTTATGAAAAACAGTAAAAAGAATACACCTGATAATAGTGCTGGATAGAAAGCTTAAGCACAATGATCACCACTTCCAAAGACTTGATCAAACTGAAGAGAGCAGGAAAGCGGTTTTGAAAAGCTAAGGCGCAGAAACACTTTGAATATTTTGTGTTTAATCAAATGTGTTTAACCTAAGACATTCTCTTTCATTTTATAATTCGAAAATGCTCCAAAGTTTCCATTCTTAGGTTGATTTAGTATTGATTTCGCAAAAACGACCCATTTAATCGATTATATAAAAAGCTTAATCGATTATATCATGTTTAAAAACTGGAAAACTGAAATCGTCTGATATAATCGATTAGATTAAGGCCATAATCGATTATATTAACCCAGAATCAATATAATCGATTATCAAAAACACTTAATCGATTATTTAGTTCGTTAAACATTTTTAATTCAAATTTTAAGTTAAATAATCGATTATCTACGTATCATAATCGATTAAAAGCGTAGAAAAACATTTTTGCGAGAAAACAGCTTGCTCTCTTGTTTGGGAAGGTCTTGAATGGGATTTAAGACTTACTCTTTTTATCCAACACCCAAAACAGAACCTTCTACTCTTGATCCTTCAGCTCTTGAGAAAATCTTCATCAATCTTCTCTCTTGAAAGCTTTGAATGCTCTTTATGCCTTTCCTTTTCTACCAAGTATCCTTCCTTTGTGAGATTGCACAAGTCTTTAATGTTGATTGAGACACTCTAAATCTTCATCATCAAAACTTTAAGTCTTCATAAAAAACTGGAGGACTTAAAAAACTCTTGGTCTTGAAATATGCCAACACAGCAGTCTTTCGAAAAGTATTTTGAAATACAAAATGGCATTTAAAATCATGAACATTTTCAATTATTATACAGATCTTACATTTTTAATATCATAAACAGATTTTTAAATGTGTGAACGATTTCATAAATAGTTTTTAATATTATGAAGATTTTAATTCCTATATAAAGAGGAAAATACACGTTGATAGAAACAGAGCTAAACTTGAGCACAAAAATATTTGTTTACACTCTCTGTTCTACAACATTTTTAAGTCACTTGTGAAAGGAGCTGACTTGAGCACAAAAATATTTGTTTACACTCTCTGTTCTACAACATTTTTAAGTCACTTGTGAAAGGAGCTGACGGTCTGTGTCATTGTTTTGGATTCTCTCTTTCCAGGTGATACTGTTCTTGTTTTTGTTTCATATATCTGTAAACACCATTGTTGGTGTAGTGTTTCATCCCTTGTGAGTTTTCAAGGGAGGTGTTTTCATCTCTTGTGGGTTTCAAGAGAGGTGTTCAGTCTTTAGATTTTCGTTTACATGTTTCAATTGTAATATTGGTTGTAATTGATTTTCTAAAGATAGTGTTTGGGGAGTCATTCTCAAATTGAGGTGACTGGGCACTGGATGTAGGGTTGGCTATACCCGAACCAATATATATCTTTGTGTCCTTCTATTTCCTTATCCTTTTATATTGTTTACTGCTTCCGCTCCGTTTAACGTTATCAAGGATATCGAAAAAGGGTAAACATCTTAAAACGCATCAATTCACCCCCCCCCTCTTGATGCCATTTGTCTAACAAAAAGTAGGGATAAAAAATAAAATATAAATTTTAAAATTACGAAAAATTGAGTTTTTTTTTTGCGTAAAACAAAAGTAGGTATCAAAAATAAAATATAAATTTCCAAATTAAGAAAAATTGAATTTTTTTTTCTAAAACAAAAGTACGAATCGAAAATAATATTTAAATTTTCAAATTATGAAAAATTTATTTCTTTTGTGTAAAACAAAAGTACGGATCGAAAAGAAAATTTGAATTTCAAAATTATGAAAAATTGAGTTTTTTTTTGTAAAACAAAAGTACGGCTCGAGAATAAAATATAAATTTCCAAATTATGAAAAACTGACCTTTTTTCATAAAACAAAAGTATGAATCGAAAATAAAATCTAAATTTCCAAATTATAAAAAATTGAATTTTTTTTGTAAAACAAAAGTACGGATTGAGAATAAAATATAAATTTCGGAATTATGAAAAATTGAGTTTTTTTTTTGTAAAACAAAAGTACAGATCGTAAATAAAGTTTGAATTTCCTAATTATGAAAAATTGAGTTTTTTTTTCGGAAAACAAAAGTACGGATCGAAAATAAAATATAAATTTCAAAATTACAGAAAATTGATTTTTTTTGTGAAGCATTAATACGGATCGAAAATAAAATTTGAATTTTCAAATTACAAAAAATTGAGTTTTTTTTTTAAAGCAAAAGTACGGATCAAAAATGAAATATGAATTTCCGAATTATGAAAAATTGATTTTTTTTGTAAAGCAGAAGTATGAATCGAAAATTAAATATAAATTTCAAAATTATGTAAAATTCATTTTTTTTTGTAAAAATAATTATGGATCGAAAATAAAATTTAGATTTCAAAAGTACAAAAAATAGAGATTTTTTTTTGTAAAACAAAGGTACGGATCGAAAATAAAATTTGAATTTCCAAATTACGAAAAATTGAGTTTTTTTGTGTAAAACAAAAGTACAGATTGAGAATAAAATATAAATTTCGAAATTAAGAAAAATTGATATTTTTGTGTAAAACAAAAAGTATGGATCGAAAATAAAATATGAATTTCCAAATTATGAAAAATTGAGTTTTTTTTTTGTAAAACAGAAGTATGAATCGAAAATAAAATATAAATTTCAAAATTATCAAAAATTGATTTTTTTTAAAACAAAAGTATGGATCGAAAATAAAATTTAAATTTTGAAATTATGAAAAATAGAGTTTTTTTTTTGTGTAAAACAAAGGTACGGATCGAAAATAAAATTTGAATTTCCAAATTACGAAAAATTGGGTTTTCTTGTGTAAAACAAAAGTACGGATCGAGAATAAAATATAAATGTTGAAATTACGAAAAATTGAGTTTTTTTGTGTAAAACAAAACTACGTATTGAAAATAAAATTTGAATTTCAAAATTATGAAAAATTGAGTTTTTTTTGTAAAAGAAAAGTACAAATTGAATATAAAATATAAATTTCCAAATTATGAAAAATTGATTTCCTTTTTCTAATACAAAAGTATGGATCGAAAATAAAATTTAAATTTCGAAATTACGAAAAATTGAGTTTTTTTGGGTCAAACAAAAGTACGGATCGAAAATAAAATTGGATTTTCCAAATTACGAAAAATTGATTTTTTTTTGTGTAAAACAGAGAAGTATGCATCGAGAATAAAATATAAATATCCAAATTATGAAAAATTGACCTTTTTTTTATAAAACAAAATTATGAATCGAAAATAAAATATAAATTTCCAAATTATAAAAAATTGAATTCTTTTTTGTAAAACAAAAGTACGGATCGAGAATAAAATATAAACTTACAAATTACCCAAAATTGAGTTTTTTTTGTAATATAAAATTACGGATCGAAAGTAAAATTTGAATTTCCAAATTAAGAAAAATTGAGTTTTTTTTTGTAAAAGAAAAGTACGGATCGAAAATAAAATATAAATTTCAAAATTATGAAAAATTGATTTCTTTTTGTAAAACAAAAGTACAGACCGGAATAAAATTTAAATTTCGAAATCACGAAAAAAAGAGTTTTTTTTGTGTAAAACAAAAGTACGGATCGAAAATAAAATATAAATTTCCAAATTATGAAAAATTGGCTTTTTATTAAAACAAAAGTAGGGATCGAAAATAAAATTTGAATTTCAAAGTTACGAAAAGTTGAGTTTTTTTGCGTACCACAAAAAGACGGATCGAGAATAAAATATAAATTTCCAAATTATGAAAAATTAATTTTTTTATAAAACAATAGTATGGATCGAAAATAAAATATTAATTTCCAAAGTATAAAAAATTGAATTTTTTTTCTAAAACAAAATTATGGATCGAGAATAAAACATAAATTTCGAAATTACGAAAAATTGAGTTTTTTTTTTGTAAAGCAAAAGTACGAATCGAAAATAAAATTTGAATATCCAAGTTATGAAAAATTGATTTTTTTTTGTAAAACAAAAGTACAGATCGAGAATAAAATATAAATTTCCAAATTATGAAAAATTGAGTTCTTTTTTGTAAACCAAAAGTATGGATCGAAAATAAAATTTAAATTTCGAAATCACGAAAAATAGACTTTTTTTGTATAAAACAAAAGTACGGATCGAAAATAAAATATAAATTTTTAAATTATGAAAAATTGATTTTTTTTTTGTAAAACAAAAGTACGGATCGAAAATATAATATAAATTTCCAAATGATGAAAATTGATTTTTTTTTGTAAAACAAAAGTACGGATCGAAAATGAAATTTGAATATCCAAATTATGAATAATTGAGTTTTTTTTTGTGAAACAAAAGTACGGATCGAGAATAATATATAAATTTCGAAATTATGAAAAATTGAGTTTGTTTTTTTGTAAAACAAAAGTAAGTATCCAAAATAAAATTTAAATTTCGAAATCACGAAAAATAGAGTTTTTTTGTTTAAAACAAAAGTACGGATCAAAAATAAAATACAAATTTTTAAATTATGAAAAATTGATTTTTTTTTTGTAAAACAAAAGTACGAATTCAAAATAAAATATAAATTTCCAAATGATGAAAATTGATTTTTTTTGTAAAACAAAAGTACGGATCGAAAATGAAATTTGAATTTCCCAATTATGAAAAATTGAGTTTTTTCTTTGTAAAACAAAAGTACGGATCGAGAATAAAATATAAATTTCCAAATTATGGAAAATTGAGTTTTTTTTTTGTAAACCAAAAGTACGGATCGAAAATAAAATTTAAATTTCGAAATCACGAAAAATAGAGTTTTTTTGTGTAAAACAAAACTACGAATCGAAAATAAAATATAAATGTTAAATTATGAAAAATTGATTTGTTTTTAAAACAAAAGCATGGATCGAAAATAAAATATAAATTTTCAAATGATGAAAATTGATTTTTTTTGTAAAACAAAAGTACGGATCGAAAATGAAATTTGAATTTCCCCATTGTGAAAAATTGAGTTTTTTTTTTGTAAAACAAAAGTACGGATCGAGAATAATATATAAATTTCGAAATTACGAAAAATTGAGTTTTTTTTTGTAAACCAAAAGTACGGATTGAAAATAAAATTTAAATGTCGAAATCACAAAAAATAGAGTCTTTTTGTTTAAAACAAAAGTACGGATCAAAAATAAAATATAAATTTTTAAATTATGAAAAATTAATTTCTTTTTGTAAAATAAAACTACGGATTAAAAATAAAATATAGATTTCCAAATGATGAAATTGTTTTTTTTGTAAAAGAAAAGTATGGATCGAAAATGAAATTTGAATTTCCCAATTATGAAAAAATGAGTTTTTTTTGTAAAACAGAAGTACGGTTTCGAAAATAAAACATAAATTTAAAAATTATGCAAAATTGATTTTTTTTGTAAAACAAAAGTACGGATCGAAAATAAATTATAAATTTTTAAATCATGAAATATTGATTTTTTTTGTAAAACAAAAGTAGGGTTCGAAAATAAAATATAAATTTCCAAATAGTGCAAATTGATTTTTTTTTGTAAAACAAACGTACGAATCGAGCATAAAATTTAAATTTTGAAATTATGAAAAATAGAGTTTTTTTGGTTAAAACAAAAGTGCAGATCGAAAATAAAAATTGAATTTTGAAGTTACGAAAAATTGAGTTTTCTTGTGAAAACAAAAGTACTGATCAAGAATAAAATATAAATTTCAAAATTACGAAAAATTGAGTTTTTTTGTGTAAAACAAAAGTACGGATTGAGAAGAAAATTTCAATTTCCAAATTATGAAAAATTTTGTTTTTTTTAAAACAAGAGTACGGATCGAAAATAAAATATAAATTGAAAAATTATGAAAAATTAATTTTTTTGTAAAACAAAAGTATGGATAAAAAATAATATTTAAATTTTGAAATTATGAAAAATTTAGTTTTTTTGTGTAAAATAAACGTACGGATCGAAAATAAAATTTGAATTTCCAAATTACGAAAAATTGAGTTTTTTTTTAAACAAGAGTATGGATCGAGAATAAAAAATAAATTTCCAAATTATGAAAAATTGATTTTCTTTTTAACAACAAAAGTACGAATCAAGAATACAATATAAATTTCCAAATTACGAAAAATTCATTTTTTTTATAAAACAAAGGTAGGCATCGAAAATAAAATACAAATTTCCAAATTGTAAAAAATTGAATTTTTTTTTTCTAAAACAAACGTACGGATCGAGAATAAAACATAAATTTCCAAATTACGAAAAATTGATTTTTTTTAAAACAAAAGTACGGATCGAAAACAAAATTTGAATTTCCAAATTATAAAAAATTGAGTTTTTTTTGTAAAACAAAAGTAAGGATTGAGAATAAAATATAAATTTCCAAATTATGAAAAATGGAGCTTTTTTTTGTAAAATAGAAGTACGGATCGAAAATAAAATATAAATTTCCAAATTATGAAAAATGGATTTTTTTTAAAACAAAAGTATGAATCGAAAATAAAATTTAAATTTCGAAAATACCAAAATTGAGATTTTTTGTGTAAAACAAAAGTACAGATCGAAAATTAAATGTTAATTTCCAAATTTCGAAAAATTGAGTTTTTTTTAAAACAAAAGTACGGATCGAGAATAAAATATAAATTACAAAATTACAAAAAATTGAGTTTTTTTATGTAAAACAAAAGTACGGATGGAAAATAAAGTTTGTATTTCAAAATTATGAATAATTTAGTTTTTTTTAAACAAATGTACGGATCAAAAATAAAATTTCAACTTCCTAATTATGAAAAATTGAGTTTTTTTGTGTAAAAGGAAAGTACGGATCAAGAAGACAATATAAATTTCAAAATTACGAAAAATTGATTTTTTTTAGTAAAACAAAAGTACGAATCAAAAATAAAATAAAAGTTTCAAATTATGAAAAATTGGATTTTTTTTATAAAACAAAAGTACAGATCGAGAATAAAATATAAATTTCGAAATTACAAAAAATTGAGTTTTTTGTGTAAAACAAAAGTACCGATCGAAAATAAAATTTGAATTTCCTAACTATGAAAAATTTAGTTTTTTTTTGTAAAACAAAAGTACGAATCGAAAATAAAATATAAATTTCCAAATTATGGAAAATTGAGTTTTTTTGTGTAAAACAAAAGTACGGATCGAGAATAAAATATAAATTTCAAAATTACGAAAATTTGAGTTTTTTTGTGTAAAACAAAAGTACGGATCGAAAATATAATTTGAATTTCCAAATTATAAAAAATTTAGTTTTTTTTGTAAGAAAAAAGTACAGATCGAAAATAAAATATAAACTTCCAAATTATTAAAAATGGATTTTTTTTGTAAAACAAAAGTACGGATCAAAAATAAAATTTAAATTTTGAAATGACAAAAAATTGAGTTTTTTTTGTGTAAAACAAGTGTACGGATCGAAAATAAAATTTGATTTTCGAAGTTACAAAAAATTGAGTTTTTTTGTGTAAAACAAAAGTACGGATCGAGAATAAAATATAAATTTCAAAATTACGAAAAATTGAGTTTTTTTGTGTCAAATAAATGTGCGGATCGAAAATAAAATTTGATTTTCCAAATTATAAAAAATTTAGTTTTTTTTGTAAGAAAAAAGTACAGATAAAACATAAAATATAAACTTCCAAATTATTAAAAATGGATTTTTTTTGTAAAACAAAAGTACGGATCAAAAATAAAATTTAAATTTCGAAATGACGAAAAATTGATTTTTTTTTGTGTAAAACAAAAGTACGGATTGAAAATAAAATTTGATTTCCGAAGTTACGAAAAATTGAGTTTTTTTTGTGTAAAACAAAAGTACGGATCAAGAATAAAATATAAATTTCAAAATTACGAAAAATTGAGTTTTTTTGTGTCAAATAAATGTACGGATCGAAAATAAAATTTGATTTTCGAAGTTACGAAAAATTGAGTTTTTTTGTGTAAAACAAAAGTACGGATCGAGAATAAAATATAAATTTCAAAATTACGAAAAATTGAGTTTTTTTGTGTCAAATAAATGTGTGGATCGAAAATAAAATTTGAATTTCCAAATTATGAAACATTTAGTTTTTTTAATAAAAAAAGTACAGATCGAGAATAAAATATAAATTTCCAAATTATGAAAAATTGATTTATTTTTGTAAAACAAAAGTACGGATCGAAAATAAAATATAAATTTCCGAATAGTGAAAGTTCATTTTTTTTGTAAAACAAAATTACGAATCGAGAAAAAAATATAAATTTCCAAATTATGAAAAATTGATTTTTTATATAAAAGAAAAGTATGTATCGAAAATAAAATATAAATTTCCAAACTATAAAAAATTGATTTTTTTTGTAAAACAAAAGTACGGATCTTGATTAAAACATAAACTTCCAAATTACAAAAAAATTAGTTTATTTTTGTAGAAAAAAAGTACGAATCGAAAATAAAATTTGAATTTTCAAATTATGAAAAATTTTGTTTTTTTTTTGTAAAACAAAAGTACAGATCGAAAATAAAATTTAAATTTCAAAATTATGAAAAATTGATTTTTTTTGTAAAACAAAAGTACGGATCGAGAATAAAATATAAATTTCCAAATGATGAAAAATTGAGTTTCTTTTTTTTTAAAACAGAAGTGCGGATCGAAAATAAAATATAAATTTCAAAATTATGAAAAGTGATTTTTTTGTAAAAGAAAAGTACGGATCCAAAATAAATTTTAATGTTAAAATCACGAAAAGTAGAGTCTTTTTGTGTAAAACAAAAGTACGGATCGAAAATAAAATTTGAATTTCCAAATTACGAAAAATTGAGTTTTTTTTTGTAAAACAAATGTACGGATCGAGAATTAAATATAAATTTCTAAGTTATGAAAAATTGAGTTTTTTTTGTAAAACAGAAGTACGGATTGAAAATATAATATAAATTTCAAAATTATGAAAAATTAATTTTTTTTTGTAAATCAAAAGTACGGATCAAAAATAATATTTAAATTTCGGAAATACGAAAAATTTAGTTTTTTTGTGTAAAATAAACGTATTGAATTTCCAAATTACGAAAAATTGAGTCTTTTTTTGTAAAACAAGAGTACGGATCGAGAATAAAATATAAATTTCCAAACTATGAAAAATTGATTTTTTTTGTACAACAAAAGTACGAATCGAGAATAAAATATAAATTTCCAAATTACGAAAAATTCATTTTTTTTATAAAACAAAAGTAGGTATCGAAAATAAAATACAAATTTCCAAATTATAAAAAATTGAATTTTTTTTTCTAAAACAAACGTACGGATCGAGAATAAAACATAAATTTCCAAATTACGAAAAATTGAGTTTTTTTTTTTGTAAAACAAAAGTACGGATCGAAAGTAAAATTTGAATTTCCAAATTATGAAATATTGAGTTTTTTTTGTAAAAGAAAAGTACGGATCGAAAATAAAATATAAATTTCGAAATTATGAAAAATTGATATTTTTTTGTAAAACAAAAGTAAGGATTGAGAATTAAATTTGAATTTCCTAATTATGGAAAATTTAGTTTTTTTCTTGTAAAACAAAAGTACGAATCGAAAATAAAATATAAATTTCCAAATTATGAAAAATTGATTTTTTTTTTTGTAAAACAAAAGTACGAATCGGAAATAAAATTTAAATTTAGAAAATACCAAAAATAGAGATTTTTTGTGCAGAGCAAAAGTACATATCGAAACACTACAACAAATATAACATTTAGTGACATATAAAAAATGTCACCATAGATATAATATATGTGGGTATATGATTTTTATACATATACCCACACACAATATTAATGTAAATTTTGAATGAGATTTAACAACATATATGGTGTGTCACTATAGTTTATACCTACACTTTTTTCAATTGTAGGAATAAATTTCTTAACATATAACTGCACTTTTCTCAATTGTGAGAATAAATTTGTCAACATATACCTACACTTTTCTCAATTGTGAGAATAAATTTGTCATTATATTGCAAATGGGTGATCCAATCAATCAAGACCTACAATTTTAGCTTTAAATCAACACCAAATTGATAAATAACAAATACAAAAACATCTATAAAAATAGTGATATATCAAACACAAATCCTAAAAAAATCATTTTATATACCACAAGAGTCATACTAACTCAGAAATGTTAATTACATGATCTCATATGAGATATTCTCGTATATTGATCATCTTTCGTATGTTACAAATACTAAAAGTAAATGTCCAACTATTATCACTATTACACACGTTGTTTCCCAGCAATAATGCTCATATGTCCATAAGCATGCAAAATCCACATAATCCACATCATTTATAGCGTATCTGCAATCACATTAGAATTTTGATTTTAGAGACAACTAAGGAAATAATTATGACTTCAATAATTTACATAATATTATTAAATTTACATAATTTAAATATATTATTTTAAAATCTTATATATATTAAGTAAATGTAGTTATTAGTGTTATTAGTTTTTACTAATATTAAATATATGTAAGTATAGATTTTTGGATTTTAGTTACACTAAATTTATGTGGGTAAAGAAAAATTTTGGTTTTACCTACACTCTATTATTGTATGTAAGTAAAAAGTGTCTGTAGCTTGATGATTCATTTTCTATACACACTTTTATAGTCTTATTGCATCTCCTAAGTATTTCTTCTTTTCTTATTTCTTTCATTTAGCATGTATTTGCATTTTCTGCAATAAATAGGAGTTTTTGTAAATATGCCCTTATACTGTATTTTTGTGTTGTATTTCTGTATTTTTCAGCTCTGACCTTTGCTCCTTGTTTTGCTTATAACTTTTTCTATAGGTGTCAGTTTGGGCTGATTCTTTTTTCGTTGAATTCTACACGTTTGGGGCTTCAATTTGGACACCTGGAACGTCACATTTGGAGCTTGGAGCTATTTTTAGTGATTTTTAGAAGTTAGGCAAAAATACAGTGTATTTCTATGCGGGCTGTAAATAAGATTTGATAGGCCCATTGTATCCAGAACTTGACCATTCGTTTCCACTTCCTAGAACTGCTATATAAGTGTTAAAAATGCTCAGAACAAAAAGTGGAAGTTAAGGAGTTCATTTTTCAGTTTTTCTGTTTTTCTTTAGAAGCTTATGAAAAGTCAAGTTTCCAAATTCTCTCTTTTCACGGTTGAAGCATGGGAATAAAAGACCGATCGGTTGCTTTGAGTTTGTTTTCTCTCTTGAACTTTTACATTGTTGTTTTTGATTGATAACTGCAGAAAATGTTGTAGAATTGGATTCAATTCTTCATCAAAACTAATTCTATGAAATTACCGATTGATCAATTGGTGGTTTTATATGCAAGAGAGAAATACATAACAAAATACATTCAATGCTTACGTGAAATTTCAATTTCAGTTTCTGTTTCCAATTTCAATTTCTGTTCTTGTTCTGCAGTTTAAATTTCAGTTTCTGTTTTGCATTTTATTCCAGTTTCTGTTTCTGGTTTTGTTCTCCATTTCTGTTTCTGTTTCTGTCTTAGAATTCTGTTTCTGTTTTTCAGTTTCAAATTTCGTTTCTGTATTGCATTTTCTATTTCAGTTTCCGTCTCCAGTTCTGTTTTACATTTCTGTTTCTGTTTCTGTATTACAGTTGCAATTTCAGTTTCTGTTTTACAGTTTTCTGTTTCTGTTTTTCAATTTCAGTTTCTGTTTTAGAATTTCTGTTTCTGTTTTACAGTTTTAATTTCTGTTTCTGCATTGTGCTGTTTCTGTTTTATGTTTTAATTTCTGTTTTCTGAATTTTACTGTTTTCTAAGATTTACCTTTCCCCAATTTTAAATTGTATTTGGAAGGAGAGTATGAAACAATGGACATAAATGGGGGTGTGTTCTTGGATTGATACCTAGGTTAACCCTATACTACATTAGGGGAAAACTTAGTATTTTGATAATTTCACAAGCGACAGTGGGGTGTTGTCATAGCTATAGATACTATTTTTTGTACTGAAAATAAAATTTCAATTTTGAAGTTACGAAAAATTGAGTTTTTTTGTGTAAAACAAAAGTATGGATCGAGAATAAAATATAAATTTCAAAATTACGAAAAATTGAGTTTTTTTGTGTAAAACAAAAGTACGAATCGAAAATAAAATTTGAATTTCCAAATTATGAAAAATTTAGGTTTTTTTTGTAAGAAAAAAGTACAGATCGAAAATAAAATATAAATTTCCAAATTATTAAAAATGGATTTTTTTTTTGTAAAACAAAAGTACGGATCAAAAATAAAATTTAAATTTCGAAATGACGAAAAATTTAGTTTTTTGTATAAAACAAAAGTACGAGAAGTTACAAAAAATTGAGTTTTTTTGTGTAAAACAAAAGTACAGATCGAGAATAAAATATAAAATTCAAAATTACGAAAAATTGAGTTTTTTTGTGTAAAATAAAAGTACGGATTGGAAATAAAATTTGAATTTCCAAATTATGAAACATTAAGTTTTTTTTATAAAAAAAAGTACGAATCAGAAATAAAATTTGAGTTTCCAAATTACGAAAAATTGATTTTTTTTGTGAAACAAGAGTACGGATCGAGAATAAAATATAAATTTCCAATTGATGAAAAATTGATTTATTTTTGTAAAACAAAAGTACGGATCAAAAATAAAATATAAATTTTCGAATAGTGAAAATTCTTTTTTTTTTGTAAAACAAAATTACGGATCGAGAATAAAATATAAATTTCCAAATTATGAAAAATTGATTTTTTTTATAAAAGAAAAGTATGCATCGAAAATAAAATATAAATTTCCAAATTATAAAAAATTGATTTTTTTTTTGTAAAACAAAAGTACAGATCCTGAATAAAACATAAATTTCCAAATTACAAATAAAATTTGAATTTCCAAATTATGAAAAATTGAGTTTTTTTTAAAACAAAAGTACGGATCGAAAATAAAATATAAATTTCAAAGTTATGAAAAATTGATTTTTTTTTTACAACAAAAGTACGGATCGAGATTAAAATATAAATTTCCAAATTATGAAAAACTGAGTTTCTTTTTTTGTAAAACAGAAGTACGGATCGAAAATAAAATTTAGATTTCGAAATCACGAAAAATAGAGATTTTTGGTGTAAAACAAAAGTACGGATCTAAAATAAAATGTGAATTTCCAAATTACGAAAAATTGAGTTTTTTTTTTGTAAAACAAGAGTACGGATCGAGAATAAAATATAAATTTCCAAATTATGAAAAATTGATTTTTTTAAAAAAATAAAGTACGGATAAAAAATAAAATATAAATTTCTAAATGATAAAAATTGATTTTTTTTGTAAAATAGAAGTACGGATCGAAAATAAAATTTGAATTTTCAAATTACGAAAAATTGAGTTTTTTTTTGTAAAACAAGAGTACGGATCGAGAATAAAATATATGAATTTCCAAATTATGAAAAATTGATTTTTTTTTGTAAAACAAAAGTACGGATCGAAAATAAAATTTGAATTTCCAAATTATGAAAAATTAAGTTTTTTTTTTTTTTTGTAAAACAAAACTATGGATTGGAAATAAAATATAAATTTAAAAATTATGAAAATTGATTTTTTTTAGTTGAGAGAATGAGATTTTGATTCTTTTGAGAAAGGAGAAAAAACCTAGAGTAGAGAGGGGGGATTTTGATTTTTTTGAAACTAGAATTGAGAGAGAGATAAAAGTTTTCTTAAGGAGAGAACTTGAAAGGAAGAAAGAACACAATTTCTTTTCTTCTTTCTAAGGAGAACATAAGACTCAGAGAAAGGAGATAGGAGAATATTGAAACATTAAGAGAAGCCTTGTTGAAGATTTGTCAAAGGAAGTCCTTAAAGGTATTTTTCTCATTTCATATATTTAACATATTATATATACATATATCTAATTGTTATTATGGGTGCAAACGGTTACTTGTTTTTGTAATGATTATATTTTCATTAATGAGTAGATTACATTAAATAAGAGTTATTTTCCTAGCTTTTAGTATATTAATTGTTGGTTTAGATTCAAGATTCTTGATGGTTAGTACTATATAGGATGATAACTTTAGTTCTTTCCTTCTTAATTTTGCATTTATGAATTAAGAATTCTTCCCTTGATGAAAATATATAATGTATTGAGTTTTCTTTATCTTATTAATTATGTAAAATTCTGTATTAATATTTAATTAATTCTTGGTAGTAGATTTGATATATAGGTGTATTTTACTTCATCTTGATATATGAAATTATTAATTAAATATATTATCATGTGTATTTTTTTTTTAAATGTAATTGTGTACCTTATAATATATACATATATATATATATACATATATATGAGTATGCACATAATCTTATATCTAGTGTTTATTGATTAAATATATATTTATACTTTAACATGATAAAAATAGAGTTTTCCTTTATTAATTTTTATTATTATTATTATTATTTCTACACTACTCATAAATTAAATAAATCATTTAGATATATGTATGATCATACACATCATTTTATATCTTATATTTTTTTATATATAAATAAAATTTAAAAAAATAATTATTTAAAATTTAGAAATAATTTAAATATAATAAATTAAAGTAATCATTTAGATATATGTATGATCATATGCATCATCTTATATCTTGTACTTTTATATATAAAAATAACTTTCAAAAAAATCATTATTTAAAATTTAGAAATAATTTAAACATAATAAATTAAGGCAAATCATTTAGATATCTGTATGATCATACACATCATCTTATATCTTGTACTTTTATATATAAAAATAAACTTTCAAAAAAATCATTATTTAAAATTTAGAAATAAGTTAAACATATTAAATTAAAGTAATCATTTAGATATATGTATAATCATACACATCTTATATATTGTTTTTTTTATATATAAATAAACTTTAAAAAATAATCATTTAAAGTTTAGAAATAATTTAAACATAATAAATTAAAATAAATAATTTAAAATATATGTGTGACCATATACGTCATCTTATATGTAATAGATAATGTTGTTTCAAAAATATATACTTAAATAAATTCTAAATATAGGTATGACCGTCTGTGACATCTTATATTCTACTATTAAAAAATCACTTTTATAAATAAGTTAAATATCTTAAGATATATGTATGATCGTGTGCATCATCTTATATCCCATATTTTTTTAATATGATTTAAATATAATAAGTCTTACAAAAGTTAAATCTTCTCTCCAAAGAAAATTCATGCAACAATCTACAATATGGATGTATAGTTTATACTATCTTCATTTATTGTATGATTAATAAGTGTATCTAGTTTGGTCATCCACACTATCTTACACTTTAAATTGTGTGAATTAAACATAAATCTCATCAAAATATCTATTAAAATTTTAAAACTAAAACATATTCAACACCCATATTCTTTTTTACAAAAAGAACTACGTAACCCTGATTTTCCATAATAAATGGAAATACGTAGGAGCAAGGTCAATCCTTGTCAGGCCCAAAATAAATAATTTCATAAATATTTTCTTACTTTAAAAATAATAAATAATAAAATTTTTACACATGTCTTTGTTTGATTTTTGGGGAAAATAAATATTTTAAGAATTACACTAGTTTTGTACATTTAATTAAAGGTAAACCGTCTTAGGACGGACGTCATAGGGTGCTCACACCTTCCCTATGCATAACCGACTCCCGAACCCAAATTTGGTTCCAAAGACCTATTTTTTTTTTAAAAAAAAGGGTTTTCTGTAGTTTTCCTAAATAAACTATGGTGGCGACTCCTCTGTTTGTCAAACTTGATTTTTCACCGTCCCGTCGTGATCCCAGTTGCGACAGATGGCGACTCCACTGGGGACATTTTTTTAGAGAGTCAAACCTATTTAGTTAAATATGCAAATGTATGTTGTTCTTTTTATATTTGATTTTTCCCCTTTTCTAGAATTTTCATATGTGTTTGTTTTGATATCATCTTTATGTGTTTTAATTCATCGTGTTATTGAATCACTGGACCTTAGGGTAGAGAACAAATATTATATCTGCCTGGGACTTTTCTGGTTGTTTTGCAGGTGAGGGTTTGGGTATGTATAATATGCTCCCTTCACGCACACACATTGCATATTTTGCATTGAGTGGGACCCTATACCCGGGTCTGAGTAAACTTAGAAGTAGAGGGGTTGTGTAGCAATGTCACTTGGGATGTACTTCCTGTTTGGCTATTGTGAGAATCCCAGCTGGAGCCTGTTCTCTTCATTTGTTTTCCCACACCTAGTTGACTTCCAACTGTTATGGGAAATACTATGAAGTGAGCCATAGTTCCAGTAACCTTGTATCTTTAAGCATAGGAGCCACCCTTTGTGAGTATGCATAAGTGACCTTAGACCCTTGAATATTACTCTTATAGACCTTAATCTAGGCACAAAGGGAGAATATTGAATCACGTTACTCCTCACCATTCTTTCTTAAAGATATACATTGCCTTGATGATCAGGGGCATAGAAAGACAATTCACAAATACACACACAAGGAACGTGTTATTGATTGCATCTCATGCATAACATGGTCACTTTATTTTGCATTATAGCATCATAACATCATAAGAGTAGAATAAATGGATAAACATTACTTTTTTCCTAAAAGCATGACATGCATTTTTTTGTTTATTTATCTTTTATTTTATTTTAGTTTTTTTGCTCCTCTTTCTCCCCTTTCTTTTCTCGTTTTTTTACCTTGTTTTTTGTTATTTATGTAAGGCGGGAAAATTTTTGGAACTTTTGAGTATTATTGTATGGATGGAAATTAACATGGGGTACGAGGTTGGGAAAGAAGTAAATTCAACCATGTTGAGAAAGAAGATACAACTGAAGGCAAAGAAAGATGACATAGCTAGTTTGAGGGATCTTGGATGGAAATTAAAGACAATAAAAAGGAATGCCTTTAGAAAAAGATATGGAAATTTGTTGAATATAATGGAAATAGAAGTACAAGAATCTGCAATTACCGCATTGGCACAATATTATGATCCACCGCTAAGGTGTTTTTACTTTCCAAGACTTCCAGTTGGCCCCAACAGTGGAGGAGTTTGAGCAAATTTTGGATTGGCCAATAGAAAATAGATGTCCATACCGCCATATACAACAACATGCTTCCATCTCAACCATCGCCAGAATCATGAATGTACATCCAAAGGAGCTAAAGGGCAGACTGGTAAGCAAAAATCTTGTAAAAGGCCTTGCATGAGGATACTTGGAGCAGTACTTGCATCACTTGGCTAGTAAAGAAGAATGGGATACTTTCATGGATGTATTGGCTCTCACGATTTACGACATAGTATCATTTCCCAATATTGAAAACTTCGTAGATAGTGCTGCAATCAATGTGTTCATAGCTAACAAGAATCGGTCAGAAAATTCAGTCACGACAATATTGGCTAATGTTTATGGCACCTTGCATTATTGTCATGAAAGAAAAGGAAAGAAAATCCTTTGTTGTCTACCAATGTTGTTTGTGTGGCTTATGACTCGTATATTTAAGAAGTCCATTAACATTAAATGCCCTGTGGACGAGTTATTGCATTATAAGCCAGATGTTAAAGGAGGAAATGATTGGGTGCAACATTTTGCTAGCTTGAATGAAGAAAGGATTAGATGGCGCCCGTCATGGCAACAGAGAACGAGTCTCATATTGTATTGTGGAGATTATCCGAATGTACCTCTCATAGGTACTAGATGTTGCATCAATTATAATCCTATCTTAGCTCAAAGACAATTTGATTATCCTATAAAAGGATCACCTGCACCGGGGTCACTTACTCCTTTCGTAGCATATTACGAAGATGGCCATGTTTCCGAGATGCTTGAAAGAATCCGGAAGGCTTGGGGAAAGATTGTGTACCTTGATAAGAGTTCAAGATCAGGAGATGGTAGAGCTGAAATTAGTTACCGGCAATGGTTAATTGAAAGAGTTAAGCAAATAAAATTTCCATTTTCCCCTTGTGCAACAAATAATGAGTTGCCAAAAGATGTAGAAATAGAATAGGTGAGGAAATTAAAAGCTGAGTTAGGAAAGATGAAGGAAAAGAATGAAGAGGTGGCCAAAGAACTTGAAAGGGTTCATCACGACTACATGGATATCCAAAGAGAGAATGTGGAGAAGACGCGAACATATGATGAAATTCTTAGGATCCAGAAGTCTGAAAGAGATTACAATACCCGAATCAAGCAAGACCTTGCCGCAGCAAACACTGAATTGGCCATGAGAGCACAAGAGAGAGAGACAGCATTGACAGCCGAACGTCATTGGAAACATCTATATGAGGAAGTCAAAAGGGATAAACAGGAAGCCTTGAGAAGGTTGCGTACCATGCAAGTCAAAATTGGCAGTTTAGAACAAGAAATTAAAGATGTGGTCGCAGCATGCGAGTTAGAGATTAACAAGGAACGATGGCAATTGATGGATGTTGAAGAAAGACATCAGATTATGGTAACGCAAATGGAGAGTTATATTGCAGAACAAGAAGATATGACAAAACACTGGAAAGAATGTTTCTCACAATTAGCTGCTTTAGCAAATGGGGCAATTGAGGATGTCCCTAGAATGTTGTTTGATGCTGATGGGATGGCGCAAGTCTTTGATCCACCCAAGGAGATTAAAACATTTATTAATCATTGCAAGTGGTTGGTTGGAGAAATGAAGAATTTGATCGCTAGGTCTAGGAATTCTTAATTATATTCGTTGTTTATGCGCTGCTTTTAGAAAGACATATTGAACTGTAACTCATTTTGGATGAAGTTGTTAATGAAAATTTGTTTGACTTTGGCCTCATGTTAATTTCCCTCGTTGATATGATCAAATAGTACACTACTACTCGTTTGGCTCCATGACTTCCCGCTATTTTTATTTATTTTTTTTTATTTTTTTTGGTCATCTATTTTCTTTACTCGCATTTTTTTTCTCTCCTTTTCCCTTTCTCTCAGTATCTAATGCATGTTAATAAAATAATAGGAGAAATTAAGCATAAATATAACGGCAAAACCACCACGACACCCTTTGATCGATGCCGTACTCGGTCAAATAAAAACAATTAAATGTAGTACTAGAAGTGACTCCTAGGTCGTCTCCCAAGGACCAATTTTTACTGTCAAAAGATTGAACATGCAATGGGGGCGTTTTTGGACAGAAAACAGGGGTTAATTAAAAACAGCAGACAAACAATAAATTAATTGCAGTAATTAAAATAGGCAAGACTCTTGAACACAATGCATCTCTGACATCCTTGGTTCACAACAGATTATTAGTCCGTTTAATCCTTGTTCGGTCTAGATTAACCAACTAAGCGAAAGTTAACCCAAGACTTCCCTACACGAATTAAGCAAACGTGAACCTTGTAAGGTCTCCTTCCAAGGGATTAAGCATCCTCCAGAACAGAGGCTTCACAGAGGAGAATCAAACGTACAAAGCCAAAAAAACGCACAGAACCTCCATTAGAGTGAGTGCAGCATGCCCAAGAGTCCCACCCTGGGGTTTTAGCCTTCCATTAACTCAGAAAACAGAAAACGCATTGCAGAAAACAGAAAATGCATTGCAGAAAACGAAAATTGAAAACGTAAACTGAAATTGAAAACGTAAACTGAAATTGAAAATGTAAACTGAAATAGAAAACGTAAACTGAAATAGAAAATGGAAAACAAAATAGAAAACGGAAAACTGGAATTATGGAACAGTGGAACAGTAGACGAATTCTGAATTAAAAACCAAAACCAAAACCAAAAACAAAACGTAAACTGATCTCTCTTGAAAAGAAACGTAACCCTAAATTCCTACTGCCGCCTCCGCTCCTTCTTCAGCTGCCCTACTTGTAGCTGCATTGCATGGGCACGAAAACCTAGACCCATTGGGCCCAAAATCCAAGTTGTGACGTAGCAGTTGACATGGCAGTGGTGACGTGGCAGCTCCACTTGAAGTCCATGAATTAATTCCAAGCCCAAAATAATTTTAAACTGCCCTGAAAATAAAAATTGGAATAATTAAACTTAGAAAATTCAAATTAATTAAAATATGAATTTTTGGTCCAATTATAGCCCTAATAGAAATTAGTACAAAATATAAACAATTAAGCACAAATCAGAGATGAAAACAAGTACAGAAAGGTAAGAAAATAAGGGAAAATAATGACTCATCACCCTTATAGGACTCGTGCCAATAAGAAAGTCATGGAAGAGTGGGAAGAAGTATAAGAGGCAATGAAAGCTGACATCTCCCAGCTGAAAAACCAAATGAGCCAGATTTTGGAAACGTTAAAAACCCTGAAGACCACTGAAGAAACTCCTACTATTGGAAACAAAGAAGGAACCTCTTCCTACAACTTGGGCTTCTATACGGGGATGGACCCCAATGCATACACATCTCATCAAGAAGCTCAAGCACAACCCTTTCCCCCATATGGTCTGCCTCCGGGATATACTCCACCAACTGAAGAATACCCTGAAGGGGATCCAGTTATACTCACTGCAAATCACGCGAGCAACAACAAGCCTCAAGCAGCTACTCACGAACATACTTCGATCCCAATCCAAACTCACACATCCACCAACCATGTGCCTTCAACCCATATGGAAGGAGGAAATGTGAATGGAAAAGCTGGTCAAGTTATTATACAGCCAAAGGCTTTGCATTTGGCGAAGGGAAAAGAATCCCAAAAGATAACTACTGAAGATCTCGGGGCAAGAGGTAAGTTGGAAATTTTAGAGGAAAGGTTGAGGGCCATAGAGGGAATAGGAAGTTATGGATTTGGTGATGCTGCGGGGTTATGCTTAGTTCCAGATGTGACGATACCACCAAAGTTCAAGGTGCCAGAGTTTGAAAAGTATAAAGGAACCACATGCCCAAAGAGCCATTTAACTATGTACTGTAGAAAGATGGTTGCACATGCCTATGATGATAAGATGTTGATCCATTTCTTTCAAGATAGCTTGGCAGGCATGGCTCTTAATTGGTACATGCATCTCGAACCTGCCCGGATACGATCTTGGAAAGACTTAGTAGATGCATTCTTGAAGCAATATAAGTACAATGTTGATATGGCTCCAGATAGGTTGCAATTGCAAAATATAACAAAGAAGGAATCTGAGACCTTCAAAGAGTATGCTCAACGTTGGAGAGAAGTAGCTGCACAAGTAGAACCTCCTCTTCATGACAAGGAGATGGTGGCTATGTTCATAGACACCTTACAATCTCCCTTTTATGATCATATGTTGGGTAGTGTTTCTTCAAATTTCGCAGATGTTGTTGTAATTGGGGAAAGAGTAGAAATTGGAATGAAGAGTGGGAAAATTGCACATGGCCCGTCCGCGGCATTAAGTGCAAAGAAGTCAGGATTTAATTCTGGAAAGAAGAAGGAAGCCGAAGCTCATGCAACATCTACGATATCAACATGGGCAAAATATACTCCAGTTTCTTATGGACATCCACATCCAACCACTCAATTTCCTTATGTTGCTAATGTCATGCTCGCTTATCACTCTGCACCTCACTAAACTGGGACGTTCTTCCCATCCCAAGCTAACCACCAAACACAGTCTAGCCATAATTTGACACCACTTCCCAATCAAACATGGACGCCTAATCTTAACCTAAATTCTGATCAAGGCTTAAACCAGAAAAAGGGTTTTAACCAAGATAGGCGGTTTGAAAATTTCACTCCTATTCCAATGACATATACAGAATTGCTACCAAACCTTCTCCGCAATGCATTAGTTGCTAGATGTCCTATGAGACCGTTGCAACCCCCGTATCCAAAGAGTTACGATGCAAATTCAAAATGTGATTATCATGGTGGGGCTATTGGACATTCCATTGACAGATGTTTAGCTCTCAAGCGTAAGGTGCAATCATTGATAGATTCAGGGTGGTTGAGCTTCAAAGAAGACAAACCTAGTGTTGAAAATAATCCCTTATCAGGACATGGGGGTGCTTCGTCAAATGCTATTGGAAAGGAAAATGGATATCAGTTGGTCAAGAAGGTGGATGAACTCAAGACTCCTATAAGTTTTGTTTTCAAAGAGTTATGTAAGCACGGAATGATACAATCTGAATATGATGAAGCAGATGCATGTGGCCTCCATCCTAAGGCACAACATCCTATTGAGCAATATGAAGAGTTTAAGGAAATGTTGCAGAAATTAATGGATATGCACCTGGTGCAAATTAGCTATAAGAAGGATGATGGAGAAGTTTTAATGCAATCCAATGAAGAGGGAGATTTTGTAGCACCCAAGCCATTAGTGATTCTTTTCACTAAGAATAAATCTCCCATCATGCCTAAAAAACAACAACCTTTGGTATTACAAACACCATCTTCCTTCCCTTACAAGGATAACAAGGCAGTCACATGGAAGTATAATGCAAAAGTGGTGAATGAAGGACAACAGGAGGAATCAATGAATAAGGTTCCTAATGTTGACACTACAGTTATTAACAACATATCTGGAATAAGTGGTATGACTAGAAGTGGTCGTTGCTTTACACCACCTGAGCTAGCAAGGGAAATAAATTACAAGGATAAAAGAAGAAATGAGGAAGTTATGACAGAAGAGGAAAAAAAGTTCTTGAAAGGAAAAACAGTGCTAGTTGATGAAAACCCCAAGAAGGATAAGGGGCAAGTGAGGAAAGAAATATCTGATGAGGAAGCTTGTGAGTTTCTCAAGTTTATACAGCAAAGTGAGTATAAGGTAGTGGATCAGTTGAATCATATGCCAGCTAGAATCTCCTTGTTGGAGTTGTTAATGAATTCTACAACTCATAGAAAGTTGTTAATGAAAATCCTGAGTGAGGCTCATGTGGAGCAAGACATATCTCTTGATAAGTTTGGAGGAATTGTTGGCAATATTACTGCTAGCAACTACCTCACTTTTACTGATGATGAGATCCCAGCCGAGGGGAGAGGACACAACAAGGCTCTTCATGTATCTATCAAATGTCTCGATCATTTTATAGCGCGAGTGCTCATAGATAATGACTCCTCCTTGAAAGTGATGCCAAAAACCACTTTGGAAAAGTTACCTTGTGATGGAGCCCATATGAGACCAAGTGTTGTGGTTGTGAGAGCTTTCGATGGTAGTCGAAGAGAGGTGGTCGGAGAAATTGAACTACCAGTGCAGATAGGCCCATGCGTTTTTCAAATAGTGTTTCAAGTAATGGATATCATGCCTGCTTATAGTTGCTTGTTGGGTCGTCCCTGGATTCACTCTACGGGGGTGGTCCCTTCCACTCTGCACTAGAAGCTGAAATTTGTGATGGGGAATAAGTTGATCATAGTATCTAGGGAAGAAGATTTGATAGTGAGTGGACCATCATCCACCCGTTACATTGATGTTGCCGAGGAGGCATTGGAAACTTCTTTCCAAGCCTTAGAAATTGTTGACACTGCTTATGTTGAATCAATCTCGATAAAACCGCATCTATCATGTGCATCTTTAATGATGGCTAAGATCATGTTGAAAGGAGGATATGAGCACGGATATGGCTTAGGAAGAAATGGTGAAGGTTCTACATCTTTGTTGGAAATCTCTGATAACAGAGGTAGGTATGGCCTGGGATACAAGCCCACTCGAGAAGATAGAAAGAGGATCATGGAAGAGAAAAGGGAGAAAAATTTAGCTCGTGTAGAGAGACGTGAGCCAAGGGGAGGAAGGATTCCCATTTGCGACATCAAACGGAGTTTCCGAAGTGCTAGATGGGTGAATATTGACCAAGTGGCAGTTGCAGAAGAAGATTCAAATGAAGGAGGTCCAAGTTTGGTGCATCCATGTTCTTCAAGCGTGGAACTCAATAATTGGAAAGCCATTGAACTACCCATAGTGTTTAATAACGATGAAATGTAATAGTTTTTATTATGACTTTTGTTTTTAATAAATTTGTTGTTCTGCCCAAGGCATTAGGATTTCGTTTGTATGGGCTCACTTTTTGTTTTAATATTGACATCAATAAATGCATTTCATCGTTTCATCCATTCTTCATCTTCTCCCTCCATTTATTCATAATGCAGATCAAATAGTGAATCTTGTGAAAATAACAATGTCAATGTTCAATATCATGATTTCACACATCCTATTGATAATACAGAAGATGATTATGAAGAGAGTTTGGATCCTTCCCCTGAGTTATTAAAGTTAGTGGAACAGGAAAATAGGGAAATAAAACCACATCAAGAGGCAACAAAGATAATTAATCTGGGGAATGAAAGTGAGCAAAAAGAAGTTAAGATAGGCACTAATGTAACAAAGGAAACACGAAATAGGTTGATTCATTTGTTGCAAGAGTTTAAGGATATTTTCGCTTGGTCCTACCAAAATATGCCTGGGCTAGATCCCGCTATAGTGCAACACAAACTTTCGTTAAAACCTGAATGTCCCCCAGTCAGACAAAAATTGAGAAGAATGAAACCTGAGATGTCACTAAAGATCAAAGAGGAAGTGAAAAAACAATTTGATGTTGGTTTCTTAGCAGTATCAAAATATCCTGAATGGGTAGCTAATGTAGTCCCAGTCCCAAAGAAGGATGGAAAAGTCCGGATGTGTGTGGATTATCGGGACTTGAAACGGGCTAGCCCCAAAGATAATTTCCCTTTATCGCATATTGACACTTTGGTTGACAACACCGCACAATTTTCACTTTTCTCCTTTATGGACGGCTTCTCTGGCTATAATCAGATTAAAATGGCACCCGAAGATATGGAGAAGACCACATTTGTCACATATTGGGGAACATTTTGTTGTAAGGTGATGTCATTCGGATTAAAGAATGCAGGAGCAACTTATCAAAGAGCCATGGTGACTTTGTTTCACGATATGATGCACAAGGAGATTGAAATTTATGTGGATGATATGATCGCCAAATCCAGGACAGAGGATGAGCATATTGTTAATCTACGGAGGTTGTTTGAGAGGTTAAGGAAGTTTAAGCTTAGACTAAATCCCACTAAATGCACTTTTGGCATGAAATCTAGAAAATTGTTGGGGTTTGTAGTCAGCCAAAAAGGAATAGAAGTTGATCCCGACAAGGTACGAGCAATTCTAGAAATGCCAGCACCGCGTACAGAAAAGAAATTCGTGGTTTCTTGGGTAGATTAAACTACATTGCTAGATTAATCTCCCAACTAACTGCCACATGTCATGGAGTGGAATGAAGATTGTCAAACATCATTTGAGAGGATCAAACAGTATTTACGAGAGCCTCCTATACTACTCCCACCAATATCAGGGAAACCCCTTATACTATATTTGACAGTATTGGATGAATCAATGGGTTGTGTTTTGGGTCAACATGATGAAACAGGTAAAAAGGAGCATGCTATTTATTACTTAAGTAAGAAATTCACAAGTTGTGAGCAAAGATATTCTTTGTTAGAGAGAACTTGTTGCGCATTAGCATGGGCGTCTCATCGACTAAGACAATATATGTTGAGTCATACCACTTGGTTGGTATCTAAAATGGACCCAATCAAGTATATTTTTGAGAAGCCAACCCTTACAGGTAGAACAGCTTGATGGCAGATGTTATTGTCAGAATATGACATCTTGTATGTCACCCAAAAAGCTATCAAAGGCAGTGCTTTAGCAGAATACTTGGCTCACCAACCCATCGATGATTATCAACCCATGCAACCTGAGTTTCCTGATGAAGATATTTTAGCTCTCTTTGATGAAAGCAAAATTAGTTCAGATAAGAACAAATGGACTTTATTCTTTGATGGGGCCTCAAATGCATTAGGACATGGAATTGGGGCAGTACTCATATCTCCAGAAAACCAATATATTCCAATGACAGCAAGTTTGTGTTTTAGTTGTACTAACAATGTTGCAGAATATGAAGCTTGTGCTATGGCCGTTCAAGCAGAAATTGAATCGAAAGCGAAAAATTTAGAAGTATACGGTGATTCAGCATTGGTCATCCACCAATTAAGAGGAGAATGGGAAACGAGCGATCAAAAATTGATCCCTTATCAGGCCTACATCAAAGGATTGATGGAGTATTTTGATACAATTATATTTCACCATATTCCTAGAGAGGATAATTAGTTGGCTGATGCTTTAGCCACCTTGTCATCAATGTTTGAACTAAATCAAGACAAAAAGCTGCCATTGATAAGAATGGAGTGTCATGAACAACCTGCTTATTGCCTTTTGATTGAAGAGGAGTCAGATGGGAAACCTTGGTATTTCGATATTAAACGCTACCTCAAAGATCGAGAATATCCCGAAACAGCCTCTGAAAATGATAAGAGGACATTAAGAAGACTAGCCTCAAGTTTCCTACTAAATGGAGATGTTCTTTATAAGAGAAATCACGATATGGTACTCCTTAGATGCATTGATGCAAAAGAGGAAGAACAAATATTAAGGGAAGTTCACGAGGGGTCTTTTGGAACTCATATGAACGGGCACACCATGGCAAGAAAGATTTTGAGGGCCGATTACTTCTGGTTAACAATGGAAAATGATTGTTGCATCCATGTGCGAAGATGTCACAAGTGTCAGGCATATGCTGATAACATCAATATGCCACCTACACAATTGAATGTTTTGACAGCACCATGGCCCTTCTCAATGTGGGGAATAGACGTTATTGGGGCTATAGAGCCGAAAGCCTCAAATGGACATCGCTTCATCTTAGTTGCAATTGATTATTTTACCAAGTGGGTTGAGGCTGCTTCATACACCAACGTGACAAGGAGTGAGGTGATAAAATTCATAAAAAAGGAGCTTATTTGTAGGTATGGACTACCTAGTAAGATTATTACAAATAATGCCACAAATTTGAATAATAAAATGATGAGTGAGTTGTAAACTTCAAGATCCAACATCATAATTCTTCCCCTTATCGTCCAAAGATGAATGGGGCAGTTGAGGCCGCTAATAAAAACATCAAGAAAATCATACAGAAGATGGTGGTGACATATAAGGACTGGCATGAAATGCTACCTTTTTCTCTGCATGGATACTGCACTTCAGTTCGAACATCAACAGGGGCAACCCCATTTTCATTAGTATATGGAATGGAGGCAATGCTTCCCTTCGAAGCGGAAATTCCTTCCTTAAGAGTTTTGATGGAAACCAAACTAGAAGAAGCAGAATGGGTTCAAGCCCGATTTGATCAGCTCAATCTTATTGATGGGAAGAGGCTAAATGCAATATGTCAGGGCCAACTATATCAAAGAAGGATGAAAAAAGCGTTTGAGAAAAAGGTTCGTCCTCGAGAATTCCACCAGGGCGATTTGGTGTTGAAGAAAATTTTGCCTATACAAAAGGATCATAGAGGGAAATGGACTCCAAACTATGAAGGGCCATATGTGGTGAAGAAATCTTTTTCTGGGGAAGCCCTAATTCTCACAAAAATGGATGGCGAAGACTTACCTCTTCCAGTCAATTCAGATGTAGTGAAGAAGTATTATGCTTGAGGCGATCTCATAGCAACCAACCTTTTTGCGAAAGGATATTGACATTGTTTATTTTACAGAAATACTAGAATTTGCTTTATTTTAATGAGTTGTTGCACTTCTTTTTATCAAACCATTGTATATTCTCATAAATTAAACTCGAGTTTTCCAGTACCTTTTGTTTACATTCTATGTGATACTAATACTTGAAATGTATGTTCATCAATTAAGACCATGGGGTTAGTTCATGGAATAAGTAAGTTCCATGAAATCTTGGTTGAGCCGAGTTCTGAAGGGTGTCGCAAAATAAAGAAATAAATAAATACAAAAAAGATTGTCTATTGGGTTGATTGTTCTTCTTAACAAATCATCAAATTCATGATGTTCAAAACACAATAAAAAGAGGAAATAAAATAGAGAATAATGCCTTGGAATGTCATCTCTCTTCTTGGTCTAATGTTAATAGAGGTCCATAAAGTAATATCTTCTTTGAAGCATTCTTATGCATATCGCTCTGAATCTTCTATCCTCTCCCCTTCCTGAAAAGCGCAAGGATTTGTCTTAGCAGGTATTATCGTATCCTGAAATAGGAAAAAGAACCTCATACTAGGGCCAGTTTATCCCGTCTGAGTATTGATCGGTGATTCCCTAAAAAATATTTGAGGCATGTAACAATACATTTTGAAAATAAAGAAGGTCTGCTAGACTAAAAACCTATAAGGGAAGTCTAGGAAAAATTAGGACAAGAAAGTGGTATGTACTAAAGCCATCAAAATTATCTTAGGATTAATCTTTGTGAAAAAAGGCAATCATGATTTGAGATTATGTATGGCCATGTTTCTTTATACAATAAAATATGTATTCGTTGTTACCCCTTTGAGCCAAAAAATAATACTTTTTCTTTCAAGTTACCCTCAAAGCAAGGATTATCTTTACGTCAAAAGTTTACACATGGTTAACTTTAAGTGCATCTGTCAAAGAAAAAGGGAAACAAAGAAAAAGAAAGAGAAAATACATAATAAGAAAATCACAAAGTGATGACAAATCAGATAGCATAAGAAAAGAAAAGAAGAAAATAAATGTTGATGAAAAGAAAGTGTTGGGTGCACTGCTTGATAATCTTGTTGCAAATAACCCATAAACACTTATTTGAGCTTTCATAACCTTTTTAACCCCCAGCCACGTTACAAGCCTAATAAAGTCCACACTGATTGAAAAATGGTTGTTCTGATTTTTCATAAATCTTAATTATAAGATAAAATTACTTGCCTACTAGTACATTCCTAAAACTCAAATGAATGAAAATATGTTTAGAATGCCTCAAATGGTGGGGAACACCATCATAACAATAAGTCAAATAAATGGAAAATCACACTGGGGTAATCCTTTCGACAATCCTTGTTTTTGTCTACTCACACCTTAACCTTAAACTTCAGCCATAGGAGTCAAAATTGGGGCAAATTTGTTGGTTTCATCCCTAGGGCCTACTTTGCATCGAACCTGTTAGGTTGTATTAAAGACAATCTCTCTACACATTTTAAGTCATACAAGCTTCTTTCAAACCATTCCACTCACATTCTTGTGTTCATAACAGTTTGATTCAAATTTGAATTTACTCCACATTGAGCTTAAGTTTGTCCAGCTACTCTTGGTTTCAAACAAGTTTATTTAACTACGGATCGAAAATAAAATATAATTTCTGAATTACGAAAAATTTATTTTTTTTGTAAAACAAAAGTACGGATCGAAAATAAAATATAAATTTCGAAATTATGAAAAATTGAGTTTTTTTGTGTAAAAGAAAAGTACGGATCGAAAATAAAATTTGAATTTCCAAAATATCAAAAATTGATATTTTTTTGTAAAATCAAAGTATGGATCGAAAATAAAATATAAATTTTCAAATTATGAAAAATTAATTTTTCTTTTGTAAAACAAAAGTACGGATCGAAAATAAAATTTAAATTTTGAAATTACAAAAAATTGAGTTTTTTTGTGTAAAAAAAAATACGGATCGAAATTAAAATTTCAATTTCTAAATTATGAAAAATTGAGTTTTTTTGTGTAAAACAACAGTACGGGTCGAGAATAAAGTATAAAATTCCAAATTGTGAAAAATTGAGATTTTTTGTAAAACAAAAGTACAAATCCAAAATAAAATATAAATTTCGAAATTACGAAAAATTGACTTTTTATGTGTAAAACAAAAGTACGTATCGAGAATAAAATATAAATTTCCAAATTATGAAAAAAAAAATTTGTAAAACAAAAGTACGAATCGAAAATAAAATTTAAATTTCGAAATTCAGAAAAATTGAGTTTTTTTGTGTAAAACAAAGTATGGATCGAAAATAAAATTTGAATTTCCAAATTATGAAAAGTTGATTTTTTTTGAAAAATAAAAGATCGGATCGAAAATAAAATTTAAATTTCGAAATTACGAAAAAGTGAGTTTTTTTGTTTAAAAGAAAAGTACGTATCGAAAATGAAATTTGAATTTCTAAATTAAGAAAATATGTCTTTTTTTTGTAAAAAAAAGTACGGATCGAAAATAAAATATAAATTTCCAAATTATGAAAAATTGTTTTGTTTGTGTAAAACAAAACTACGGATCAAAAATAAAATATAATTTCTGAATTACGAAATATTTTTTTTTTTTTGTAAAACAAAAGTACAGATCGACAATAAAATATAAATTTCGAAATTACGAACAATTGAGTTTTTTTGTGTAAAAGAAAAGTACGGATCGAAAATAAAATTTGAATTTCCAAATTATTAAAAATTGAGTTTTTTTTTGTAAAACAAAAGTACGGATCGAAAATAAAATATAAATTTTCAAATTATGAAAAATTAATTTTTCTTCTGTAAAACAAAAGTACAGATCGAAAATAAAATTTGAATTTCCAAGTTACAAAAATTCGATTTTTTTTGTGTAAAACAAAAGTACAGATCGAGAATAAAAAATAAAATTTCAAATTATGAAAAATTGAAGTTTTTTTTGTAAAACAAAAGTACGGATCCAAAATTAAATATAAATTTCGAAATTACGAAAAATTGAGTTTTTATGCGTAAAACAAAAGTTCGTATCGAGAATAAAATATAAATTTCCAAATTATGAAAATTGATTTTTTTTTGTAAAACAAAAGTACGGATCAAAAATAAAATTTAAATTTCGAAATTACGAAAAATTGAGTTTTTTTTGTGTAAAACAAAACTACGAATCGAAAATAAAATTTGAATTTCTTAATTATGAAAAATTTAGTTTTTTTTTGTAAAACAAAAGTATGGATCGAAAATAAAACATATATTTCCAAAATATGAAAAATTCATTTTTTTTTGTAAAAGAAAAGTACGGATCCAAAATAAAATTTAACTTTTGAAATTATGAAAAATTGAGATTTTTTGTGTAAAACAAATGTACATATCGAAACTAAAATTTGAATTTCGAAGTTATGAAAAATTGAGTTTTTTGTGTTTAAAAAAGTACGGATTGAGAACAAAATATAAATTTCAAAATTACGATAAATTGAGTTTTTTTGTGTAAAACAAAAGTACGTATCGAAAATAAAATTTGAATTTTCAAATTATGAAAAATTGAGTTTTTTTTTGTTAAAGAAAAATACGGATCGAAAATAATATTTAAATTTCGAAATTACAAAAAATTGAACTTTTTGTTTAAAAGAAAAGTACGGATTGAAAATAAAATTTGCATTTTCAAATTACGACAAATTGAGTTTTTTTGTGTGTAAAACAAAAGTACGGATCGAGAATAAAATATAAATTTTGAAATTACGAAAAATTGAATTTTTATGCGTAAAACAAAAGTACGTACCAGGAATAAAATATAAATTTGCAAATTATGAAAAATTGAGTTTTTCATTTGTAAAACAAAAGTATGGACATAAAATAAAATACTAATGTCCAAACTATGAAAAATTGATTTTTTTTTAAAACAAAAGTATGGATCGAAAATAAAATTTAAATTTCGAAATTACGAAAAATAGAGTGTTTTTTGTGTAAAACAAAAGTACGGATCGAAAATAAAATATAAATTTCTGAATTATGAAAAAATGGTTTTTTTTAGTCAAACAAAGGTACGGATCGAGAATAAAATATAAATTTAAAAATTACGAAAAATTGAGCTTTTTGTGTAGAACAAAAGTACGGATTGAAAATAAAATTTGAATTTCCTAATTATGAAAATTTTAGTTTTTTTTGTAAAACAAAAGTACGGATCGAAAATAAAATATAAATTTCCAAATTATGAAAAATTGATTTTTTTGTAAAACAAGAGTACAAATCGAAAATAAAATTTAAATTTCGAAATTACGGAAAATTGAGTTTTTCTGTAAAACAAAAGTACGGATCGAAAATAATATTTTAATTTCGAAGTGACGAAAAATTGAGTTTTTTAGTGTAAAAAAAAGTACGGATAGAGAATAAAATATAAATTTCAAAATTACGAAAAGTTGAGTTTCTTTGTGTAAAACAAAAGTACGGATCGAAAATAAAATTTGAATTCCCAAATTATGAAAATTTTAGTTTTTTTTGTAAAAAAAAAGCGTGAATCGAAAATAAAATATAAATTTCCACATTATGAAAAATTAATTTTTTTGTAAAACAAAAGTACTGATCAAAAATAAAATTTAAATTTCGAAATTACGAAAAATTGAGTTTTTTTGTGCAAAACAAAAGTACGGATCGAAAATAAAATTTGAATTTCCTAACTATGAAAAATTTAGTTTTTTTTTTGTAAAACAAAAGTATGAATTGAAAATAAAATATAAATTTCCAAATTATGAAAAATTGTTTTTTTTGTAAAACAAAAGTACGGATCGAAAATAAAATTTCAATTTCGAAGTGATGAAAAATTTAGTATTTGTGTAAAAAAAAAGTACGGATTTTAAATAAAATTTGAATTCCCATATTACGAAATATTTAGTTTTTTTTGTTAAAAAAAGCACGAATCGAATATAAAATATAAATTACCAAATTATGAAAAATTGACTTTTTTTTTGGAAAACAAAAGTACGGATCAAAAATAAAATTTAAATTTCGAAATTACGAAAAATTGAGTTTTTTTGTGTAAAACAAAACTACGAATCGAAAACAAAATTTGAATTTCCTAATTATGAAAAATTTAGTTTTTTTTTTAAAACAAAAGTATGGATCGAAAATAAAACATATATTTCCAAATTATGAAAAATTGATTTTTTTTTGCAAAACAAAAGCACGGATCCAAAATTAAATTTAACTTTCGAAATTATGAAAAATTGAGTTTTTTCTGTAAAACAAATATACATATCGAAACTAAAATTTGAATTTCGAAGTTATGAAAAATTAAGTTTTTTGTGTAAAAAAAAGTACGGATAGAGAATAAAATATAAATTTCAAAATTACGAAAAATTGAGTTTCTTTGTGTAAAACAAAAGTACGGATTGAAAATAAAATTTGAATTCCCAAATTATGAAAAATTTAGTGTTTTTTTGTAAAAAAAAAGCGTGAATCGAAAATAAAATATAAATTTCCACATTATGAAAAATTAATTTTTTTGTAAAACAAAAGTAAGGATCAAAAATAAAATTTAAATTTCGAAATTATGAAAAATTGAGTTTTTTTGTGTAAAACAAAAGTACGGATCGAAAATAAAATTTGAATTTCCTAACTAAGAAAAGTTTAGTTTTTTTTTTGCAAAACAAAAGAATGAATTGAAAATAAAATATAAATTTCCAAATTATGAAAAAAAAAATTTGTAAAACAAAAGTACGGATCGAAAATAAAATTTGAATTTCGAAGTGACGAAAAATTTAGTTTTTTTGTGTAAAAAAAAGTACGGATCGAGAATAAAATATAAATTTCAAAATTACGAAAAATTGAGTTTTTTTGTGTAAAACAAAACTACGGATTGAAAATAAAATTTGAATTCCCGTATTATGAAAAATTTAGTTTTTTTTTTGTTAAAAAAAAGCACGAATCAAATATAAAATATAAATTACCAAATTATGAAAAATTGATTTTTTTTGGAAAACAAAAGTACGGATCAAAAATAAAATTTAAATTTTGAAATTACGAAAAATTGAGTTTTTTTGTGTAAAACGAAACTACGAATCAAAAATAAAATTTGAATTTCCTAATTATGAAAAATTTAGTTTTTTTTTTAAACAAAAGTATGGATCAAAAATAAAACATATATTTCCAAATTATGAAAAATTGATTTTTTTTGTAAAACAAAAGCACGGATCCAAAATAAAATTTAACTTTCGAAATTACGAAAAATTGAGTTTTTCTGTAAAACAAATGTACATATCGAAACTAAAATTTGAATTTCGAAGTTACGAAAAATTGAGCTTTTTGTGTATAAAAAAGTACGGATCAAGAATAAAATATAAATTTCAAAATTACGAAAAATTGTGTTTCTTTTTGTAAAACAAAAGTACGTATCGAAAATAAAATTTGAATTTCCAAATTATGAAAAATTTAGTTTTTTTTTTGTATAAAAGAAGTACAGATCATAAATAAAATATAAATTTCAAACTTATGAAAAATTGATTTTTTTGTAAAACAAAAGTACGGATCGAAAATAAAATTTAAATTTCGAAAATACAAAAAATTTAGTTTTTTTTGTAAAATAAAAATACGGATCGAAAATAAAATTTGAATTTTCAAATTACGAAAAATTGAGTTTTTTTTTGTAAAACATGAGTGCGGATCGAGAATAAAATATAAATTTCCAAATTATGAAAAATTGATTTTCTTTTGTAAAACAAAAGTACGGATCAAAAATGAAATATAAATTTTCGAATGATAAAAATTGATTTTTTTTTGTAAAACAAAAGTATGGATCGAGAATAAAATATAAATTTCCAAATTATGAAAAATTGATTTTTTTTTATAAAACAAAAGTATGCATCGAAAATAAAATATAAATTTTCAAATTATAAAAAATTGAATTTTTTTTGGTAAAACAAAAGTACGGATCGAGAATAAAACATAAATTTCCAAATTACGAAAAGTTGAGTTTTTTCTGTAAAAAAAAGTACGGATCGAGAATAAAATTTGAATTTCCAAATTAGTAAAAATTGAGTTTTTTTTGTAAAACAAAAGTACGGATCGAAAATAAAATATAAATTTCAAATTTATGAAAAATTGACTTTTTTTAAAACAAAAGTACGAATCGAGAATAAAATATAAATTTCCAGATTATGAAAATTTGAGTTTTTTTTTTAAAACAGAAGTACGGATAGAAAATAAAATATAAATTTAAAAATTATGAAAAATTGAATTTTTTTGTAAAAGAAAAGTACGGATCGAAAATAAAATTTAAATTTCGAAATCATGAAAAATAGAGTTTTTTTTGTGTAAAACAAAAGTACGGATCGAAAATAAAATATAAGTTTTTAAATTATGAAAAATTGATTTTTTTTTGTAAAACATAAGTAGGGATCGAAAATAAAATATAAATTTCCAATTGTTGAAAATTGATTTTTTTTGTAAAACAAAAGTACGGATCGAGAATAAAATTTAAATTTCGAAATTATGACAAATTGAGTTTTTTGTTTAAAACAAAAGTATGGATCGAAAATAAAATTTGAATTTCGAAGTTACAAAAAATTGAGTTTTTTTGTGTAAAACAAAAGTACGGATCGAGCATAAAATTTCAATATCCAAATTATGAAAAATTTATGTTTTTTGTAAAGAAAAAGTACGAATCGAAAACAAAATATAAATTTCAAAATTATGAAAAATTGATTTTTTTTGTAAAACAAAAGTACGGATCGAAAATAAAATTTAAATTTCAAAAATACGAAAAATTTTGTTTTTTTGTGTAAAATAGAAGTATAGATCGAAAATAAAATTTGAATTTCCAAATTACGAAAAATTGTGTTTTTTTTGTAAAACAAGAGTAAGGATCGCAAATAGAATATAAACTTCCAAATTATGAAAATTTGATTTTTTTTGTAAAACAAAAGTACGGATCGAAAATAAAATATAAATTTCCAAATTATGAATTTTTTTTTATAAAACAAAAGTATGCATCGAAAATAAAATATAAGTTTCCAAATTATTAAAAATTGATTTTTTTTGTAAAACAAATGTACGGATCGAGAATAGAATATAAATTTCCAAATTATGAAAAATTGAGTTTTTTTTATAAAGCAGAAGTACATATCGAAAATAAAATATAAATTTCAAAATTATGAAAAAATGATTTTTTTTATAAAAGAAAGGTACGGATCAAAAATAAAATTTAAATTTCTAAAATACGAAAAATTATTTTTTTTGTGTTAAATAAAAGTACGGATCAAAAATAAAATTAAAATTTCCAAATTACGAAAAATTGAGTTTTTTTTTGTAAAACAAGAGTACGGATCGAGAATAAAATATAAATTTCAAAATTATGAAAAATTGATTTTTTTTTTAAAACAAAAGTACGGATCGAAAATAAAATTTGAATTTCCAAATTATGAAAAATTGAGTTTTTTTTTGTAAAACAAAAGTACGGATTGAAAATAAAATATAAATTTCAAAATTATGAAAAATTGATTTTTTTTTGTAAAACAAATGTACTCGAGAATAAAATATAAATTTTCAAATTATGAAAAATTGAGTTTTTTTTTGTAAAACAGATGTACGAATCAAAAATAAAATATAAATTTCAAAATTATGAAAAAATTGATTTTTTTTGTAAAACAAAAGTATGGATCAAAAATAAAATTTCAATTTTGAAAATACGAAAAATTTAGTTTTTTTTGTGTAAATTAAAAGTACGGATCAAAAATAAAATTTGAATTTCCAAATTACGAAAAATTGAGTTTTGTTTTGTAAAACAAAAGTACGCATCGAGAATAAAATATAAATTTCCAAATTATGAAAAATTGATGTTTTTTTTGTAAAACAAAAGTACGGATCGAAAATAAAATATAAATTTCCAAATGAGGAAAATTGATTTTTTTTGTAAAAAAAAAGTACGAATCGAGAATAAAATATAAATTTCCATATGACGAAAATTTCATTTTTTTTATAAACAAAAGTGTGCATCGAAAATAAAATACAAATTTCCATGTAACAACCCAAGAAATCACTACTATTGTCATATTCAATGTGCAAATGTAACTTGCATTAAGTGATGATAAAAATATATTATATATATATATGATTTGTAATCAATATAAAAGAAAATCTCTATTAGGACAAAATTCTATTATGAGATATAAAAACATATATAAATATATGCATATAACTGCTACTTCATTTTCCAATCTAGTCCTGGGACTCAAAAGCATCTCTCTCACCTATTAAAATATCTGCTCCCGTGTAGTGAAACACGATCATCGCAGGCCAAACAATCGGCAATTGTAAGGTAAGCTAATAATCAAAAATATAACAACACAAAATAATAGTATTCATGTAATGTCCATCATCACATCATTCTCATGCACATTTATCATAAAACATACTTAAATGCTCTGAAATCTAATGTATCTTTAATAATTGAAAAGTAACAACACAAATAATATTATCATGTAATACACATAGCCACAACATTCTCATGCACATTCAAAATGTTCTAAAAAGAAAACATCTTCCGGAAGACACGACTACTATACCCGAACTCAGAGACTAACACTTGTGGGTCACATTGTGGTCGGCTACTGTATCGGCACAATAACACTTTGACCACCCTACCCACAGGGTAGGACTACTGTCAACCCTACTCTGGCCCTGGCTGTAACACCCCAATATTTTAAATTATAAAGATATTAGAATATAAACATATTATATTATAAAGATATTTTATTATAAGGATATTAGATTAATAAAAATATTCAGTTATAAAGATATTCAGTTATAAAAATATTATATTATAAAAATATTTAGTCATAAAAATATTATATTATAAAGATGTTCAGTTATAAAAATATTAGATTATAAAGATATTTAGTTATAAAGATATTAGATCATAAAGATATTATACATTATATATTATAAAGATATCAGATTATAAAGATAATACAATATAAAATAAAAAGGGGCTAGTTGGGTAGTTTGTTTTCACATACCTCTATTCTCTCTGCCTCTATTCTCTCTGCCTCTATTCTTTCTATTCTCTCTACCTCTATTCTTTCTATTCTCTCTATTCCCTCTCTACACTCTCCCTAAGGTTTAGATACTGAAATCCTAATGGTCTCTAGATCCAGAAGAAGCAATAGGAGGCTAACAGTGTAAGAAAGAGTTCTACCCGATTAGTTTTTGTTGGAATAAATGGCTGAGTTTAAGAGGGGGGGTGAATTAAACACCAGCAGCTGTACTTCAGTAACAGCAACAGCAAATGTTTCAGTTATGCAGCAACAACAATAGTTTTACTCAAAAAAAAAAAAAAAAAAACCAGCAAATACAGCTTTTCTTCCAAAACACCAGCAAATACAGCAGCGAGTATTAACAGCATTTTCAATAACGAGCAAGTGCACCAGACAATGACAACGACTACAGACATTCAAAAATCCAGCAAACACAAGCAGCGAGCTTTACTAAAAAAAACGAATAACAGCACCGAGTACTCCAAAACCGAGTAAGCAATGATCGACAATGAGATTTAACGAGCAATAACATCTCTCTATTAGTTGCAGAACCAGTTTAATCATCATCCTCTCCATCATCATCATCAAACCAAGCTTCAATAGAACAATGTCTATAAGAAGGAGGTGCTGGAATTTCTGGTTCCTTATTTTTGGATGACCCAGCCTTTTTTGATCTCTTCCTTGGGTTGCTTGAAGATGCCATTTCGGAAAAGATAAAGTGCGAGAGAAATAGAGTATAAAGAATGGATTATGCAGATTTTACACGGGCAAGGTGAATAACAATGAAGCAATGCACGACACATGTATTTAACATTTCGATTTTCAAATTTTTAACAAATTAATGTTTTATTCGATCAAAGAGGGAATCAATTGCATTCAGTTGGAATATATGGGACAGAGATATGCAGCAGGCACAGTCTTGACCAAAGAATTCAGTTGGTTGAATGCAACACGTATCTGGAGAGAGAAACCAGCTAAAAACAAAGTAAAAGCACTACAAGACAAAACAGCAGTCAAGATTCTTTTAAAACAGCTTTATTTATCATGTTTAAATGCACAATTCTCAATTAATCAACTTAAATGCACCAATTAAGTGTGAATCAATGCAGTTTAACAGTAAATTCGTTCAAATTTTAAACTTTGCATGGTGACAGGAAATTTCAGTCAGTTGATTTGTGAGAAACAGTGATTAAAGCAGAAATCCGATATCGATTTAATGCGAGATAAATGATTTTAATCGACTAAATCGACAGATTAATCGGCTAAAACAGACGAGATATTACTTCACATCCACTGCAGCCCCAAATTATGCAAAACAACTGATTAAAAGCCCGAAACAACTAACTAAAATCCTGAATAACATTGCAGATTTCACTTATAACATACAATATGCAAATTTAACTGTAATTAATCAGGAATTATGCAGATTTAAGCATTCAAACACACAAAAACAGCATGATTAACAGCAGAAATGAATCACATACACGAATTACATCACATTTGAAACATCAAGGACACCCAACTCATTTCTTAATTGGAAAAACCTATCTTTTGGGAGTGGTTTGGTAAATATATCAGCAAGTTGGTTATTAGAGTCAACAAATTCAATTATGCAATCTCCTTTTTGAACATGATCCCTAATGAAATGGTGCCTTATTTCTATATGTTTCGTTCTAGAGTGCAAAATAGGATTTTTTGTTAAGTTGATAGCACTTGTATTGTCACACCTAATAGGAATGTGATCTAGTTTCAAACCATAATCAAAAAGTCGTTGTTTTAACCAAAGAGTTTGAGCACAACGGCTCCCAGCTGCTACATACTCGGCTTCGACGATAGACAAAGCCACACTAGCTTGCTTTTGCTATGCCATGATACTAGACTACTTCCTAGTAGATGACAAGTTCCACTAGTGCTTTTTCTATCAAGTTTACATCCAGCAAAGTCTGCATCCGAATAGCCCACTAGATTAAAAGAAGCACCTTTAGGATACCACAAACCAACATTAATAGTTCCTTTTAGATATTTCAAAATTCTTTTGGCAATTGCGAAATGTGATTCTTTGGGATTAGATTGAAACCTAGCACACATGCATACACTAAACATTATATCTGGCCTACTAGCAGTTAGATATAAAAGTGAACCTATCAAACCTCTATACTTAGTGGAATCAAAAGGTTTACCACTTTCATCCGCATCAAGATAGCTACTGGTAGCCATGGGTGTGCTTGATTCTTTGCAGTTGTCCATCTCATATTTCTTTAAAAGACTCTTTGCAATATTTTGACTGATTGAGGAATGTTCCATGATCTAATTGCTTGACTTGTAAGCCTAAGAAGAAGTTTAGATCACCCATCATTGACATTTCAAACTCCCCCTGCATAGCTGCAACAAATTCTTCACAAAGCTTCTCATTAGTGGATCCAAAGATTATATCATCCACATAAACCTCGCACAAGTATTATGTCTGTCCAAAGACTTTCTAATGAACAAAGTTTTATCAACTTGGCCCCTTTCAAAGTTTTGAGAGATAAGAAAGTTACTTAACCTTTCATACCATTGTCTTGGAGCTTGCTTGAGTCAATAAAGAGCCTTTTTGAGCTTATATACATGGTTAGGCAATTTGTGATCAACAAATCCAGATGGTTGTGAAACATAGATTTCTTCATTTATATATCCATTCAAAAATGCACTTTTCACATCCATTTGATGCAGTTTGAATCCAATCATGCATGAGAAAGCAAGTAATAACCTAACGACTTCTAACCTAGCAACGAGAGCATATGTTTCCTCATAATCTATTCCTTCCTCTTGGTTATACCCTTTAGCTACAAGCCTAGCCTTGTTTCTAGTTATTACTCCTTGATCATTCATTTTATTTTTAAACACCCACTTTGTGCCAATTATATTCATGTTAGGTGTGCAAGGGACTAGTTCCCAAACCTCATTCCTTTTAAATTGGTTCGAGTTCATCTTGCATTGCCAAAATCCAGTTTTCATCCAATAAAGCATCATCAACACATTTAGGTTCAACTTGGGAAACAAATGCAGCAGTTAAACATGTATCATGAATAGACCTTCTTATAGAAACACCTCTTTGAACATCTCCTATCACATTTCCAATGGACAGATTGCGAGGCACCCTCCATTCTTTGGGTAGATCATTTTCTGCAGAAATTAATTCTGGTGCCAGGATTTTAGTCAGTTCTTTCTGATTTTCACCAGCTGAAATTCCACCTACAGCGAGCTTTTTCAGTTTCTACATGTCCAGTTGATACACCTTCAATTAAGTTCTCTTCACCTGCACCTGCACCACTCACTGCACCTTCATTTTTCACATTAGTCTCATAAAAAACAACATGTATTGATTCCTCAATGATAGCTAATCTCTTGTTGAAGATCCTATATGCTTTGCTATGTAAAGAATAGCCTAAAAACAATGCATCATCAGCTTTAGCATCAAATTTGCCAAGTTTTTCTTTGCCATTATTTAATACAAAACACTTGCAGCCAAACACTCTAACATGTACTATGTTGGGTTTTCTCCCTTTGTACAATTCATAAGGGGTTTTCTTCAAAATAGGTCTTATCAAAACCCTATTTATTATGTAACATGCAGTATTTACTGCATCCGCCCAAAAATATTTAGGGATGTTTGATTCATTAAGCATTGTCCTAGCTAGTTCCTCAAGTGATCTATTTTTCCTCTCAACAACACCATTTTGTTGAGGAGTCCTAGGTGCTGAAAAGTTATGCTTAATCCCATATTTTTCACAAAAATGATTGAACTTTTCATTTTCAAATTCCCTCCATGATCACTTCTAAGAGCACTTATCGTTGCAGCTGTTTTCATTTTGTAAAACCTTGGCAAGTTTCTTAAAAGCATGAAATGCATCACTTTTATTTTTCAAAAACAAAGTCCAAGTAAACCTAGAATAGTCATCAACAATAACCAAAGCATAATAGTTTCCACCAATACTCATTGTTCTAGATGGACCAAACAAATCTAAATGCAGCAAATCCAAAGGTTTTGTTGTTGACACATAATTTTTCAGATTAAAAGAAACTTTGGTTTGTTTACCCTTTTGGCATGCATGACAGATTTTATCTTTCTCAAATTTCAGTTTAGGTAACCCTAAAACAAGTTCTTTTGAAAACAGTTTTTCCAAATGGTTCATGTTAATATGTGCAGCTCTCCTATGCCAAAGCCATGAACTATCTTCCTTAGACATGAGACATGTAAAATTAGTTGCACACATATGATCAAGATCAAGCATATAAATGTTTTCAATTCTCTTGCCTAACATGCAGATTTTATCAGAATTTTTCTCAAGGATCTTGCAATGATTTGATTCAAAAGTGATTCTAAAACCTTTATCACATAGCTGGCTAATACTAAGAAGATTATGCTTCAAACCTTCAACATATAACACGTTTTCAATGAGGATTGAAGAAATGTTACCAACATCACCATTTCCAAGAATTTTCCCTTTATTATTATCTCCATATGTGACAAAACCTCCATTTTTCAAGGTGAGTTTGACAAACTTCCTTTTGTCACCACACATGTGCCTTGAACAGCCCACTGTCTAGATACCACAATGATTCCTTGGCCTTCAAGAACACCTTCAAAACACAATCAATGGAGAGAATTTGGTACCCACATCAATTTGGGTCCAACAAAGTTAATAACCTTTCTACCACATTTTGGCTTCCAAATAAATTGACCACTAGGAACACCAAATTTTCTGATTTTGCATGATTTTGAAGTATGTCCCTTGTTCATACAATAGAAGCAAGTAATGGATGAAGTCGTTGGACGGTTTTCTATGTGAAAAGAAATTTCTATAAGCCTTTTGTTTCTTTTGAAAACCATTTTTAAATCCAAGTCCAGCTTTATTCGTTACACAATTTTTAAATTCTAAAAGTGTGTCCAAGTTGGCTCTTCCCATGGTGAATTTAGTTAGAGATTTGTTCAAATACTCAATTTGATTTTCTAAAGTTCTGCAGTTTGTGCAGATTTTTCCAGCATGTTCATCATTGCAACTTGAAGCCTTGTAAATCATTTCCAGATTTTCAAAATCAGTTTTTGAATTTTCCAGTTCTTTCTCTAGCTCTTTCACCTTGTTCTCTAGCCAATTGTTCATACCTTTAAGCCTATTGTTTGAACAAGCAACCTTATTAGCCTCTTCATGCAATTCCAGAAAATTTTGCAGCAACTGATCATAAGGAAGACCATTTTGAGTAGTGGAGGAACTTACACTACTTGCTGTATCACAATTAGCCATAAGACAAAGATTGGCTCTTTCATCATCACTTGAAGAATCACTAGAGGAGATATCATTCTCATCCCATGCTATGTAAGCCTTCTTGGTTTTGAATGATCTTTCATGCTTCTTTTCTCCATTTCTCTCTTTGTTTTGTGAGTATGGACATTCAGCCTTAATATGTCCCTGTTTTCCACAACCAAAACAAGTAAAGTTAGAAGAAGCTAAATCAGATTTTTTATTATACCTCTTGTTCTTGTAGTCTTTGTTCTTGTATTTCAAGAACTTGTTGAACTTTCTAACTAAGAGGTTCAGATTTTCTGCATCACTTCCTCCATGTCCTTCATCCTCACTATTCTCCTCTTTGTGAACCAAAGTCTTCAAGGCAAGCCCTTTCTTTTTCTTGTCATTGTCTTCTTGTTCAGCAAGTCTATTCAACTCAAGCTCATGTTCCCTTAGCTTTCCAAAAAGTGCAGCAATACTCATTGTTGACAAGTCCTTGGATTCAGAAATTGCTATAACTTTGGGTTGCCAACTTCGATCCAAACATTTCAGCACTTTGATGTTCAGCTCCTCTTTCTCAAACACTTTTCCAAGGCCGATCGGATGGTTTATAATGTGTGTAAACCTCTTTTGCACATCTGAAACAGTTTCTCCAGGAAGCATTCCGAACATCTCATACTCTTGGATTAAAGTATGCTTTCTTGCTCTTTTAACATCAGTTGTTCCTTCATGAGTAACCTCCAACACTTCCCACATCTCTTTAGCATTGGAACACTGTGAAACACGAAAGAATTCATCAAGATTAAGTGCAGATGTAATGATGTTCTTTGCTTTACAATCATATTGCACTTTCTTTTGTTCATCAGCATTTAAACTTTCCCATGGTTTCTCTTCTTTAGGGATATACGGTCCATTGACTATAGCATTCCAAATCCCTATATCAATTGATTCAATGAAAATCTTCATTCTCACTTTCCAAAATGGATAGTTTACCCGGAAAACATAGGTGGCCTGTTTATAGAAGCACCCTCCGCAAAAGGCAATTTTCCTTCGACCATGTTTGAAATTTTTCGAGAAAACTTGAATATTTTTCAAGAACCAGCTCTTGATACCAATTGTTGGAATAAATGGCTGAGTTTAAGAGGGGGGGTGAATTAAACTTTCAAAGATTTTCGAAACCCAATGCCCAATTATGAAAAACCAGATTCGAATTGAAGATTTAAACCAGTTTTTATAGGTTCTTGAAATGCTCTTAATCAATTGATCATATACCAAATTCAATTTCAATTCAAACTTCAATTACCGAATGTAAAAAGTTCAAGGGAAGAAGAACAACACAGCAGATTTATACTGGTTCACCTTTCAACAAAGGCTACATCCAGTTTCCTAAACAAACAAATTCAATCAATTCACTAAAAACCAGTTTTTACATGAACACTACATGCAAAACCGAAACCAGAAAGATGCACCTACTCTTGAACCCTACAAGACTTCTAAACACCTGTAAAACCCTATTACAAGATCTCTTAATCACCCTGATTAAGATACAAACACGCAGCTAACCAACACACACAAAAAGATTGAATAAACCTGGAGTTCTTCAATGCAGAAACAAAAAACAGAGCATCAGCAAGAACAAAAAAAGAGCATGCACTTCTTGATTTGATTCGCACTCAATTGAATCTTGATCGTCTTGGAGTGATTAGCAAAATGTTTTAGAGTGTAATAGGAACGTTCTTGCCCAATGGGTTCTTTAGAAAATGTTTCGTCACTTAGTTCTTTGATTTTCAAGATATATATAGAAAACTGTTAAAACTGATTCTGCAGAGAATAGTCGGTTGAAATCGCATTTTAACCGGTTGTTTTCATTAAAACCAATTTTCCAGTGAGCACCCTTTTTCTGGAACTTGAAATCAGTCAGTTGAAATCTTGTTTTAACTAGCTATTCTAGAAAACTGGAATTCCTGAACAAAGCTACCAGGATTTTAACTGGTTTAAATTTCGAAAACAATCAACTGAAATTTCCCAAATACAAAGCTTTGAAAAACGAAGAACAGTTTAACTAGTTGAAATCAGATTTTTAACCAGTTAAAAATCAGTTAAACCTTTGAAATCATTTTAAAACCTTTTTAAAACATTTCAAAACATTTTAAACCCCAAGATTAAGTCCAAGATAAATTGAAATGCATCTTACCACACAACCTAAGACTCTCTAATCCTAAGACAAAATCTTCATTCTTCAAGCACCAACATCTTCATCATTAAAGGTGGTTGGAGACATCAAATCCACTTGAAACCAAGTCTTCAAGTCCAACAGTTTTGTGACCGGGTAAGTCTAAGTCCGTTTATTCTTGAGAATTTTCTTTTGGAAAGTTTATGGTTTTTGAAGATTTTTCTCAATCAATTCTCTTTATGGGGAGATGTTATCTAGGATTTTGAGATAAAAGATGAGCTAAGGATTAGGATTGTAATTTTCCATCCGAGCAAGGAATAAACAAAAATCCAGGTTAGGGAAGTTAATGTTCAAAAATACATAAATTGATATTAAGAAAATTAATGTTATATATATAAAATTAGTATGTTTTGTATATTATTGTTGTATTGAGTGTAATGTGTGAAAAACCTTGTTTTTGTATTATTTATGATGTTTGTGTGGGGTCAAGTAGAGCCTGGGGTTGGTGCCCATAATCTACCGATATGCTTGTGTGTGGGGCTGAGTAGAGCCTGGGGTTGGTGCCCATAATCTACCGATATGTTTGTGTATGGGGCTGAGTAGAGCCTGGGGTTGGTGCCCATAATCTACCGATATGTTTGTGTGGGGCTGAGTAGAGCCTGGGGTTGGTGCCCATAATCTACCGATATGTTTGTGTGTGGGGCCGAGCAGAGCCTGGGGTTGGTGCCCATAATCTACCGATATGTTTGTGTGGGGTCAAGTAGAGCCTGGGGTTGGTGCCCATAATCTACCGATATGTTTGCGTGTGGGGCCGAGTAGAGCCTGGGGTTGGTGCCCATAATCTACCGATATTTTTGTGTGTGGGGCTGAGTAGAGCCTGAGGTTGGTGCCCATAATCTACCGATATGTTTGTGTGTGGGGCTGAGTAGAGCCTGGGGTTGGTGCCCATAATCTATCGATATGTTTGTGTGTGGAGCCGAGTAGAGCCTGGGGTTGGTGCCCATAATCTACCGATATGTTTGTGTGGGGCCGAGTAGAGCCTGGGGTTGGTGCCCATAATCTACCGATATGTTTGTGTGGGGCCGAGTTGAGCCTGGGGTTGGTGCCCATAATCTACCGATATGTTTGTGTGGGGCCGAGTAGAGCCTGGGGTTGGTGCCCATAATCTACTTATGTGTGTTAATGAGAATGTTGTGAGTATGTGTATTACATGATAATATGATTTGTGTTGTTACTTTTCAATTATTAAAGATGCATTAAATTTCAAAGCATTTAAGTATGTTCTATGATGAATGTGCATGAGAATGATATGATGATGAATATTACATGATGTTATTATTTTGTGTTGTTATAGTTTTGAATGATTAGCTTACCCTACAATTGCCGATTGTTTGGCCTGCGATGATCGTGTTTTGCTACACGGGAGCAGATATCTTAATAGGTGAGCGGGATGCTTCGGAGTCCTAGGATTATATTGGAAGATGAAGTAGTAGTTATACACATATATTTATATATGTTTTTATTTCTTATAATAGAATTTTGTACTAGTACATATTCCCTTTTGTATTGAATACAAATACAAATTATATATATAATGTGTTTTATTATCAGTTAATACAAGTTACGTTTGCATACTAGGTATGATAAAAGTAGCGATTTCTTGGGTTGTTACACTGGCCTACCTCAATGTAGCCTCAGAGCAGGTCTTCAGCATCCCCCATCGGCTCCTCACCACCTGGCATCTTAGTCTACGTGACCAGGACTACCAGTGGAACCTGGGATCTCATTGAATCCGCTCTAGCATAGCTCACCACCTAAAATGCAAGTTGTACCTCCCCAGGTACCAAACATCTCATCAACACACATCAGTAGATTATGGGCACCAACCCCAGGCTCTACTCGGCCTCACATAAAGTTGTACCTCCCCGGGTATCAACACATATCGGTAGATTATGGGCACCAACCCTAGGCTCTACTCGGCCTCACATAAAGTTGTACCTCCCCGGGTATCAACACATATCGGTAGATTATGGGCACCAACCCCAGGCTCTACTCGGCCTCACATAAAGTTGTACCTCCTCGGGTATCAACACATATTGGTAGATTATGGGCACCAACCCCGGGCTCTACTCGGCCTCACATAAAGTTGTACCTCCCCGGGTATCAACACATATCGATAGATTATGGGTACCAACCCCAGGCTCTACTCGACCTCACATAAAGTTGTACCTCCCCGGGTATCAACACATATCGGTAGATTATGGGCACCAACCTCAGGCTCTACTCGGCCTCACATAAAGTTGTGCCTCCCCGGGTATCAAAACATATCGGTAGATTATGGGCACCAACCCTTGGCTCTACTCGGCCTCACACAAAAACATCATAGGTCATACATAACCAATCAATTTTTCTCAATTTTATTTAGAGATAATAATCTAAATTTATAAACAAGAATAGGATCGAGACCAAAACGCTTCAGGGAAAGAAACTTTCGTTTCTACCCCTCATACAAATTTTCCATTCCACTGATTGTCAACAAACACCAAATATCAACTTAAACATCATAAACAATACAAAAACAAGGTTTTTCACACATTACACTCAATACAACAATAATATACAAAACATACTAATTATATATATATATATAACATTAATTTTCTTCAATTTATATATTTTTGAACATTAACTTCCCTAACATCAAGTTATATATTTTTGAACATTAACTTCCCTAACATCAAGTTATATATTTTTGAACATTAACTTCCCTAACCTGGACTTTTGTTTATTCCTTGCTCAGATGGAAAAATTGAAATCCTAATCCTTAGCTCATCTTTTATCTCAAAATCCTAGATAACATCTCCCCATAAAGAGAATTGATTGAGAAAAATCTTCAAAAACCATAAACTTTCCAAAAGAAAATTCTCAAGAATAAACGGACTTAAACTTACCCGTTCAAAAAACTAACCGGGTACAACTCTTTCTTACACTGTTAGCCTCTTATTGCTTCTTCTGGATCTAGAAACCATTAGGGTTTCAGTATCTAAACCTTAGGGAGAGTGTAGGGAGGGAATAGAGAGAATAGAAAGAATAGAGGTAGAGAGAATAGAAAGAATAGAGGTTTTTTGTATAAAACAAAAGTGTGGATCAAGAATAAAATAGAAAATCCCAAATTATGAAAAATTAAGTTCTTTTTGTAAAACAAAAGTACGGATCGAAAATAAAATATAAATTTCTAAATTATGAAAAATTGACATTTTTTTATAAAACAAAATTATGAATCGAAAATAAAATATAAATTTTCAAATTATAAAAAATTGAATTGTTTTTTGTAAAACAAAACTACGGATCGAGAATAAAATATAAACTTCCAAATTACGAAAAATTGAGTTTTTTTTTTGTAAAACAAAAGTATGGATCGAAAATTAAATTTGAATTTCCAAATTATGAAAAATTGAGTATTTTTTGTAAAACAAAAGCACGGATCGAAAATAAAATATAAATTTCAAAATTATGAAAAATTGATTTTTTTTATAAAACAAAAGTAGGGATCGAAAATAAAATTTAAATTTCGAAATCACGAAAAATAGAGTTTTTTTGTGTAAAACAAAAGTACGGATCGAAAATAAAATATAAATTTCCAAATTATGAAAAATTGGCTTTTTTTTGTAAAACAAAAGTAGGGATCGAAATAAAATTTGAATTTCGAAGTTACGAAAAATTGAGTTTTTTTGTGTAACACAAAAGTGCGAATCGAGAATAAAATATAAATTTCCAAATTAAGAATAATTGATTTTTTTAAAAAAACAAAAGTATGCATCTAAAATAAAATATAAATTTCCAAAGAATAAAAAATTGAATTTTTTTTTCTAAAACAAAAGTACAGATCGAGAATAAAATATAAATTTCCAAATTACGAAAAATTGAGTTTTTTTTTGTAAAACAAAAGTATGGATCGAAAATTAAATTTGAATTTCCAAATTATGAAAAATTGAGTATTTTTTGTAAAACAAAAGCACGGATCGAAAATAAAATATAAATCTCCAAATTATGAAAAATTGATTTTTTTTGTAAAACAAAAGTACAGATCGAGAATAAAATATAAATTTCCAAATTATGAAAAATTGAGTTTTTTTTGTACAACAAAAGTACGGATCGAAAATAAAATATAAATTTCCAAATTATGAAAAATTGATTTTTTTTTGTAAAACAAAAGTACGGATCGAAGATAAAATTTCAATTTCGAAAATACGAAAAATTTAGTTTTTCTGTGGAAAATAAAAGTACAGATCGAAAATAATATTAGAATTTCCTAATGATGAAAAATTTAGTTTTTTTTTTGTAAAAAAACAGTACGGATCGAAAATAAAATTTGAATTTCCAAGATATGAAAAATTGAGTTTTTTTTGTTAAATAAAAGTCCGGATCGAGTATAAAATATAAATTTCCAATTGATGGAAATATGATTTTTTTTGTAAAACAAAAGTACGGATCGAAAATAAAATATAAATTTCAAAATTATGAAAAATTGATTTTTTTTGTAAAACAAAAGTAGGGATCGAAAATAAAATTTAAATTTCGAAATCACGAAAATTAGAGTGTTTTGTGTGAAACAACAGTACAGATCGAAAATAAAATACAAATTTCCAAATTATGTAAAATTGGATTTTTTTTTGTAAAACAAAAGTAGGGATCGAAAATAAAATTTGAATTTCGAAGTTATGAAAAATTGAGTTCTTTTGTGTAACACAAAAGTATGGATCGAGAACAAAATATAAATTTCCAAATTATGAAAAATTGATTTTTTTTTATAAAACAAAAGTATGCATCGAAAATAAAATATAAATTTTCAAAGTATAAAAATTGATTTTTTTTTCTAAAACAAAAGTATGGATCGAGAATAAAATACAAATTTCGAAATTACGAATAGTTGAGTTTTTTTTTTGTAAAACAAAAGTACGGATCGAAAATAAAATTTAACTTTTCAAATTATGAAAAATTAATTTCTTTTGAAGAGGCTCAAGTCATCACTCTTTGAAGATAAAATATTAAGTTTTGATGAATTCTCATGTAAGCCAAATCAAGATCATAAAATGAAGATTTGAAGAACTGGAGCTCAAGCTAAAGAAGTTAGTGTGTCAAATCATTCTGGAATAAGAGAAATCAAAATAGGAAAACATATATCAAGCACTCCTTCACTAGTGATCTTTTAAAAATGGATAAAACTGATTTTTGCCTACATAATCGATTATGCCCAGGACATAATCGATTATGATACTTAATTTTTTTAAAATCGCTCTGTTATAATTGATGATGTTGGAAACATAATCGATTATGTCGTGCTTTTTAAAAATATCATTTTTGACACTCACATAATCGATTATGGACATAACGTAATCGATTATGTGCAACAGATTTTCATAAATAAATATTTTTTTTAAAATATAAACTGATTTTTAAAAAAAGGTCAACGTTTTCAAATATTTTCTTAGATATTTTCCTTCAGTTATTCAGAGGATTAAAACTGATTTTTGAATTTATTAATTTTATTTTTTGAATTATTTTTTAAATTTAATTCAAAATAATTCCTTTATAATTAACCTAAACAAGGAGGAAAATATACTATTGCACAGAACTGACCTTGAGCACGAAAATATTGAGATTTCCAATCTTTGTTCTACAATTTTTTACTAAGTCACTTGTGAAAGGAGCTGACGGTTTGTGCCATCATTTTGAATTCTCTCTTCCCAGGTGATATTGTTCCTGTGTTGTTTGATTATTTGTAAACACCATAGTTGGTGTAGTTTTTCATCCCTTGTGATTTTTCAAGGGAGGTGTTTCATCTCTTGTGGGATTCAAGAGAGGTGTTCAGTATTTAGATTTACTCTTTTGCATGTTTCGATTGTAATATTGGTTGTAATTGAATTTTCTAAAGATAGTGATTGGGGAGTCATTCTCAAATTGAGGTGACTGGGAACTGGATGTAGGGTTGGTTATACCCGAACCATTATAAATCTTTGTGTACTTCTCTTCCCTTATCTCTTTACTTTATTTACTGCTTCCGCTTCGGAAAGATAAAAAAGAAAAATAAAAAAGGGTAAATTTTCTTTGTGACATCTTAAAAAGCATCAATTCACCGCCCTCATGATGCCATTTGTCTAACAGAGTTTTTTTGTGTAAAACAAAAGTACGAATCGAGAATAAAATATAAAATTCCAAATTATGAAAAATTGAGTTTTTTTTTGTAAAACAAAAGTACGGATCTAAAATAAAATATAAATTTCGAAATTACGAAAAATTGAGTTTTTCTACGGAAAACAAAAGTATGGATCGAAAATAAAATATAAATTTCCAAATTAAGAAAATTTGATTTTTTTTTTGTAAAACAAAAGTACGGATCGAAAATAAAATATAAATTTTAAAATTATGAAAAATTGATTTGTTTTGTAAAACAAAAGTACGAATCGAAAATAAAATCTAAATTACAAAATTATGCAAAATTGAGTTTTTTGCGTAAGACAAAGTACGTATCGAGAATAAAATATAAATTTCCAAATTATGAAAAATTGATTTTTTTTATAAAACAAAAGTACGTATCGAAAATAAAATATAAATTTCCAAATTATGAAAAATTGAATTTTTTTTTATAAAACAAAAGTACGGATTGAAAATAAAATTTGAATTTCCAAATTACGACAAATTGAGTTTTTTTTTGTAAAGCAAAAGTAGGGATCGAGAATAAAATATAAATTTCTAAATTATGAAAAATTGATTTTTTTTGTAAAACAAAAGTGTGGATCGAAAATAAAATATAAATTTCCAAATTATAAAAAATTGATTTCCTTTTTACAACAAAAGTCCGGACCAAGAATATATAAGTTTCGAAATTACAAAAAATTGAGTTTTTTAGTGTAAAACAAAAGTACGGATCGAAAATAAAATTTGAATTTCCAAAATTACGAAAAATTGAATTTTTTGTGTGTAAAACAAAAGTACGTATCAAGAATAAAATAGAAAATTCTAAATTATGAAAAATTGAGTTTTTTTTGTAAAACAAAAGTACGGATCCAAAATAAAATATAAATTTCAAAATGACGAAAAATTCAGTTTTTATACATAAAACAAAAGTACGTATCGAGAATAAAATATAAATTTCCACATTATGAAAAATTGAGTTCTTTTTTGTAAAACAAAAGTACGGATCGAAAATAAAACATAAATTTCTAAATTATTAAAAATTGATTTTGTTTTGTAAAACAAAAGTACAGATCAAAAATAAAATTTAAATTTTCAAATTATGAAAAATTGATTTCATGTGTGTAAAATAAAAGTATGGATCGAAAGTAAAATTCGAATTTCCAAATTTCGAAAAATTGAGTTTTTTTGGTAAAACAAAAGTACTGATCGAGAATAAAATATAAATTTCCAAATTATGAAAAATGGATATTTGATTGTAAAACAAAACTACGGATCAAAAATAAAATATAAATTTCCAAATTATGAAATATTGTTTTTTTTGTAAAACAAAAGTACGGATCGAGAATAAAATATAAATTTCAAAATTATAAAAAATTGACTTTTTTGTGTAAAATAAAAGTACGGATTGAAAAGAAAATTTGAATTTCGACATTAAGAAGAACTGAGTTTTTCAGTGTAAAACAAAAGTAAGTATCGAGAATAAAATATAAATTTCCAAATTATGAAAAATTGATTTTTTTTGTAACACAAAAGTACGTATCGAAAATAAAATTTAACTTTTGAAATTACGAAAAAGCGAGTTTTTTTGTGTAAAAGAAAAGTACGGATCGAAAATAAAATTTGAATTTCAAAACTAAGAAAGATATACTTTTTTACGTGAAAAAAAAGTATGGATCGAAAATAAAATATAAATTTTCAAATTATGAAAAATTGATTCTTTTTTGTAAAACAAAAGTACGGATCCAAAATAAAATTTAAATTTCAAAATTACGAAAAATAGAGTTTTTTTGTGTAAAACAAAAGTACAGATCGAAATTAAAATTTGAATTTTCAAATTACGAAAAATTGAGTTTTTTTGTGTAAAATAAAAGTACAGATCGAGAATAAAATATAAAATTCCAAATTATGAAAAATTGAGCTTTTTTGTAAAACAAAAGTACGGATTAAAAATAAAATATAAATTTCAAAATTATGAAAAATTGAGTTTTTATGCATAAAACAAAAGTATGTATCGAAAATAAGATATAAATTTTCAAGTTATGAAAAATTGAGTTTTTTTTGTAAGACAAAATTACGGATCGAAAATAAAATTTAAATTTGTAAATTACGAAAAATAGAGTTTTTTTTTGTGTAAAACAAAAGTACAGATCGAAAAAAAAATTTGAATTTCGACATTACGAAGAATTGAGTTTTTTTGTGTAAAACAAAAGTACGTATCGAGCATAAAATATAAATTTGCAAATTATTAAAAATTGAGTTTTTTTTGTGTAAAACAAAAGTAAGGATCGAGAATAAAATATAAATTTCCAAATTACGAAAAATTGAGTTTTTTTTGTGTAAAAGAAAAGTACGAATCGAAAATAAAATTGGAATTTCCAAATTACGAAAAATTGAGTTCTTTTTGTGTAAAACAAAAGTACGGATCGAGAATAAAATATAAAATTCCAAATTATGAAATATTGAGCTTTTTTGTAAAACAAAAGTACGGATTCAAAATAAAATATAAATTTCGAAATTACGAAAAATTGAGTTTTTATGCGTAAAACAAAAGTATATATCGAGAATAAACTATAAATTTTCAAGTTATGAAAAATTGAATTTTTTTTTGTAAAACAAAATTACGAATCGAAAATAAAATTTAAATTTTTAAATTACGTAAAATAGAGTTTTTTTGTGTACAACAAAAGTACGGATCGAAAAGAAAATTTGAATTTCGACATTACGAAGAATTGAGTTTTTTGGTGCAAAACAAAAGTACGTATCGTGAATAAAATATAAATTTCCAAATTATGAAAAATTGATATTTTTTTGTAAAATAAAAGTACGGATCGAAAATAAAATTTAAATTTCGAAATTACGAAAAAGTGAGTTTTTTTGTGTAAAAGAAAAGTACGAATCGAAAATAAAATTTGAATTTCAAAACTAAGAAAAATATAGTTTTTTTGTGAAAAAAAAGTACGGATCTAAAATAAAATATTAATTTCCAAATTATGAAAAATTGATTGTTTTTGTAAAACCAAAGTACGGATCAAAAATAAAATTTAAATTTCGAAATTATGAAAACTTGAGTTTTTTTGTCTAAAACAAAAGTACGGATCGAAAATAAAATATAAATTTCGAGATAACAAAAAATTGAGTTTTTTTGTGTAAAAGAAAAGTACAGATCAAAAATAAAATTTGAATTTCCAAATTATAAAAAATTGAGCTTTTTTTTGTAAAACAAAAGTACGGATCGAAAATCAAATTTAAATTTTGTAATTACCAAAAATTGAGTTTTTTTGTGTAAAACAAAAGTACGGATCGAAAATAAAATTTAAATTTTCAAATTACAAAAATTTGATTTTTTTTGTGTAAAACAAAAAGTACGTATCGAGAATAAAAAATAAAATTCCAAATTATGAAAAATTGAGTTTTTTTTGTAAAAGAAAGTACAAATCCAAAATAAAATTTAAATTGCGAAATTACGAAAAATTGAGTGCTTGATCTATGTTTTCCTCTTTTGATTTCTCTTATTCCAGAATGAATTGACACACTAACTTCTTCAGCTTGAGCTCTAATTCTTGAATTCTTCTTTTTAAGATCTTGATTTGGCTTACTTGAGAATTCATCAAAACTTAAAATTTTAGCTTCAAAGAGTGATGACGCCTCTTTATTAACATGGGGTGGATATGATTCCTGATCACACTAGTTGCAACATACTCATTGTGACGAACAAGTTCATGAAATAGATTGGAGAACAACATAGGATAGATCTTGAGTTAAAAAGTTGTTTTTAATCACATTGGAATATATTAGGTGAAAGATTTCAAATTGAGAATGGATGGAGTGTTGAGGTCCCGAGACAAAGTTTGCATTCTAGTTGATCTGACACTAAAGAAAATGGTATTGGATGAGGGACACAAGACTTGTCTCAGTTTACATCCTGAGATGACTAAGATATACTAGGATTTAAAGAAGTCCTTCTAGAGGTTGATCATGAAGAATGATGTTACTCAAAATATTGTTACTTGTTTAACCTGTCAGAAGGCCAAGGTGGAAAATTAGAGATCGTGTGGGATGTTACAACAGATGGAGATTCTTGAGTGAAAATGGATTAACATTGTTATGGGTTTTGTTATCCATCTGTCACAGACAATCATAGGGCACAATTTGAATTGGGTGATTGTAGATAGACTAATGAAGAGTGCTCACTTTTAGCCAGTTAACTTAGGGATTCTCATGACTATGTTGACTTAGTTGTACATTAAAAAGATAGTCTGATTGCATATAGTGTTGTTTAGTATCGTTCAGATAGGGACCCTAGGTTCATCTCTAGATTTTAGTAGACACTACAAAAGGTGCTAAGTACCAAGTTAAGATTGAGCTCAACCTACACTCCTTAGATAGACGGACAATTTGAGAGGAAAAAAAAGTCTAGTCACTGGAAGAATTGTTGAGATATTGTGCAATGGATCATCTAGGGAGCTGGGATGAAATCCTTCCTTTAGTGGAGTTCACTTATAACAACAACTATCATGTCAACATTGGTATAACACCACATAAAGCATTATATGGATAGAAATGCAGGACACCTCTATCTTGGTACCATGATGGTGAACAAGTGTTAGTAAGACTCTGTTAAATAAAGACGGCAGTGTAAAAACCAAGAGGGGGGGGTGAATTGGATTTTTAATAAACTTTTCTCTTTTAAATAAATTTCCAGATTTTGAAATTCTTTCTAAAACTAGGATGCGGATTTTTCTTAACCTTTGATTAATGTGGTTTGAATTTGCAATTGTTAATATGATCCACAATAAAAAAAGATATAGGGAAAGAGAAAGAACACAGAGATTTATACTGGTTCGGATTAAGCCAATACTACGTCAAGTTCCCAACCACCACAAATGCGTGATGATCACCCCACTATCTTTAAATGAAATTACAAACACCAATTCATGCAATAACAAATAAAGATAAAGGAAACACCTCCTTAGACACACTAAGGATGAAACACCTCCCCAGACACACTGAGGATGAAACCCACCTCTCTTGACACACAAGAGATGAACACACCTCCCTTAGAACCGATCCAAGGGATGAATTTTCCTTTTTAATAAAAATAGTAAAAGAATACACCTGATAATAGTGTTGGATAGAAAGCTTAAGCACAATGATCACCACTTCCAAAGACTTGATCAAACTGAAGAGAGCAGGAAAGCGGTTTTGAAAAGTTAAGGCGTAGAAACACTTTGAATATTTTGTGTTTAATCAGATGTGTTGAACCTAAGACATTCTTTTTCATTTTATAATTCAAAAATGCTCCAAAGTTTCCATTCTTAGGTTGATTTGGTATTGATTTCGCAAAAACGACTCATTTAATCGATTATATAAAAAGCTTAATCGATTATATCATGTTTAAAAACTGCAAAACTAATTTTGTCTGATATAATCAATTAGATTAAGGCCATAATCGATTATATTAACCCAGAATCAATATAATCGATTATCAAAAACACTTAATCGATTATTTAGTTCGTTAAACATTTTTAATTCAAATTTTAAGTTAAATAATCGATTATCTACGTATCATAATCGATTAAAAGCGTAGAAAAACGTTTTTGCGAGAAAACACCTTGCTCTCTTGTTTGGGAAGGTCTTGAATGGGATTTATGACTTACTTTTTTTATCCAACACCCAAAACAGAACCTTCTACTCTTGAACCTTCAGCTCTTGAGAAAATCTTCATCAATCTTCTCTCTTGAAAGCATTGAATGCTCTTTATGCCTTTCCTTTTCTACCAAGCAGCCTTCCTTTGTGAGATGGCACAAGTCTTTAATGTTGATTGAATCACTCTAAATCTTCATCATCAAAACTTTAAGACTTCATTAAAAAAACTGGAGAACTTCATAAACACTTGGTCTTGAAATATGCCAACAATCTCCCCCTTTTTGATGATGATAAAAAGAAACATAGAGACTTGTGATTGATATCCTGAAAATCTTACAAATAATGTATGGATATTTCCATCATAAAAAATTAGTAAAGGAAATAAAGTAGGCAGTCACATAGCATTTAAGTTTTCAATTTGAATTTTGAAAAAGAGATTTCAAGGAAATTAATGCATGGAAATTATTTCTAAAAGCTCCCCCTTAAACTTTGCTCTTAAATGTTTAAGATATATTAGACAATTATTTGAAATATTTCCTAATGCTCCCCCTGAAATTAATTTTCTTAAATGCTAGAAAACTGGACAAATTATCAATCAAAACAAATCTTTTTCTCCCCCTTTATTTTTATCATTTTCAAAAAGATTACATTTTCAGAGATTATTATAGCAGAAGCAATTTAATACATAGAAAACATAGAGGGAAAAACTAAAATACAGCAGCTGAAAAAAAATCAAGCTAAGGAATAAGTGAACTTTTAGCCTATTCAGTTTCTTCACTATCCCCTTCATCTTCTTCATCTTCCTCATCATTTACAGCTGGCTGTTTGCCTCTTGAGGATCTTGCATTGTCTTCTTCTGGAGAGATGTCTTCAATCTCCAGCTTCCTTTCAACTCTATGAACTCTTCTATTGAGCCTTGAGAGTCTATGGCAAAGGTCATCATAATGAGTTGTTTGGAGACTCATCATGGTGTCCATCCTTGAAAGAATGTGTTCCTCCATTGATCCCGGTTGAGGTTGAGGTTGAGGTGGTGGTTCTTCATCATCTTCCTCCATTGCAGCAGCTTCCTCATCTCTTTGCCTAAACATGTTTCCTTGTTCTATAAGGCCCATGTGCCTTAGAACATTCTTTCCAATTTTGCTGTTGCTAAGCAAAATTTACTTGTTCTCCCCTTCAAGGTCTACACCCTTATATTCTAATATCTTTGAGATAAACACAGCATAGGGTAAAGCAAAAGATGAAAGCCTAGTGGCTTTAAACATATTATCTAAAATAATGGAGGGCCAATCAATGCTAACATTATTAAGGAAGCCATACATTAAAAGAATGTCCTCCTTAGTAAGTTGGGCATGATTAATGCCTCTAGCAACAAGAATCCAAACAATTACATAATGTAACATGCGTTCATTAAGCTTAACATTACCAACTTTATACAAGTTTTCCACTTGTAGATTTGGATCCTTGCATAATTTTCTGAACTCCACCAATTTATTGAAATCCTCAAAGCCATAAGTGATGTTGATGCCTTGAGTGGATAATACAGCCACATTGTTCCATACCTCTTCATCAAGGTAGATTCGCACACCCTTCACCTTGGTGCTAGGACTAGCTGTCCTTGAAGTTAGATTCATGTAGAATACTCTGACCAAGTCTGGATAATATCTTCCTTCCATTTCCACAAAATTTTGCAGTCCACTTGCCACTAAACATTCCTGAAAAGTGAAACCATGAGTTCTGAAAAAATTGCAAGATAAATATTTAGGAGTGAGGATCTTCCTGTCTTTCCATTTGTTAACAAAGACAATCTGCATGTCCTCATCTGAAATCCAACCAGCAAGTGTTGGTGGTCTCCTCTCTTGCTGTTGGGATGTCATGGGCTCCTTGCCTCTCCTCCTTGAGGGCATCTTTCTCCTCCGTTGATTAGCCATTTGTATGTGGAATAGGCAAAAGAGAGAGCACAACGAAATAACAGAGTAATCACAGAAACAGAAATTCGCACAGAAAAGGAATGAAAGCAAAAAATCAACAAGAGTGAGAGAGAGTGAGTGTAGCACTTTTAATTCTCAATCCAGCTATTTATAGGAAGGAAATCCGGTCATAAAGCAACGAATTAATGTAAATAGAGCCGTTTGAATCGAATATAGCCGTTAGAATAAAACAAAACACGTGAATTGAAGTCCAACGTTCGAAAAAATAGTGTGCAGAAAAATACAGAACGACGCATTTAATCGATTATGTTCTTCATTTAATCGATTATTTGTCTTCAAAATTTTCCAGAAAACGAAAACCCAAAAATTTAATCGATTATGTGCATTCCTTAATCGATTAAATTGCTCCCCAATGATTTAATCGATTATGTTATGAACCTAATCGATTATGTTGTAAAACATTTTCAAAAACAACGCGTTTAATCGATTAACACACGAAACCTAATCGATTAAATACGTAATTTTTCGTAAAAACACGTAATTAACATAAAAAACAACAATAAACACCAATCAATCAACAGATTTATCATCAATACTTACCTGGAAGCCTTCTAACCTGATAAAAACTTACTTGAGATAAGAATTTGGTACATATGCTAACTTGTTGATCTTTTTGCCTCCCTTCAAAAGCTTGATCACTTGCTAACTCATCACCAAAGAGGCTTTTTGAAAGAGGAACCAGCCTACAATACAAACAAGAAAAAAATCCTAGTCCCCTAAAAATACTTTTTAGAGTCCTTATGGGTTAGAAACAATTTTTTCTTTGGGAACCCATTTGTATTTCCCATTAGGAACACTAAAACGCTTAATATTGCACTTATTAACAGAATGACCTTTATGCATACAGTAAAAACATGTAGGAACATTTGTTCTTCTTGAGAAATATACATTTTTATAAACTTTCTTTGTAGAAACATTTGTTTTATTAAAGAAGGTTATATTTTCAAAATCTTGATTTGAATTAGATGATTCTCCTTTCACAAAAACAGTTTTGGTTGGTTTATGATTATACCTGAAATTATAACCAAGTCCTGCTTTTTCATATAAACCTTTTTGCACTTTCAAAACATTGTTTAAATTTTTATTTCCCATTGAAATGTTTGAAAGAGATGTTTCAAGATAAGAAACTTTATTTGCAAGATCATTACAATTTTCGCAAACAGGAATTTTTGTTTTGCATTTACAAGGAATTTTTGCCTTTTCCGAATCATCTTTCAAAACCTTTTTCTCTTCTTCTAAATCAATAATTTTCTTTTCAAGAACCTTATAATCATTTTTCAATTTATTGTAAACCAAAGAAAGCTTTTCAGATTTTTTACAAAGACTAAGAAATTCTTCAAGCAATTCATCATAATCATTAGGGAGATCAGAATCACTTACTTCGCTGCACGTGGACTCCGTATCATCATCTTCCATGAGACAAATGTTTGATTCTTCTTCTTATTCACTTGAACCTTCAGAAGAACTCACTTCATTGTCGTCCCAAGCGATATATGCTTTCTTCTTCTTTTTGAAGAATTTCTTGCTTTTCTTTTCCTTTTCTTCGGGCTTCTTGGAATTTGGACAATTTGCTCTCATGTGTCCCCTTTTGCCACAACCATAACATTTATAATTATCGTTAGAATTTGAATTTTCAAATTTCTTACCTTTCTTATGGTTGTCTTTCTTCTTGATGAACTTTTTGTATTTCTTTACAAATTCATTGAGATCATCGTCTTCTGAATCGTTAGTATCACTACTCTCCTCTTTAATGGATTGAGCCTTTAAAGCAATACCTTTCCTCTTGACGTCTTCTTCTTCTCCTTTGAAACGTCCAAGCTCCATTTCGTGTTCTCTAAGCTTTCCGAAGAGAGTTGTCATATTCATACTTGAGAGATTCTTTGATTTCGTGATGGCCGTCACTTTGGGTTGCCATGTCCTGTCCAAAGATTTCAAAATTTTCACATTTAATTCTTCAGTATCAAATTTCTTACCTAACGCCTTGAGGTGATTTACAATGTGAGTAAATCTCTTTTGGACGTCATATATGGTTTCCCCTTTGCTCATCCGGAACATCTCGTACTCTTGAATCAAGGTATTTTTCCTTGATCTCTTTACATCCTCCGTTCCTTCATGTGTGACTTCCAAAGTGTCCCACATCTCCTCTGCTGTAGTGCAATCCGACAACCTGTAAAACTCATCAACAGTTAAAGCAGATGTTATCATGTTACATGCCCTTATATCGCATTGATTTTGATTGTACTCATCTTTGGTCCAACTTGCTCTCACTTTGGGTACCTGCGCATCATTAACAACAGTCATAGGAATATATGGACCATTCACAATTGCATCCCAAACGCCTTGGTCATTGGACCTTAGAAAAATCTCCATCCTCTTTTTCCAAAAAGGATAGTTTTCACCGGTAAAAAGTGGTGGTCTATGAATAGATGCACCTTCAGCAAAAGTTTGATTTTTATCTGCCATGAGGATCTTGTTTTTGAGTAATTTTCAAAAAATAGCTCTGATACCAATTGTTAAATAAAGACGGCAGTGTAAAAACCAAGAGGGGGGGTGAATTGAATTTTTAATAAACTTTTCTCTTTTAAATAAATTTCCAGATTTTGAAATTCTTTCAAAAACTAGGATGCGGATTTTTCTTAACCTTTGATTAATGCGGTTTGAATTTGCAATTGTTAATATGATCCACAATAAAAAAAGATATAGGGAAAGAGAAAGAACACAGAGATTTATACTGGTTCGGATTAAGCCAATACTACGTCAAGTTCCCAACCACCACAAATGCGTGATGATCACCCCACTATCTTTAAATGAAATTACAAACACCAATTCATGCAATAACAAATAAAGATAAAGGAAACACCTCCTTAGACACACTAAGGATGAAACACCTCCCCAGACACACTGAGGATGAAACCCACCTCTCTTGACACACAAGAGATGAACACACCTCCCTTAGAACCGATCCAACGGATGAATTTTCCTGTTTAATAAAAACAGTAAAAGAATACACCTGATAATAGTGCTGGATAGAAAGCTTAAGCACAATGATCACCACTTCCAAAGACTTGATCAAACTGAAGAGAGCAGGAAAGCGGTTTTGAAAAGCTAAGGCGCAGAAACACTTTGAATATTTTGTGTTTAATCAGATGTGTTGAACCTAAGACATTCTCTTTCATTTTATAATTCGAAAATGCTCCAAAGTTTCCATTCTTAGGTTGATTTGGTATTGATTTCGCAAAAACGACTCATTTAATCGATTATATAAAAAGCTTAATTGATTATGTCATGTTTAAAAACTGCAAAACTAATTTCGTCTGATATAATCAATTAGATTAAGGCCATAATCGATTATATTAACCCAAAATCAATATAATCGATTATCAAAAACACTTAATCGATTATTTAGTTCGTTAAACATTTTTAATTCAAATTTTAAGTTAAATAATCGATTATCTACGTATCATAATCGATTAAAAGCGTAGAAAAACGTTTTTGCGAGAAAACACCTTGCTCTCTTGTTTGGGAAGGTCTTGAATGGGATTTATGACTTACTCTTTTTATCCAACACCCAAAACAGAACCTTCTACTCTTGAACCTTCAGCTCTTGAGAAAATCTTCATCAATCTTCTCTCTTGAAAGCTTTGAATGCTCTTTATGCCTTTCCTTTTCTACCAAGAAGACTTCCTTTGTGAGATGGCACAAGACTTTAATGTTGATTGAATCAGTCTAAATCTTCATCATCAAAACTTTAAGACTTCATTAAAATAACTGGAGAACTTCAAAAACACTTGGTCTTGAAATATGCCAACAGACTCAAGTTGTTACAACTGACTATAAAAGATTTAAGAGATTCAGGAGAAGATGGTGACTGCTATGAGTAGGAAGAAATCATATACAAATCAAAGATGAATGCTTTTTGGAGTTTGATATGGAAGAATATGTTTTCCTGAGAGTAAAGTCTACTATAGGAGTTGGTCGAACTATAAAATCTAGGAAATTGACTCTAAAACTCATTGGGCCATATCAAATTCTCTGAAAGATTGGTATAGTGGCTTATAAGTTGGTTTTGCCCCCTCATTTGGAAAATCTACATAACGTGTTTCACATGTCCCAATTAAGGAAATATGTGCATAGTTGGAGTAAGACGATGTACAAATTAGAGAAGAATTGTCTGTACAAGTCAAGTCAGTAAAGGTGACTAAATTTTAGATGAAGCAACTCTAAGATAGAACGATCAACATGGTTAAGATGGTATAGGATGACAAGATGGGTGAATTCACTTAGGTACTGGAGAACCAAATGAGAGAATCATATCCAATTATGTTTGTTGGTAAAACAATTTTCGAGGACGAAAATTTTTAATGGTGGAAAGATTGTAACACTAATATTTTAGAATATAAAGATATTAGAATATAAAAATATTGGATTATAAAGATATTTTGTTATGAGGATATTAGGTTATAAAGATATTCAGTTATAAAGATATTAGATTATAAAGATATTTGTTTATAAAAATATTAGATTATAAAGATATTTAGTTATAAAGATATTAGATCATAAAGATATTATGTTCAGTTATAAAAATATTAGATTATAAAGATATTGGATCATAGAGATATTTGATTATACAAATATGAGATTATAAAGATATTATATATTATATTATAAAGATATCAAATTATAAAGATAATATACAGTATAAAAAAGGTTAGTTGGGTAGTTTGTTTTCACATACCTCTATTCTCTTTATTCTCTCTATTTTCTCTACACTCTCCCTAAGGTTTAGATACTGAAACCCTAATGGTTTCTAGATCCAGAAGAAGTAATAGGAGGCTAACGATGTAAGAAGGAATTCTACCCGATTAGTTTTGTGAACGGGTAAGTCTAAGTCTGTTTATTCTTGAGAATTTTCTTTTGGAAAGTTTATGATTTTTGAAGATTTTTCTCAATCAATTCTCTTTATGGGGAGATGTTATCCAGGATTTTGAGATAAAAGATGAGCTAAGAATTAGTATTGCAATTTTTCCATCTGAGCAAGGAATAAACAAAAATCCAGGTTAGGGAAGTTAATGTTCAAAAATATATAAATTGATATTAAGAAAATTAATGTTATATATATATATAATTAGTATGTTTTGTATATTATTGTTGTATTGAGTGTAATGTGTGAAAAACCTTGTTTTTGTATTGTTTATGTTGTTTAAGTTGATATTTGGATGTTTGTTGACAATCAGTGGAATGGAAAATTTGTTTGAGGGGTAGAAACGAAAGTTTCTTTCCCTGGAGGGTTTTGGTCTTGATCCTATTCTTGTTTATAAATTTAGATTTAGATTATTATCTCTAAATAAAATTGAGAAAAATTGATTGGTTATGTATGACTAGGGGTGGCAAGGTGGGTTGGGCCCAGCGGGCCGGCCCGCCAGCCCGATAGCATATAGGAGGGGCAGGTTAGCATTTTAAACCCGCCAACCCGTCGGGCCACAGGCGGGGCGGGGCGGGCCAACCCGCTGGCCCGCGAAAAAAATATAACACCTCATTCACTATCACTCGTTCTCTTTAAATTTAGGAAAGTAGCTATACCTAGGGTTCCTTCAACACCTCACTGATTGCAATTTCTTTTGTAATAAACATTATGTCTTTTAGCTTGCACTTTTAAAATTCCATGTCACCATATACATCTTTAATATATTGTTTTAATTACAAAAATTCATTTTAATTGGACACAAACAAAATAGTTGCAAAGAAAAAAAAAGTCCAATTTAAAACCAAAGATCCAAAAATAAAATAAAAAACCCAAAAAATAGATTTTTCAAAAAAATGAAAAACAAAAAATATAGGCGGGCCAGCCCGCCTTATGACGGGGCGGGTTAGAAATTTTGGCCCGTATCACTGTGGTGGGCTGGCCCGGCCCGGCCTGTTTTTGGCGGGCTCATGGCGGGGCGGGCCTAAACGGGCCGGGCTGGCTCATTTTGTCACCCCTATGTATGACCTATGATGTTTTTGTGTGAGGCCGAGTAGAGCCAAGGGTTGGTGCCCATAATCTACCGATATGTGTTGATGAGATGTTTGGTACCCGGGGAGATACAACTTTATGTGAGACTGAGTGGAGTCTGGGGTTGGTGCCCATAATCTACTGATGTGTGTTGATGAGATGTTTGGTACTCGGGGAGGTACAACTTTATGTGAGGCTGAGTAGAGCCTGGGGTTGGTGTCCATATTGATGAGATGTTTGGTACCCGGGGAGGTACAACTTGCATTTTAAGTGGTGAGTTATGCTAGAGTGGATTCAATGAGATCCCAGGTTCCACCGGTAGTCCTGGTCACGTAGACTAAGATGCCAGGTGGTGAGGAGCCGATGGCGGGATGCTGAAGACCTGCTCTGAGGCTACATTGAGGTAGGTCAGAGCCAGAGTAGGGTTGACAGTAGTCCTACCCTGTGGGTAGGGTGGTCAGAGTGTAATTGTGTCGGTACAGTAGTCGACCACAATGTGACCCACAGGTGTTAGTCTCTGAGTTCGGGTATAGTAGCCGTGTCTTCCGGAAGATGTTTTCTTTTTAGGACGTTTTGAATGTGCATGAGAATGTTGTGGTTATGTGTATTACATGATAATATTATTTGTGTTGTTACTTTTGAATTATTAGAGATGCATTAGATTTCAAAGCATTTAAGTATGTTCTATGATAAATGTGCATGAGAATGATGTGATGATGAATATTACATGATACTATTATTTTGTGTTGTTATATTTTTGAATTATTAGCTTACCCTGTAATTGCCGATTGTTTGGCCTGCGATGATCGTGTTTTACTACACGGGAGCAAATATTTTAATAGGTGAGAGAGATGCTTCTGAGTCCTAGGACTAGATTGGAAGATGAAGTAGCAGTTATATGCATATATTTATATATGTTTTTATATCTCATAATAGAATTTTGTCCTAGTAGAGATTTTCTTTTGTATTGAATACAAATCATATATATATAATATATTTTTATCACCAGTTAATGCAAGTTACATTTGCACATTGAATATGATAATAGTAGTGATTTCTTGGGTCGTTACAAGTACGGATCGAAAATAAAATTTTAATTTCCAAATTACAAAAAATTGTGTTTTTTTGTGTAAAACAAAAGTACAGATTGAAAATAAAATTTGAATTTCCAAATTATGAAAAATTGAGTCTCTTTTTTGTAAAAAAGATGTACGGATCGAAAATTAAATATAAATTTCCACATTATGAAAAATTGAGTTTTTTTTTGTAAAACAAAAGTACCGACTGAAAATAAAATATAAATTTCGAAATTACAAAAAATTGAGTTTTTTGTGTAAAACAAAAGTACGGATCGAAAATAAAATTTGAATTTTCAAATTACAAAAAATTGAGTTTTTTTGTGTAAAACAAAAGTACGGATCGAAATAAAATTTAAATTTCGAAGTTACAAAAAATTGAGTTTTTGTGTGTAAAACAAAAGTACAGACCAAGAATAAAATATAAAATTCCAAATTATGAAAAATTGAGTTTTTTCTTAAAACAAAAGTACGGATCCAAAATAAAATACAAATTTTGAAATTACAAAAAATGAGTTTTTATGCATAAAACAAAAGTACGTATCGAGAATAAAATATAAATTTCCAAATTATGAAAAATTGAGTTTTTTTTGTAAAACAAAAGTACGGATCCAAAATAAAATTTGAATTTCCAAATTATGAAAAATTGATGTTTTTTTTGTAAAACAAAAGTATGGATCGAAAATAAAATATAAATTTTTAAATTATGAAAAATTGATTTATTTTGTAAAACAAAAAGTATGGATCGAAAATAAAATTTAAATTTCGAAATTACGAAAAAGTGACTCTTCTTCTATAAAACAAAAGTACGAATTGAAAATAAAATTTGAATTTCGAAATTACAAAAAATTGAGTTTTTTATGTAAAACAAAAGTACGGATCGAAAATAAAATATAAATTTTCAAAGTACGAAAAATTGAGTTTTTTGTGTAAAACAAAAGTACGGATCGAAAATAAAATTTGAATTTTAAAATTACGAAAAATTGAGTTTTTTTTAGTAAAACAAAAGTACGGATCGAGAATAAAATATAAAATTCCAAATTATGAAAAATTGCATTTTTTTTATAAAACAAAAGTATGAATCCAAAATAAAATATAAATTTTGAAATTACTAAAAATTGAATTTTTATGCGTAGAACAAAAGTATGTATCGAGAATAAAATATAAATTTCCAAATTATGAAAAATTGATTTTTTTAAAATAAAAGTATGGATCGAAAATAAAATATATATTTTTAAATTATGAAAAATCAAATTTTTTTTTATAAAAGAAATACTGATCAAAAATAAAATATAATATTTTAAATTATTAAAAATTAAGTTTTTTTATAAAATAAAAATAAGATCAAAAATAAAATTTAAATTTTAAAATTATAAAAAAAAAAAAAAGAAATTTAAGTCAAAGGTTAAAAAAAAAAACAATGTGAGATGGAGGCAACAGCAAAACAGCGCGGTCGCCAACACGCCGCAACACATGCGTAAACCCACCGTCGATGACGTCACCCACACGTGAACCCATTATTACTTTTCCCCTTACCTTTACTTTACCATGCCAGCCTTGGCCCCACCTTCTCACGTGCGCCCCCTTAATATGCATAAATATATTACATAGTTTTAATAATATATCCTTTTTTAATTTTGTTTTGAGGAGTCAAATAGGAATGTGTCCTTCTCTGCTTTCCACCTCTTTCGTTCTTTCTTGTTACCATAATCTTGTTTTTTGCTAACAATATTTTATGGGTGTCACGCTCCCAATCTAACACATTATTGACTTTCTCTTTGACAACTATGTTTTTGCAATCCCAATAACCATTGCTTATAATATATAATAACATCAATTAATTGTACTATTAATTATCCCCCACACTTTCCGCCATCAGCATGGGACCTATGTTTCGTTGAATTTTTCATTTTTATATTTGGCTGATCCAAGTTCCATGTTCGTGATTTCTTCCTTCTTGTTTCATGCCATTGTCCTCCATGTGGCACTTTTTTACTAGCTTCAAATCATGCCTCGTAATCTTTCTACACCTGTTTTCTTAAGTGCTGATTAAGTCAACTCCACCTATGTTTCTATCCTGTGATTAGACTTCCAACCAACTTCATTAATCTTGGTTTTCTTTTCTATTTTCTTTGCTTCTTATTCCACCATTCAATTTTCCGGGTCAAGCAAGAAAAGTTCCATTGGGAAGATCAACACTGCTTCCACAAACATGATGTGTCTCTGGATTGGAAACTTGTTCACATTTTTCATTTTTCTAGCTCGTTGTCATTGCTAATATCATGCTAAGAATGATCCAACCGTGCCACAGTTTTCTACGACCAAACTAGATCTTAGACCCCATCTTATTATAAGCCTGTTCGAGTTTCAGACTCCAAACAAATTTCAGCTGAACCGTTACTTAAAAATACTGCTTTGGAACGTGTTTTTCGCACGAGAAATCGTACAAACGCAGTTAGCAATTTTGTTTGCCATGAGCTATTATATCTTTAAAAGTGTGATGATGGTACATACATTTTTCAGCCTTGGAATTGCATTTAATGCAAGATTAACTTGTAATGGTAAATAGTTTATAAGGCCACGGCAAGAAGAAAAAGGTACCATCTCTGAACAGGTGAATACATGAAAGCAAGAATGTCTCAACAAATAATCGGCTTGAATACTGGTTTTTTACAGCATCCAAACCAAACCAATCATATTTATATGATCTATAACTTCTTTCCTTGCCCTTCCACCCTTTCCCCCCACCAAAATTTGAACGAAGAGAGAAGTGAAGTAGGGAAATATAAAGTGAAAAACAAAAGGAAGAGGTAAGCAAGAGTTATGATCATTCCAATCAAAATTCCAAAAATCCAAAATCCAAGCATCTCCTTTGAGATGAAATAGAAACATTTATGCGGGGGGAGGAGAGTTTGACATTAAAAAATTAGATGAGAGTGGCTCCTTCCATTGCACCAGCAGGAAAGGGGGTAAAGGGTCAGAAAATGGGAATAGAGGACTTGATGAACCGTCTGTACAATTGAAAGAATAATTTATTTGCCCCACTACACTCCTAAATTGTTGCTGCCAGAATCCATTAGAATAGTCAATCTTCTGGCTGTTCTTATGAAGTCACTGCAACAACAACATCAAAGAGATAAACATGTAAGGGCCTAGAATGGACTACATTTTCCAATTCAATATGGTAGTAGCGATTGTGATTATTCCTACCTGAATGGTTCATCACCAATGTGTTTGACAGCTCCATTTGAATCGCGATAGAGCACCTGACTTAACATCTCAGATTTTTCTATGCCAAACATGTCTGTCAGCCTTCTGTAGAGTTCATCATAAGACCGAAGCAATGAGAGGTCCATAGTCCTGCCTACATCTTCTGACTCCATGAAAACTTTACAATGACCAGTCTCCAGACCGGCCTCAGTTTCTTGGGGGTTATCTCTATACCACGGAAACCTCTCACAAGAGGAACGTTCGTGTTGGCCTTGCTGCTGATGAAGAGCCGATCCAGAACCATCAGAAAAATTAGCCACTTTATCGGCATGTCCATCGGACGAACAATTTCTGGTAAGAACTGGGGAGAGTGTATCACCGGAGCTGCTGAGAGAGATCTGCTGCTCCGTGAGAATTTTTTGGCCGAAAAGCACCAGCTGTGGTGTCTTCCCCTCATCCATTTTCTTTGTAGATTGAGTAGAATTTGCCATAGATAGTAAGCAAGAGACATTCTCACTCATGCTGGGCTTTGGCAATGCTTGGTTATTGGAGATTCTCATTGGCGTAGCAGCGTGATCAAGAGGTGGGAAACCAGCCGGAAATAGACCTGAATGCAGTTTACTGAAGTGGAGATCCGATATGGATAGACCATAGTGAGCATGCCTGGCTCCCTGCATGCCAGCAGGAGTACTTTCGGGTAGACAACCAAACTGGTTGATGTTGCTGGGACCGAGAAGGTTGCCGGAAAATGCTGGCAAAGGAATCTGCCCATCAAGGGGGAAATCTGGGTGTTGAGGCAATCTCAATTTCTTCCTCGGTGGCGAGAATGGGGAAAGATGAATGGCAGGCATGTTCGACACCAATTCAACCAGCCAAGGGCTCACCCTTCTCACATTTTGAAGTAAATCTGGTTCATCCCATGTCACCTATAAATATAACTTCACCTAATTAGTCAGAGTTGACACACAACAACAGAAATGACTTGTGATAAACAGGAAAATGCAACTTGTTACAAAACAACACACAATCTCATGTGAATGCACAACCAACATGATATAGTTTAATCGTTTCTAATTCTAATTTTCCGAATGCATTGGTGCCAACATAATTTAACATGGACTAACAACTTTACATGTATCCGTTGTCCAGTTCGAGAAGGCTGCAAAATGATTGACTCCATAACAGTTACACTTCTACCAAATTCCCTTAATAGCTGAGCATATTATTGATGCTAAGGCATTTGAGGCTAAATAGAACAAATAAATCAGCACCAATACAATTCATGGTATTGCAGTAATATGTAATGTTCTATGCTAGCTCAAAGGCATCCGTATACAAAATATGATGTTACCTGGAGAAGCCTCCAGGGTGAGTTAGGCCAGTTAAGGGGATCGGCAACCTGAACCGAAGATATCGTTCCCATAAACCAACTTATCCGTGAGGAGTCCTCAGTTTCAAAGGCCATCTTGAACCTTATTCCAGAACACCACCTTATCTGCAGTGCTGCTTCTACTAGTGGGGCCTTCACACAAAATTCCGGAGTACTTGCCCGAGGGTAGTAAACAACCTCAAATGGTTGCTTATTGGCCGCTAGATTTGCAGCTTCAACAACAGCTTCTGGTCTCACTTTGCCCCTGCCCATCATACTCACACTTGGGTTCAACCCATTGCTATTACCATTCCTCAGGATTCTGTTGTCATCCTCCCTCAAAAAAGGTGAAAATCCACCATAGGGCATAGGACAACTTCCTCCAGCAGGGTTCCAGCCAGAGGAGGCCTCAGGTCCCCCACCAATCCCCTTCTTCGCTCGCCGAATCCCAACACACAGATCTCCGTTTTCTGCCCTCAAAAACACAATTGAGTCTCCTGCAACAAGCTTCTTGTGATTCACAAAAGTACTCCATCCAGTGGTCAATAGATGCCGCCTCGGCGTGCCCCTGTAGATGTGTCTAAATTTCCATGTTTCCCCATGAACATCCTTGGCAAGGATGTTCTGAACAGGAGGATCAGCCGAGTAATCCAATCTTGGGAAAATTGTCTCAGCACAGTACCTTGGAACAGAAAACCCACCACCATTGTTGGCATCAGATTGGGTCAAGGTTTTTGCAAATGAAGCAGGCTTGTCCTGAGTTTCAGGTCCAACAACATCACGGTCATAATCAGCATCATTGACGCTCAAAGGAGCAAGCCTGAGTTTGGCATACACCTCATCAGTCTCAGGATCAGCCATGTATTTGATGCCAGCCACTCTGCATGGAACCAAAGGTGGAACCTTGGGACAGGTCCTGAAGTTAACCGGTCCACATGCATGTTCAGCATGGCCCTGAGGGAAGTAATACACCTTGGTGTTCACTGCTGGCATCTGCACCATACCACCTGCACACGCATGCCACAGTTGAGGATCCAAACACCTCTCCACCTCCTTCGATTTCTCCTTTGAGTCCATGAATGTAATCATCTCTCTCAACAACGCTCACTGCAAGTGTAAATTTTCCCAAATTGAGCCTACCTTTTTATGACCAAAACTAGTGAGGATGTAGATAAAATAAATAAAAAAGCATTCATTTCTGAATTAAAATATCACCTCAGTTGCATTTTTATGAGCCTCTTTCTTACCTCAAAAAACATATATATGATCACTCGTGTCCACAACAATTCAGAGAAACCTCAGAGTGGTAGTTGCAAATTTTATTTCCACTGAGAGAAAGAGAATCCCAGTCGCCCACAGTTTCTGATTCCGAGTCCCAATTTTGCTGACAGACCAATTCAAATCGCTCTAAATTGTTGTCAATAAATTGCTTTGTCTCCACAGCCTTGACACAATAAATTACAAAAACCTAATGTCATGGACAATTGAAAGGGTCAAAGGGTGGCTTTCATGGAAGCAAGAGTGCTGCGTGTTACAAAATTAGAAATCTGAAGGAAAAAGTTGAAGGCCACCAATTTGTGAAGAGGGGTTGGTTTCACTCAAGTTTGAAGAGAAAGATGAATATAGGGTGATAAGTTTGAAAGTGGATCATTGCAGGAACATGAACATGTTACAGAACAGAGTTCAAGATCTAGGACACAACAGAACAGAACGGAACAGAACAGTCTGAGTCGCTGTCTTGTCTCTGAGGGTGGTAAAAGGAAGATAATAAAAAGGGCAAGAGGATAGAAGAAACAAAAGAAAAGAGAGAAAAATCTGTAACTGCCCGCACAAGAATCTCTGCAGGAAGATCTCCAAAATTGAAGCAGAAAATTCTGAGGCAACAAAGACCCGGGAAAAGGAAGAGAAGAAAAAAAAACGGAATTCACAAAAGCGAATCTTTGGGGTTCAAATATTGGAAAGCCACGAAGTGTGTGGCCGACATGGATGCACAGATAAAAGGGGAGGAACAGACCCACACTCTTTGCAGAGCAGAGAAGCCTTTTGTTTTTTTGGCTATGGATGATGCAATGCAATGCAAGACTCCAAAAGCACACACGCACCATGACACAACACACCAAACAAAACTAACACAAAAATAAATATTAATTAATTAATAATTCATTAAATAAACAAAAGGCCCTTTCTTTAGCTACAAATATCAAAGTGTGGTGCTTCCTTGCTGGTGGACTACTTAGTAATAATAATCCCACTCTCTCTGTCTCTGCAACTGTTTCCTATTTTCCTTTTCGCAAAAACAATATTCACTGTGCCATCTTCAAAATGTTTTCTGATTAATTCATAATCTAAAGATATTTAGAATTCAGCATCACACTATAAAATTATTTTTTTTTCGCCTTTTTCATCGGATCTGAAAAAGTAAACCCTTATCTTGAGAAGCCAGCAAAACAACAAAGACATGTTAAAGGAAGCCGAGTTGTGTTGCCTGTTTTTTTAAAAAAATACATACAGTTTTAGCCCATAGATTTTTTTAAAATCTAGTGAAGAAACTGATATTATTATTCTAGGTTTTAAAAATAATAACATGCTTTTCTTTTATAATTAATATAAAAATAAACACGGATTAGGCTACCCATTTTCTGTGAGTATTTTAATGTGATTAATATATATATATATATATATATATATATGTGTGTTTGTTTATCTACATGTCAGATCTTCTTTTTAAAAGCTTTCTCAGTCATTTTATGCATTTAGGATCATAAACTAAGAGATAAAAATAAAAATAAAAATAAGAACAAAAATGGTTTTATTATATTGAAAGTATAAATTTGTTTATTGCTTCAATATTTTAGTTTTTATTCATCAATGCATCCACCTAATAATAATATAGGAGAAGAATATCAATTAATCAAATTATTAAAATAAATCCATACTGTGTCGATGTAACTTAACTGAAGGGTTTAGTTTTGATAAACATATATGGTTATATATTTATAAAATTGTTACTCTCAATTATTATTGTTCATAAAATATATTTTAAAGTAACTACTTTTTAAAAAAATTATAATATTTAATGTTTATACATGTAACACTTTTTATCATTTTTTTTATTTTAACATATATATTAAATTACAATTATCAAAATTTTATAAAAAAAATATAATTAGTCCCCTTAAATCTGACAAGATGTAACCATTGTAAACTTTGACTCTCTGTCATTGATCGCATAAAGTAAAGTCTCTCTCTATATACAAAAATTTTTAAAATATAAAATTAAAATTTGAATTACATAATGAATCACTAAAAGGGAAAACTTTATTGTTTATAGTTGTCTTATCATTATAGTTTATAAAGAGTTTGGAAAAGCCTTTGGAGAAGCCAAAAAAAGATTGTAAGTGAATTAAATTGTTGAGTGAAATGATCCGTGATAAAGTTGAGTTAAGGTTTTATTTTTGGTCGAAGGAAGTGGTTAGCTATATGTATGGTGTGGGACTGTGGCATAGGTAATAATAGATTCAACCCCACAATTTAGTTTTAACATTTGCTTCATAGCTAGCTTCATGTGAAGACACACTACACAATTCACTCTGGTGGCTACCCTACTCACTCAAACAAAGGCCATGGATCCCAAAACAAAAGGAGTTTGATCACACACAAACATTGTTTATTCTATGCACATTACCATAATATGTTTTCTTTTGCCAATACTATTCAAATTACCCACCTAATTAATATGTGTTAAATGAATTTACCATTTACTAAATACTCAAACTAAGATGTGATATTTGAAAAAAAAAATAACATCGTATTAACAACATATAATACTATGTAAAAAATGACATCGATTCACGTATGATTAAATGTATTTAAATTTCAGATAGCGTCGTACCAAACATTATATTTTTGTGAAGTTTAATGGTGGGTCCGCGGTTCCATGGTCTTTGAAGCCAACGTAGTCAAGACTCGAGTATGACCCCACTTTTTATTGTCTTCTTGGTGGATATGGTTTTAGACACATTTGTGTTCTAAAATATGGAATCATAATTTAACCCATAAAAAAAATATTACTAGTTAATAACTTATGATAGCTTATTTACACGAACCCATGTTAAAGCCATTTTTATAAAAAAAAAAGTTAAATATTAGTTAATTCTTTTATATACTAGGATAAATTAGTTTAACTATTCAATTCAATCATGTTTCCTAAAGGTAAAATAATAAAAAAATGTTATATATTTTTAAAAAGGTGAAAATAATTAATATTTTACATTGTATGATTAGTTACCATACTGAACAAATAACCCCCACATTTACCACGTTGGAGTTACGAAGGACAATTTTTGACGCTAAGATGAAAACATTTAAACGACTCTATTAATTAGCCGTAAAAATTTAAATGTTTTAGAACTGAATTTTTGAAGAGTTAGTTGCTTTGCGATTTGGTAACTACATTATTAATTCAATTAGCAGTAAAACAAGCGGATTAATAATAAAGAAAAATTAGGTTTATTGAATATAGTTTTGCCCCTAAACATGATCACAAGTTTAAGAAACACAAAGTGCAAATAGTATAGGTTAAAGTATGGCGTATGAGTAGTATTTTGCAAAGTTGTACAGTTGCAATTTAAGTGAAGTTGTGCAGTTGGAGTAACCTACTTGCGCAACCTGGTTAAAGGGTAAAGGCAGAGCATCATTGATTTGTTTTCTTGGATCTGTTTTATTTTTGGAAAATTGATTTCAAAATTAAAGAGGAAAAGAAGCGAATAATAATTTACACCGCACCATAGGTGGGATATATAGTATTAATTGTAGCATAGGATGGTCCAATTGTACCAGTTTAGGTTAAAAACTAGTAGAACTGCCAAATGTGGCGGCACTAATTTTTCCCTCTTTTTGAGGCCAGATTGCACCATTAAAGACAAGAGGGGGTGTTGTTATGCCAAAACCCATATACCCTTTATGAATTTATTTTTAAGCATAAATATATATGTATTGGAAATTTGACAAATCACTTGATAAAAGAGGTTCTTTCAGTCACTTTTTTTAACATCTGAAATATTGGAAATTGGAATTTAACCTAGTGGAAGAGAAATAGTTGGTGCTAAAACCAAACAGAAAGATGATAATTATAGGGAAGAAAGAGACATGGTAACCACCAAAAAAACAAAAGAAAATAAAGACAGAAGAAGCATGGTAAGGTGGAGGGGAAGGGTTAAAGAGAAAAATGAAAAGGGGTGGTGGGGAAGGAAGAAGAAAGAGAGAAGAGATTATTATTATTATTATTATTATTATTATTATTATTATTATTATTATTATTATTATTAGTTAGGTCATCTCATGGGAACTATGTGGATAGATACATAGATAGATAGATGTGTGGCATCATTGAAGAGGAACATTGAAAACACATGGAGCAGACGTCAAATGTAGGAAGTTGTCGTTCCTCTTCCGATGGAAACTCGCGACACCAATTACAGTCACCCAGCCCACCAACACTAAATACACACTTCATGACTTGTCTCATGCTCGATGTTAACACCTCTCTTTAGTTTTTTCTTCCATCAACTTTCAAACCAGCTCTTACTTCTCCCATTTCTATTTTTTTTTTCTTTCAATTTTTCATCTTCTTTGGAGATGTGTCTTCTTCTCACCCATGCAAAACACTTTCCTCATTTTATTTCTTTTTTCTGTTTTTGGTTTCGTGCATTCAGTCCTCCTCAATGCACAACTGTCTTCGCTCGTAATTATGATGTAGGCTAAAATGTGTTTTATTCAACGTAAATGTATCACTACTTTTGTATTAATCTTTCAATATAATTGTCACTTCGGGTACAATATGTTTTATTTCAAAAAAAAAATTAGAGCACCATTTTTCCTTCCAAGACAATTTTGTTTGTGATGTGATTCGATGCTAAATATAAATATTGTCAAGGGCACCAATAGTTCAAAGTACTTCAATTACTATTATAATAATAACATATAAAATAATATTAAATAAACATATATAATACCAAGAATTAAAATTAAATATTATTTTTATAGACTTTTAACGTTTTGAATTTCGTGTAAACAACAAAATCAAATTTATCTTAATTGGTAAGTTTTACATTTCAACAAAATACTACAATATTTATTTAACAATGGGTGATTTCATTTTTCTTAAAATATGCTATTTTGTTCATCTCAAAATATTTTAGATTAAATTTTAAAATATAATTTTTTAAATTCTAGTTTAAATGAACTTTCTAGACTGATTTTCATATTTTTATAAGGTTTTAAAAAGGGTTGATTTTTTTTTATCAGACTAATTTTTATTTGATGAATAAAATAATCCAATCTAATTTTAAAATAATTATTGCCACTTATAAGTAAATAATATCTTCTTCTAAATTTGACGTTATCATTAAAATTTTATATATTAATTTTAGGGTTAAATATGTTTTTCATTCTTGAATTATTTGTTAAAATTGTGATTTGTTCTTGAGGTAAACTTTTAACTTATTTTATCTTTATGTTTTTATAAACTCGTGTAAACGATCATTGATGATGTGTCAGAATTCCTTTTTATGTTTTTATTTTTCTTCTTCATAGTTTCCTATTTCACTATCATCCGTTTCTTAAGCTTCTTTCACTCTTTTCTCTTTCATTTTCTCTCATTTTCCTTTCCTTAAAGATTTTTTTATTTGTCACCAATGATCATTTACACATATTTATAAAGTATAAGGACAAAATAGGTCCAAAGTTTGCTCCAGATACGAAACACAATTTTGACAAATTGTTCATGTTGGCATATTTCAAGTCCAGAGTTTTATGGACACCTACAGTTTTGATGATGAAGTTTTTAGGAAGTTTCAATCAACATTAAAGACTTGTGCCATCTCACAAAGGAAGGTTGCTTGATAAGAAAGGAAAGGCATAAAGAGCATTCAAAGCTTTCAAGAGAGAAGATTGATGAAGATTTTCTCAAGAGCTGAAGGATCAAAGGTAGAAGGTTCTGTTTTGGGTGTTGGATAAAAAGAGTAAGTCATAAATCCCATTCAAGACCTTCCCAAACAAGAGAGCAAGGTGTTTTCTCGCAAAAACGTTTTTCTACGCTTTTAATCGATTACCATACGTAGATAATCGATTATTTAACTTAATATTTGAATAAAAAATGTTTAACGAGCAAAATAATCGATTAAGTGTCTTTGATAATCGATTATATTGATTCTGGGTTAATATAATCGATTATGGCCTTAATCTAATCGATTAAATCAGACGTATTTGTTTTCCAGTTTTTAAACATGATATAATCGATTAAGCTTTTAATATAATCGATTAAATGAGTCGTTTTTGCGAAATTAATTCTAAATCAACCTAAGAATGGAAACTTTGGAGCATTTTCGAATTATAAAATGAAAGAGAATGTCTTAGGTTTAACACATCTGAATAAACACAAAACATTCAAAGTGTTTCGCGCCTTAGCTTTTTCAAAGCCGCTTTCTGCTCTCTTCGGTTTGATCAAGTCTTTGGAAGTGGTGATCATTGTGCTTAAGCTTTCTATCCAGCACATTTCAGGTGTATTCTTTTACTGTTTTCTGTAAAGGGAAAATTCATCCCTTGGATCTGTTCTAAGGGAGGTGTTTCATCTCTTGTGTGTCAAGAGAGGTGGGTTTCATCCTTAGTGTGTCTAAGGAGGTGTTTCATCCTTAGTGTGTCTAAGGAGGTGTTTCATCCTTAGTGTGTCTAAGGAGGTGTTTCATCCTTAGTGTGTCTGAGGAGGTGTTTCCGTTTATCTTTATTTGTTATTGCATGAATTGGTGTTTGTAATTTCATTTAAAGATAGTGGGGAAAATCATCACGGATTTGTGGTGGTTGGGAACTGGATGTAGGATTGGCTTAATCCGAACCAGTATAAATCTCTGTGTTCTTTCTCTTTCTCTTTATCTCTTAATTGTGGATCATTATTACAATTGCTAATCCCAACAGCGTTAATCAAAGGATTGAAAAATTCACATCCAAGTTTTTGAAAGTTTTTCAAAACCTGAAAATTTATTTAAAAGAGAAAATTTCTTTAGAAACCCAATTCACCCCCCCCTCTTGGTTTTTACACTGCCGTCTTTATTTAACAGTTCAGGGACTAAAAACATATTTAACCCTTAATTTTATAAAGGATAGATATAATGTTAGTTAGATTAATTTTTTTATCATGATCGGAGGGGACGACCGGAGAAAGATAAGTCAAGGAGGACCCGAAGAGGAAGAGCGGTTCGTCCTAAACGAAGAGCGGTCGCTGAGAGCGAAATGAACTGATTTGGCCGGAGGGGGCCACGGGATTAGACTCTCGATGTATTATTACATTTATAGCGGGAGGAGAGTAGCCCCGGGTTAACTTTTGTTTTCAAGTTAACTTCTTAGATTAATTTTAGTTCTCTATTTTCACTTTACATAAATCATGTTTTCTCTATGCTTTCATAATAATATTTTTTTTCTTTTTCTATTTTGTTTTTCTTTTGTCTTTTTCTCCTTCTTTTTATGTGGTATCTTGAGTTTATGAGTTTGGTCATGACTTGTGTGTTACACTATGTTCTTCAAACATATAATACCCTTATTGTTACCAAGCTTGATGAATGTAATTTTTTGATTTTGCACTGATAGCTTCTTGTTACCATATTGATGAGGTCCAACTAGGGGCAGTCCACCCAAGCATTCCTAGAAGAATAACTAGAAGCATGACCAAAACTTAGGACCTAAACCTACCTTACACTTAGTTAGGGTTCCTAGTTTGTGTTTGGCCTTGTATTTCGGTCCTTATAAGCTTTTAGAAACACGCCTTTCTCTCTTGGCTAAGGTGTGGAAAGCATGCACTCACACATCTCAGATGTTGCACATTTAGAACATGTTTCTTACACTTTACATGGCTCATGTGCTTTGTGATTTGTGTCAAATTCAGGGGGACTTAGATCTCATCAAATTCAAAATGTTCCTCCCAAAATCATGACCACTTTAGGCTATAAATAAGGGAGCATCACCTCTTGTAAATAACTTTAATTGAATTGAATTTGAGTGAGTTTTTGCAAGAGTGATATCTCTTCTCTCAGTCTCATCTTGAGCATTATCACGAGTTCTCTCCTCCTCCAAGTGGTGTGCTTCCTTTCCATGATCCATAAGCTTCTTCTCTTCCATTTACTTCTTTAATCTCACCTTGTTTTTCAATTTATTTCATGCATACTTTCTTTTGGCACTTCAAATTGTACCTTCATACTTAGTTAGCTTGCTAACTTCGTGTCCACTGGGAACATTTGTCGAGTCACTACATGCACATACTTCTATACATGTGTAAGTTTCATTTGCTATTTCATCACATAAGTGACTTGAAATTAGAAAAATACATTTGGGGTAAAAATATTCCTAAAGAATTTGTGAAACGAAGTGAAGAATCGTGTCTGTTTGAGAATCCACAATATTTAAACTACATTCAACAAGATCGACTTTTGGTAGCATGGCTTCTTGCTTCCATGTCCTCTTTGATCCTAACTAAGATGTTAGTCTTCAGCCCTCACAATAAATTTGGAAGTGATTATAGGTATATTATGTGTCTCACACACGAGCAACAATAAAGAAATTGAAATTGCAATTACAATCTACCAAGAAAGAGAAAGGCATAAATGAATATTTGTTAGAAATTAAGTGAATTTTGTACTCTTTTGCTGCTATTGGTATGGTGATATCTGAAGAAGATCACATTGATACTATTCTTGATAGATTGCCTGATTATTTTGAAAATTTTATTACTTCCATTATTTCTCGGCATGATCATATAGTGTTGATGAGATTGAGGCCCTTTTGCTTGCATAAGAAGAGTGATTTGAGAAAATAAAGCATGTTGAGATCCCTTTGATTCATGCAAATCATGCTTTAGGCCCTTCACAATGGCATTCTTCAAACTTAGGTCGTGGTTGTGGTGATTTTAGAGGTGGCTTTAGAGGTTGTAGATTCAACTCTAGAGGTGGCTTTAGGCCCTTCACAATGGCATTCTTCAAACTTAGGTCGTGGTTGTAGTAATTTTAGAGGTGGCTTTAGAGGTTGTAGATTCAACTCTATAGGAGGCCAAGGAAATTCTCGTGGCAGAAATTTTGATGGCAAAGGAAGTAACAACTTCAATTGGAATCCTAATCCTCATAATAACTAGAATCAAGGTCGTCTTGTCAAATATGTGGCAAGAATGAGCATTTTGTTGTTGATTACTGGAACAAACATAATCAAGATTATTTTAATCAACCTCTTGATAAAATAATAATAATATTATTATTATTTTATTTCTGGAAAACATTATAAATAAGGGAGCAATGTAGTTCATTTGTTACAGAAAACCACATCCCTCTCTCAAACTCCTTTTTCACTTCTTCCTGAGTTGATACTGAGACTCTACCGGATTGTAGAATGGGAAGAGGCAAATCAGAGCTGAAGTAATAAGAAAGGATTCTAACATCAGTTTTGTGTAAAAAGTAAGTTTTCTCGATCGTTTTCTAAGTTTTAGCCGGAACCCGTATTCTGCCTTTCTGAGGACAAGAAACTAACCAGTGGTAAGCTGAAATGCTGCCCAGGTTTTGATTAGACAAAGGATCTAATGGTGGAAGGGTATTCTCTGGAGTTAGGAAGCTAAAGGAATCTAGGTTAGGGAAGCTTTCATTTGAAAACAATAAGAATATAGACCTTTTGTGATTTTGAATGATAAAATAGAAATGTAACTGACATATGAATCGATAAGATTGTTAGAAATGAGTTATCAGATGGTTTGGCTGGTTTGTATGATGCTAAATGAGGTAGATAACATGTAGTTTGGATGTTCGGAGAGAAGAAACCATAATTTCTTTGTCCCTGGGTTTGCTCACGGCCTTGTTTTTGTTCAAGCGATGCTTTTCTCGCTCAAGCGAAGTGAGTCGGTGCTGTTAAGAGTCAAGACGGTAGAATTTTCACTTGAGTGAAGAAATTCTCGCTCAAGCAGGTTTGCTCACAGCCTTGTTTTTGCTCAAGTGAGGCTTTTCTCGCTCAAGCGAAGTGAGTCAGTGCTGTTAAAAGTCAAGACGGTAGAATTTTCACTTGAGCGAAGAAATTCTCGCTCAAGCAAAAGTGAGGCAGTGCAATTTTTGCTCAAGCGAAGGATTTTTGCTCAAGCGAGCTATTGGTATTCTTCACTTCTGCATATTTGCACCAAGATGTGTTTCATTAATAAAAAAAGCATCCAGAAGGATAAGTAATTAAAAGAATGTAAACGACAAATTTATTTAAGAAGAGAGAGAAAGTTTGCATGAAACTGAACTTTTTATTGTATTCTTTATACAAATAAAGAGGATATACTTATATACAAAATAAAACGAAAACCATTTACTGCTAACTTGTAACAGAAAACAATAGAAACTTAACAACCCCTGTCAAGCTGGATTATGTATATTCATAATCCTAAGCTTGGAAATCAGAGATGAGAAAGCTTTGTGTTCGAGAGGTTTGGTAAACAAATCTACCGGTTGTTCAATGGAATTTATAGGGAGAAGAAGAAACAATTGAGATTGTAATTTTTCCTGCACAACATGACAATCAATGTCAATGTGTTTGGTTCTTTCATGGAAACTGGGATTTGTGTCTTGCAGCTTGATTATCACAGTTTAAAATGACTAAAAAATTTGGTGAAACATTCATATCTTGAAGAAGATAACTTAACCATTGTATTTCACATGTAGTGGAAACTAAAGCCCTGTACTCAGCCTCTAAAGACGATCTAGACACGGTGCTTTGTTTCTTGGATTTTCAAGAGATTAAGGATGACCCAAGAAAGATGCAGTATCCAGTTGTGGATCATCTGGTATTTGGACATGAAGCCCAATCAGAGTCACTAAAACCTTTGAGTTGCATGACGGAGTCAGAAGGGAAGAAGTTCCTTGAGATGGAGAGGGTTTGATATATCTGAGTATGTGATGAGCTGCCTGATGATGACATTTGGTGGGTGATTGAAGGAATTGACTTAGAAACTGAACTGCAAAGCAGATGTCTGGCCGAGTATTAGTGAGGTAGAGAAGACGACCAATAAGTCTTCGATAAGTCTTTATATCGTGAACACTGTATTTCTGTTCGAAGAGAGATTTAGTGTCTTTTACCATGGGAGTAGAACTTGGCTTATCAACTAGCATACCTGTGTCTAAAAAAATATCCAAAGCATACTTTCTTTGGCATATATGTATTCCTTTCTTCGAGCGTGCAATTTTGAGACCCAAAAAATTATTTTAGTTGTCCTAGATCTTTAATTTTGAAGGTATTATTTAAAAAATCTTTCACCACTTGTATCTCTTCAAGACTGTCACTAGCTAGGATGATTTCGTCGACATAAACCAGTAAAGCAATGAACGATGATGGAGTCTTCTTGATGAATAAGGAATGATCAAACTTTGATTGTATGAAATTGATAGATTCCAAAGACATAGAGAGTTTGGTAAACCATTGTCTACTTGCCTGTTTCAGTCCATAAAGAGATTTATTGAGTCGACACACTTGATTCAATTTGGTGCAAGTAATACCTTGTGGTAAGGTCATATACACTTCTTCATTTAAGTCGTCGTGAAGAAACACGTTGTCCACATCCAATTATTGTAGGTGCCATTTGTTAGTTGTAGCCAAGGCCAATAGTAAGCGAACGGTGGTAGGTTTAGTTACCGGTGAGAAAGTCTCTGAATAATCCAATCCTTCATGTTGTGTATGCCCTTTTGCAACAAGACGGGGCTTGTATCTCTCTATGTTTCCATAAACTTTGTATTTTATCTTGTATATCCATTTGCATCCAATGGGTGACTTGTTCGGTGGAAGATCAGTGATTTCTCAGGTTTTGTTGGCTTCAAGAGCTTGAATCTCGTTTTGCATGGCTAATTTTCATTCAGAAGATTTTGAATCTTCTTTATGTTCGTGGCTCAACATGTGATGAAATAGAGAGAGAGAAATGAAGATGTTTTTTAGACAAAAAATTATAAGAAAGAACTGAAGAAATAGGAAAGCGTACCTTGTTGATGATAACATTCTTCGATGGGTCAGCTATGGAATGATTATAATCCTTGTTGATCTACGTGGGTTGTTGATATCATTGTTTTGATTCATCTCATACTGATTGTGATTATCATTGATATTATTATCTTGAACATTAATACGATCCACAAAATCGTTAATTTCATTGTTTTCATTCATCTTAGATTGATTGTAACCATGGTTGTTATTATCTTGAATACCAACAGGATCCATAAGAAAATTAAAATTGTCTTCATAAAAGATATTATTATCAATACGAGTTTGATTTATAAAAGTAAAGGGAAAAACATGTTCATGGAAAATAACGTTTCTGGATAAAAGAATTTCTCTGGTATTTAAATTAGAAACAACATAACCTTTAATTCCATTTTTAAAACCAATGAAAATACATTTTCTAGCTCTTGAATCAAGCTTACTCCTATTATTTTTTATAGTAGAAACGACAACCAAAAAATCTTAAATCAAGATAGTTAGGTTTATGCTTATGAATGACTTCAAAAGGGCTTTTATTATTAATAACAAGGGAAGGAAGTATGTTAATCAAATGGACAACGTGTATTATAACATATGACCAGAAGCATTTTGGCGCATTTGATTGAAACATTAGACTACGAGTAACATTTAAAATATGTTGATGTTTCCTTTCTATAATAGAATTTTGCTAAGGTGTCTCTACACAACTGGTTTGATGTACGATTCCAAGTCTATTATATAATTCCCTATAACTAAATTCTTGTCCATTGTCTGTTCTAATAACCTTGATATCTTTGTTGAATTTATTTTTAACAAAGGATGTAAAACTAGAAAGCAAGGATCTAGTTTCATCTTTACCTTTCATGGGACAGACCCAAGTATGTTGAGTATGATCATCAACAACAATGAGAAGACCATGTATAAAAAAAATATTAAAAGGACCCCATATGTCCATATGTATGAGATAAAAAAACGTTAACAGAAACTGTATTATTATGAGAAAAATGATGTTTATGTTGCTTAGCCATATAACAAGAATCACATATTCTATTGTCATCATAATATATATCGAGAATTATTTTACAGATATGTCGAAGAACCTTATTAGAAGGATGGTCGAGTCTGTTATGCCACAAATCAATCTTATTTGTAGTGCTTTTATAATCAAGACGTCATTAAGAGGAAACTAAATTTTTGGTCCAATCATGTAGTAAAGATTATTCTGCAATTCAACATGACCAATCATCCTCAATGTATCTAATTCATGTATCTTGCATGCTTTATGTGAGAATAACAATTGACAATTCAAGGAATTTATAAGTTTTTGTAAAAAAATTATATTCAAGGAAAATTCAGGAATGTATAAGACATTATACATGACAAGATATTTTGAAAAATGTATGGTTCCTGCATTATTGCTAACCACATATGCACCATTAGGTAATTTTACTTTTAAAGGTTTAATTTTGTGAAAACTTGAAAAGAATTTTTTTGAATGAGTTATATGATCTGTGGCACTGGTATCTAGTATCCAATAATTTGAAGAAATCTCACCTTTGTGAAATTGTTGTGTGGAAAACTCACCAACAATGTTGTCAATCTGATTTTCTTTGTTTGATGAATCTTTGATATTGAATTGCTGTTGTAACATTCTGAGAAGTTGCTGAACTTGTTCAGATGTGAAAGAGCTTGTTCCGTGATTAACTTCTTGTTGATTTTGAATGAATTCAGTCTTTGGACTCATAAGAGATGACTCGTTTTTAGTTGTTAAAGAATTGGCAACATTATGATCATTCCTTTGTCTCATTCAAGGAGGATAACCATGCTTGGAATAGCACTCATCTGCTATATGATTCATTTTATGACAATAACTACATTGCTTTCCATAGTTTACTCCTCTTCCCCTACTTTGAGATCTCCAATTTTGATTCTGGTTGTTTCCTCTGCTTTGGCCATTCTAGTTACGTGTTCGTGTGGTATTGACTAGGACCTTTGTCTCGATAAGCCCATTGTTTCTTAACTGTCTCTCTTGCTGGAGAACCAAAGAAAACACACGATTAATATTAGGCAAGGGTTCCATTGATAGAATTTGAGTTTTCATCATTCCATAGATGTCACCAAGTCCTTTCAACAAGCACATTACATCCTCAGAGTCCTTATATTTAGTTATAATTTTGATGAGTTTGCAGCTACATTTAATTTCACAAACGCATGCAAGAATGGGATGCAATGATTTTAACTCATCCCAAAGAACTTTCAGGTTAGTATAGTAATAAGAAAATGTTCTTTCTCCTTGCTTAATGGAATTGATTTCTTGGAGTAAATTAGAAATCTGAAAATGATCACTCTTTGAGAATCTTTCTCTAAGATCTTCTCAAATATCTTTAGTATTATCAATATAGATGGTGCTTTGGGCAATAGAAGGAGTTATCGTTCTGGTTATTCAAGAAATCACCATAACATTGCAATGTTCCTAAGCATCATAGATGACATCTTCAGGTTGTGGAGTTTCAATCTCCCCATTGATGAACTTTAATTTGTTCTTTGACAATAGAGCTCGCCTCATTCCACGACTCCAAGAGTGATAATTCGCACCATTTAGCTGTAGCATAACAAGAACCATACATGGGTTCTCGCTAGGGTGTAAGTAGAAAGGGCTCGATGGATTTTGCGATTGATCCATGCTGCTAATTTCCATGAGAGTAGAAAAACACCATTGCAATCAAGATAAAAAAAATTAATGCAAAAGAAAGAACATGGAAAAGATTTGCAACAGAGCAGAGCGGGATCAACGCGCTCTGAATGACACAACTTAAGGTGTACCCTCAAGGAGCTACAGAGGTGGTTAGACTAATAATCTACTTATTTTAGCTTGAGGATGAGCGACTATGTATCCTCAATGAGTCCTTGAGACATAAAAGTCAATAATTTACTAATTAAGTAAGAAAGGAATGAATCAAGATTAATTTGTCAAATTTTTTATTTATGATTTACCTCCTTATTTATAACTTTACAAAATTTATGAATGTAACTAGTGTATATTACATGTTATTGTCATTTGTACATAACCATTATAGATGAATCCGTGATAAATTAAATCACCTACGCTGGAGTATCATAGTTTAGGAAATAAGTCATAAAAATACCACATACATAATCCATTATCCAAAGAAGTGTCATTTTAGTTGTTGTATTATAAATAGAAAAGAGTCTCAAACAAAAAACAACTCATTCAAAATATTTTGACTAAAGTTTAATATTTCTATGCAACTTTTAGCTAAAAAACTTACCTAATTTAATCCATTAATATAAATTTTGTATGATTTTAACACTCTTACAAGAATTTGTTACATTCAAAAGAAAAAGATTAAAAAAAAAATTATAAAAAAAAAGATAATCACTTAAAAATATTTGTATTTTTTTCATTGTAAAACAAGACAAGAAAATAAAAAAACATAAAATATAACATCATAAATTAATAATATTTTATAACATAATTATTATAGTTTTAAAACTAAAACAATCATGCTACCACAATCAATTAGGAGAGTGAGATTTGTTTTCTACTTTTTTTTAATAATAAATTAATAACATATTCTTTATGATTATACTAGATTTATATACAATGGATATGGAAGAGGATACGAAAGAGAAAAAGCAGAAGAAAATAATATATATACAAATAAAACATTTTATAGAAATAAATAAAAAAGAATTAATAAATATGAAGGGCAGGAATGGAAGGAAGGTATGATAGGTGGATATGATGTGGATTGTTTTGATTGATTAAGGTTCATTATTTCGTTGATCCCAGGCATGAACCCTTGAGAAGGGGACACTGAAGTGAATCTCTGTCCCCTCTTTTCTTTCCAATGAATTTGTCTCTCCACTTCCCTTCTCCATCTCTCTCCATCACCTCCCCAAACCATCCCTCCCTACCTAATAATATCACCCTATTATATCATTATTTTCTCATTTCTCATTAACCTCTATTTCACTATAAAATTATTATATTTTTAAATATAACAAGAGTAGTCTTTTAATATTCCTACACTCAATTTTTTAATATGATATTTTATATTCAAATCTTGCAAATAAAAATGTGATTAAAAAATCATTTTATTAAAAAGAGTAAGGCAATTCTCTTAATAAAATTAGCTATCTACTACTCTGTTGTCGTTAAAAAAATCTCAATTCAATAATTTCTGCTTGTTCAAAAATAATTTTACTAATTACAAAAAAAATCTTAGTTTTGTAATTGTAATTTTTTAATATAACTTTTGTTTCATTTTTCATGAATAAAAGGGAATTACAATTAGGATTAGCAGTCCCCTGGATGCACCCAATAACCGTTTCCGATTCACTTTAATATATTAAAGTATGATGTGGATTGAAAGCATTATTGATTGATTACTTTATTTCTTGTTTGTTTTATGTCCACCAGGAGATAGTAATATATAGGGACAAACTATTTTAGTTATATTTTCTAATAAAAAGTAATGTTTATTATCCATTATCTTGAGGTAATAATTAAACACTTAATAAAAACATTCTACTATCAATTAAATTTTAACTTCAATTCTTTAATTATTGCTGTGAAAGTATTGGGTAAAAGTCCATAGTTATTTTCTTAAACTTATTAATAGTGATGATACATCAACCTAAAATATGTAAATATTAGTTACACACTAAAATCTGGTATTTAAGTTTTTAATCTTTAAGTAAACATATAATTAAGTAACTTTATATTAACAAGTTAAGGTAAGAAAATAGAAAATATTAATTAGCATGGTTAGTTACTGAAGGAGATAAAAGAAATGAGAAATGTGAGAAGGACACGTTTGCGTTAACTTGACAACTACAAGACAACAAAGGGAGGCACTGCGTGGACGGAGAGATGCTACGTTTCGTGTTTCATTTCTTTGTTTGTTTTTTGTAATTATTAATTTTTGTGCATTGTGTTTTTGTATTTGTAATTGCATTGTTGGATGGGATATGTTTTTAGAATTGAGGTTGATGTCAAAGTGTGACAAAACAATCTTCCACGCGTTGGAATGTTGTGTCCCATTGACGGCATTGTCATCCATCATTCATTCATTTATTCAAAATTTTAATTTATCAATATGGGACTGCGACTTCCGCTCCCACTTGCAATTTTCACTCAACCCCAACTTTCCAAACTATTTTTTAGCCTCTTATTGGCAAATATCTCACTGAACACTTAGTTCAAAACACTAAAAGAAATCATAAATTAAAATTAATTTCTACATAAATCACAAATAAAAGAGTCTAATGTAAGTTGAATGACATATTAGACAGGGTATTAGTTAAGATGACCGTGCTAACATGATATTAGGTAGGAGATTACTCAACAGAGAAAATATTTTGGTGACCTTTGTGACAAAATTGCTGAGAATTTTATGTTGTGCTTTCTCTGCATTTTTTTCTTTTCTTTGATATGCTGCAGATGAGTTGGGGAGTGCAAATATTCAAAGTCATGAAATGGAAATGGTCTAGCATATATATATATATGTGTGTGCAGGCAGAAGGACTGATATGAGTTTCAGCAGATAGCAGATAGGGAATGACAGGGTACTATGCTAAATGTTTGTAACAGAAGACTAGTAGCAGCTTGGGATTGACATTCTAATCCTACATTTCCTTGTTGCAGGGTTCTTATGAGATTGGATTTAGGGTGTTACCTACTTCCTCAAATCTATTATAATGTGGCGTTGTTATAAATAAAATACTATGTTTAGGCTCAAATAGTCTACTATTTGTGTGCTTCTACAGTTCAGGAACAATAGTATTGGTAATATAAAGCAATATTTGACTTGTAGCATTAGATGGGGTGAGACTATATCATCTTAACTATTCCTTTCAAGTATCTTAATGTACATATTTGTACGTTCTTAATAATTGTTTTTGTTTTCTAATAAAAATATTTAGATAATTTTTTCCACTAGAAAAATAAAAAATGGAAAGAATTCTTTCAAAAGTTAAGATAAACTCACTTATTAATTAATTTTTAAGAAGGTTTTGACATAATTTTTTCAATTTTTTTAATTTTATGTAATTAATTTTAACTAGACATGCTTTTAGACAAATTTTCCTAGACAATGCTTGTAGAAAAATTATAAAACCTTTTAAATTAATTATGTATAATATCATTTCATTTTATGTTTTTGCAATTTTTCTTCTTCTAAATCTCCTTAATTTTTTTTGGTTAAGCACTACAACATTTTATAAATAAAAATTTGTGTATCCATTTTATGAAAAACTAACATTCCTAGATTTATTGGTTGGTATACAAAAACTACTTAAACTATGTTTAAAAGATGGGAAAGAAGATAGTGCAAAGGTTGATTAGTTCAAAAGACTATGGTTTGTATTTCATTATAAAGAAATAAGGTAATATAAAAGAACTTTTTAATTAGTGTTTTTAAAGATGTTAATGATAGTATTGTTTGCTAGAACATAGGATTTTTAATTTAATAAAATTCAATAGTGGTTATAATTTTCTTATTTTACAAGTAAATTCAATTTAGATAAATTTTTCCATATAATTTATTTTCAGAATAATGTGTCCTTTTCCATAAAGAAGCAAAGCTCATACTCATCTAATAAATCTAATCAAACATTTGACCACACACAAATATTGATGAGTTTTGTTTTTACTACCAAAATGTTCAAACTTTACTTTTAGCCAGTTCAATAAGAGACATGTTTCTCCTTTTAAGTGTTTTGTAAATTTTATAACCTACAGACCAAAATGCACTATCTCAATGTTTGGATACACATTCATTGACAATAAGATTAGGTTTACTAGACCAAATCCTAACTTAAACTATCCAAACATACATAAAGTTTGCAGAGAAAAAACCTGAGTTTGATTTCTATCATGAAAAGGAGTCAAGAAATTTAAAAGTGATTAAGCTTCAAACAAGGAATTAGTCTTTTAACCTATTAAAATGATCAAAACTTAAGATTCTATTTTGGAGAGTCAAAGGTAGTGGTTAAAAAAATGTAAGAAATTAGATTAGATTAGAGATGTGAATAGGTATTAGAAAAGTTGAATGATGACTATTAATTTTGGATGGATGGATGTAATTGAGAATATGGGTTGGTACAGTGGAAAGTGTGGACCAATCTGAGGGCAGAGCACATAGGCATGGTGGGTACAGTAGGTACCACTGGCACTCTGGCACTGTCACAACCACAAGCAAACCCTTTTCTCTTCCCTTCTTCTCACTGTACCTTTCTGGGCAGTGCTTGTTAGGCTACTGCTAGTACATCTTCTGCTCTATGATCCAACTGCAGCAAGAAACTTCCTCACACACAACCAATTTTTAATGCATGTCTCCCAACCAATAAATGGTTAAAAGAATGACTCAATCAATGGATTTGTATCTGAACCACAACAGAACAGAACAGAACAAAGTTACCTTTCCTTTATAGTTTATTGCAACTTGTATACATTACTTTCTTTTTTAAATTAAAAAATAATCAGATGACACTAATAATGTACATATTTTATCACTAATATTGCATACTGCTGACTGTTTATGATAAATTCTATTGGTTTTCATGATAATTATTTCAAAAGACAATAAAACTTCCTATGAACTCACAACAGTTTACAGTTAGTAATTCCCCCACACAGCTTCTTCTTTGTATATTTATTATTGCTGTTCTTCCATAAGTTGTAACAATGGAGTAAATACACTCGGAAGTTTTTTAAGTATATGCAAATAGACCTATTTTTAAATTAAGAAAACAACAAATTGTTAGGGGATGATACTGAGTTTACTCACTTGTTTTAAATTCTAATTTTATTAATTAAAAAATGTTATTAAAAAGTGATAAGTTATATTTTTTAACATATATTAATTAGTGATAAAATTTATCAATACACCAATAACATCATTATTTAAAATTTAAAAAAAAAGAAAATTTAGCTAATCTAACTTGAAATTAGAGATGATTCTTATGTTTTTAGCAAAAATTTATTATCCTTATATATTTTACTTCTTTTCCTTTTATGATGCATCCTATAGAAATCAATCTATATTCACTTCTCACTTTAAATCTGTGTGACTCTAGAAATACTCTTCATTATTGATTTCGGGTCGCGTGTTCTAAAGGTATGATCTTGGTTAATGAATAGATGTATAAGAGTAATAATTATTAACAAGGTGTTTCAAAATCTTTTTGTGTGTGATTATTATGGAATAAACACTCATAGAAATATGATATATTTTGGTCACAGAGAAGTGTTTTGGAAGACCAATAACTGTTAATCAAATTACAGAATACCTCTTCCATAACACATTTACAGTATCGTATAGAGAGTATGAGTTTAGGAATACATTTATGTTTATTGGAATGTTTGATAATACAGTGTTTATTTGTTATCACATGTTCCCTAATTATTTTGAAGGTACTTTTAAATGGTGTTGAGAAGTTAGATCTAGGAGTTGGGGTTGAGGGTTGATTGATTTGATGCCATGATTCTGCAATATATATATATATATATATATATATATATATATATTAAAAGCTTGGAAACATCAAGGCCCATAGTCCCTACATTGCCAACCAAATCCTCTGTTCTTGGTTTTTGTCCAGGGTGCTCCCTCCTTCCAAATTTATAAGATAGTAGGGTTTTGAACTCCACTGGAACATGATAGATTATTGGGATAAAGTTATTTTATATTTTAATTGAGAAACCGTATGTCATGTTTTGCCATCACTCTATTTCCCATTTGACTTATAATGATTTGGTGGGTACTTTTGTTTACCATAGAGGGATACTGTGCGTTATTAATCAAGTTGAGTTTCCAATTCAATCTTAATTCTTCAAAACACATACATAATATTTATGAAACAATTGACAATTACTTCTGACTTGTCCTTCTCTACTTGAGAATGAAGGAGGAGGAGGATTGATAGGAAGTATTTACATACCATGTAAAAATTCTTAACCGAAGGAAAAACATAAAACATGCCTTTTTTTGGAAGTGGGGGTAGGGATTCATTTATACTTATTATTCTCCAATAAATCTGGGAAAACATGATAATAAACGAGTTATGCGCTTGAATGCATATATTAACCAAAAAGGTGTAACTAGAATAATAATTTAAGGAGGCAAAATCTGTAATATTCGTTCACTAATGTCTAATGGGGGTTAGTTTCTGGGTGGTAGGCTACAATTACAGCTCAGTAACATGTGGATTAGGCTTCTCATGTTTTGATAGGTTCAGTCCAATGCATGAATGACTCATCTTAAGAAAATTGCCTCGTTTAGAGACAGAAACAAAGCCATAATTTTTAGTTCTTCCATTTAACAGCAATTTAATGGCAAAAAATTGGTTGGGGGAAAACTGAGATAGTTGTTAATACTGACAAGTAATAATCCTGCACAGGTATCCGCAAACAAAAAAGCCATGTTTTCTGCTGATTACTGAATCAAAATTGAATGTGCCATATAAATGACATGCCTTATTGCATGTTTGGAATAACTTGGATTATAGTGAATGATTAATTATTATATAAAAATATTCAAAAACAAACAAACAAACAATTATTTCTTTAAAATAAATTGAACATAACATACATTTAGTATAAACTTTCCATGCACATCAATTTTGTAAATTTAGTATAAAATTTTGTGAATTACATTTAGTATAAATTTTGTAAATGTTGCCAGCAAGACGTGAGTAATTCAATGTTTATACCAAATATTCATCATAGTAAGCAATTATCTTGACATTTTCTTTAATTTTTTGCATAGCTGTAAAGCTGAAACAAGGGATAAGGATCAAAAAGAGGGAAGATGACCCAGTTGCAGTTCCTTGAAAGTTAATGATACAATGAAACTACAAAAGAGTACAGTCCAGGGTAGATTCCAATCATAGTGATAATTAAAATTTGTGCCGAGATAATTAACCAGTTATTCAAGTATTAGAAGCACGTCCCACTCTCATAAATGGTTGTCAAAATGCAAAGTCTTCTAAGAACTATCCTTAACATTACAGAAGCCTGTCCAAATTCCTACGAGATTAGCAACTGAAAAGAAAAAGACAGTTCCATACCCAATACTCAGGAGGCCGCATCTTTAGATTGTAAGTTGATGCCATACTCATGGAATAAACACCAGCATCATGAACGACCAGACCTGTACTCTGCAAAGTGAAACTAAGTTCAGATGGTGAAATCAAGTAGGACTTATCATCATAGTTTTGTTCAGACGTTTTAAGCAAATAGTTTACCTTGACTGGAGTTGGGAAGTTTCCTTATCTTTTCCTAAGCATTGGGAAGAACACACAGAAAATAACAAATGCAGAAGCAAAACCCAGATCAAATCTTCCTTCTACAAATAATAGAAAACAAAACAATGGAATGCGCCAAACAGAAGAATGAAAGAAAGAAACCAGCAGACATCAAAACTTTTAACATAGGAAAATCCTCGATATGAAGGAAAAACCTACGGGACCTAGTCCAGTAAAACTTCCACTAATAAAGATTAATGGGTATATAATAAGTTCTTTTGGAGCTACCTCCAAGGATCAACAGAAAAGTTATCTTCACCAATAAGGTGAATAACAACACAAGAACCCCCTGAATATCTAGCTACTCCTATGCACACAGATTTGTACATGATACACTTTCTCTCTGGGTGACTTCTCTACTCCTCTCACCAGAGGTATTCTTACTTTTACTCAGTCTCTCTTCTTTCACTGACTGTCTATCTTCCTCTTAAACTTTATTTAAAAGGATGCAATCTCTAAGCAACATAATGGGCTAGAAGCCCATAAAGGAAAACACATTATTCTCTTTTAATTAAGTCAACATGGGCCCAATAAATTGGTGACTCACCTGACAAATCTCCCCCTCACCAATTAATTGGGGCCATATTCAACCAAACTGGCTTTCTTCTTACAGATAGCAAATTTTCCTCCGGGTAAGATCTTTGTCATCATATCTTATCCATTCTCATCGGTATGAATTTTCTCTAATGACAATTGTTTCATCTCCAATGCATCACATATCCACTGATATCGGACCTCAATATGCTTTGATCTCGAATGAAAAGTTGAGTTCTTGCTGAGATGGATTGCACTTTGACTATCACAATACAAAACATATTTTTCTTGTGATAGTCTTAACTCTTGTATGAATTTCTGCATCCACAAGAGCTCCTTAGCAGCTTCTGTAGCAGCAATATATTCTGCCTCTGTAGAAGACAGAGCAACACATTTTTGTAGTCTGGATTGCCATGACACTGCTCCCCTTGCAAAAGTCATCATATAACTAGAAGTAGACTTTCTAGAATCCATATCACCAACCATATCTGCATCTGTGTAACCATTCAACACAGGCTTACCACTTCCAAAGCATAAACAAACTTTGGAAGTACCTTTGAGATACCTGAGTATCCACTTTACAGCTTGTCAATGCTCTTTTCCAAGATTAGCAAGGAAACGACTAACAACACCAACAACATGAGCAATGTTCGGCCTTGTACACACCATAGCATACATTAAGCTATCGACCGCAGATGAATATGGAATCTTTTGCATTTCTTCTCTCTCTTTCTCACTTGTAGGACACTCCTTTAAACTCAACTTGAAGTGACCTACAAGTGGAGTGCTAACAGACTTAGCATTTTTCATATTAAATCTCTCTAATACTTTCTCTATATATTTTTGTTGTGATAGCCACAATTTTCCATTCTTCCTGTCATGAGTAATTTTCATGCCAAGGATTTGTTTTGCAGCACCCAAATCCTTCATTGCAAAAGACTTGCTCAACTCTCTTTTGAGACTTTGAATTTCACTCATGTCATGACTAACAATCAACATGTCATCAACATAGAGCAAGAGAATAATAAATTTTTCATTAGAAAATTTTTTCAAAAAAAACACAGTGATCAGAAGAGGTTTTATCATACCCATGATCTATCATGAAGGAATCAAATTTTTTGTACCATTGCCTTGGAGCTTGTTTAAGTCCATACAAGCTCTTCTTCAATCTACAAAAGCTTCTCTTTTCCTTTCACTGTGAAACCTTCAGGTTGTTCCATATAGATTTCTTCCTCCAAGTCACCGTGAAGGAAGGCTGTCTTCACATCAAGTTGTTCAACTTCTAAATTTAAACTTGTTGCCAAGCCAAGTACAACTTTGGTTGAAGACATTTTGACCATAGGTGAAAATATCTCCTCAAAATCAATTCCTTTCTTCTGACTGAAGCCCTTCACAACCAACCTTGCCTTGTACCTTGGTTGTGAGCTATTCTCCTCTGATTTCAATTTAAACACCCATTTATTTCTTAGTGCTCTCTTGCCTTGAGGCAAGTTCATCAACTCAAAGGTATGGTTCTCATACAAAGATTTCATCTCCTCTTGCATGACTTTGAACCACTTGTCTTTCTCTTCATACGACAGAGCTTCTTCATAGCTTTCAGGCTCTCCCCCATCTGTCAACAAAACAAACTCATGGGAGGAATATTTCTTTGAAGGGCGACTCTCTCTAGTAGATCTTCTCAATTGAGGCTCTATGGGTGGTTCACTTGGTTCATCTACTTGAGTCTGAGACATTTCAATTTCATTCTCCAAATCTGCATTCACATCTTCCCCGTGATCAGCAATTACGGTAGGAGGTTCTGGTTCCACATCAATGTACTTAGGAGTAACCTGTTTTTCCTTCTCTTTCTTATTAATGTCTTCAATGGTTTGGTCCTCAAGAAAAATAACATCTTGGCTTCTAACAATCTTCTTATTAACCAGATCCCGAAATCTATAACCAAAATCATCATGACCTAGGAAGATACATTGTTTAGACTTTCCATCAAGCTTAGATCTTTCATCTCTAGGGATGTGAACAGATGCTTTGCAGCCAAACATTCTCAAATGACTATAGAAAACATCTTTCCCTTTCCGCACTCTCTTAGGGACATCACCATCAAGAGGAATAGAAGGAGAAAGGTTAATCAAGTCCACTACAGTTCTCAATGCCTCACCCCAGAAAGTTTTAGGCAATTTTGCATGAGAGAGCATACATCTAATTTTATCATTGATTGTGCGATTCATTCTCTCAGCAACTTCATTGTACTGAGGTGTTTTTGGAACTATCTTCTCAAGCTTGATGTCATGTTCTTTGTAATAATTCTCAAAAGAACCCCTGTATTCACCACCATTATCTGCTCTAACACATTTTAATAATCTGTCTGTTTCTCTTTCAACACTTGCATGTAAATGCTTAAACACATCAAGTACTTGGTCTTTGAATTTCAAAACAAAAGCCCAAACCTTTCTAAAATGGTCATCAATAAAAGTAACAAAATAAGAGCAACCACTAATTGATTTAGCATCTATAGTACAAACATCAGTGTGAATTAAATCCAAAACATTTGGCCTTCTACGTGGAGGATATGTGCGAAAAGAAACTCTATGTTGCTTACCAACAAGACAATCAGAACAAGTTTCAAGAGATGTACCTCTAACAGAAAGCAACCCTTGTCTTGCCAGAGTAGAAAGGCCCTTCTCACTCAAGTGACCAAGTCGTTTATACCATAATTCTATAGAACAATCTTCAATTGCATTCACTTGAGGTATATACAACTTTATGGATGTTCAATAAAGAGTATTTCGCTTCACTCCTTTTGCTACCACCAGTGTTCCTTTAGTGCACTTCCATTTGCTATCACCAAAAGAATTATGATAGCCATCTTCATCAAGTACTTATATTGAGATCAGGCTCAGGTGCATATCAGGGATGTGCCTAACATTCTTTAGATGCAACTTGCAACCAGTATTAGTCTCTAACCAGATTTCTCCAATGCCAACAACCTTGCTTACCCCTTAATTTCCCATCTTTACATGTCCAAAATCTCCAGCAGTGTAGGATGTGAAATAATCACGATGTGGTGTAACATGAAATGAGGCAGCAGAATCAATAACCCATTCATACTCCTGGGAGGTGAGATTAACACAGTCATCTTCATAAACAATGACAACTTCACCATCAGATACAACTACAGTAGTGACTTTATCTTTATCCTCTCTTCTACCGTTATTATTATTTGTACCTCTACCTCTTGATCTTTCTCGCCTGATGATCCTACAATCTCTTATCATGTGTCTCGGTTTATTGCAATGGAAACATGTGAATGTGATGTCTTTCTTTGGCATTGACTTGTCTCTTGACTTATCTCTTGGCTTGCTATGATCATGAAATCTTTGAGAATTTCTATACATATTTCTTCCTCTTGACTCCGTAACTAGAGCTTCATTCTGAGTTGAGGAGCTAACCTTCGTACTTCCCTTCCTCTTAGTGTCTTCATTTAAAAGACTATCCTTGACCATGTCAAAGGTTAGTTTTCCATTAAGGGCAAAGTTGCTCATAGATACCACTAATGTCTCCCAACTATCTGGTAATGAGCTCAACAACAACAATGCAAGTAACTCATCATCTAAGACAATCTCCATAGTAGTCAACTGATTCACCATATTCTGAAAACTACTCAAGTGCTCTGCCACAGAGGAACCATCCTTGTACTTCAAGTTTATCAACTTCCTAATCAGGAATGCCTTGTTCAAGGAATTTTTAGACTCAAACAACTCACCTAATCTCTTCCACAAGTTGTAAGCCAAAGTCTCGCTAGATACATGATGATAAACAGATTGATCTATCCACTGTCTGATCATGCCAATAGTCTTCCTATTTAACTTCTTCCAATCTCGCTGAGATTTATCTGCTGGTTTAACATCCTGTTTCTCAATAGGATCATACAGGTCTTTGCAAAATAACAAATCTTCCATCTGGGATTTCCAAATTGAATAATTGGTAGAATCCAATTTTATCATGGTTCCAACACCATCACCATCTCCCCATCTTCAAACCACAAACCAAAGCTCCTAACCGAAGCTCTGATACAAGTTGTTGAGAAGAACACACAAAAAATAACAAACGCGGAAACAAAACCCAGATCAAATCTTCCCTTTGCAAATAATAGAAAACAAAACAATAGAATGCACAAAACAGAAGAATGAAAGAAAGAAACCAGCAGGCACCAAAACTTTTAACATGGAAAAACCCTCGATTTGAAGAAAAAACTCACGGGACCTAGTCCAGTAAAACTTCCACTAATAAAGATTAATGGGTATACAATAAGTTCTCTTGGAACTACCTCCAAGGATCAACAGAAAAGTTCTTCTCACCAATAAGGTGGATATATAACAACACAAGAACCCCCCGAGTATCTAGCTACTCCTATGCACATAGATTTGTACAGGATACACTTTCTCTCTTGGTGACTTCTCTACTTTTCTCACCAGAGGTACTCTTACTCTTACTCAGTTTCTCTTCTTTCACTGACTGTCTATCTTCCTTTTAAACTTTATTTAAAAGGATGCAGTCTCTTAGCAACATAATGGGCTAGAAGCCCATAAAGGAAAACATATTATTCTTCTTTTAATTAAGTCAGCATGGGTCCAATAAAATTGGTGAGTCACCTGACACTAAGAAACCCGCTGACTCACACACAGGGCTAACCACATCAAACTTCACTATCTCAACATCTGCTGGGGCAGGGGAAACCAGCTCGATATGCTGCAACCAAACAATGACATGTCATTCATTATTCAAGCAAAAGAAATTTTGGAAAATAGAAAAGCAGAACCAAGTGATATTCCAGTAACATCAGATAGCCATAATGAACTCACAATATGTCGTATTTTAGAGGTCTATCAACTCCCAAGCAGAAGGCAAAAGTACAAGTATATATATATATATATCTTTCAAATGCATTATAATAATTTAGAATGCCAGGTTCAGAAAACAAATTCAAGAATGTTTTTTCTATAGATTTGGCATAGGAATGAGAAAAGGGCCAGATAATGGACAATGCTGACATGAAACCCCAGCCAAACAACCCAACTCAACTATATAATGTCAGGCTTGTTTTCAGTTTATAGCATAACAATTTATAGATAAAAAAGCACATGCATTCAAAGGGTTTAATATTCTTCATTAGTTTCCGACATAGTTCAGGAAGTGCGAAGCATCAGCCCAAAATTCTAATAAAAAAGATTGTTACAAGTCTGCATCAATATTGACCTATTTTGTGACTGGCCAAGAGTGATTGGAATTGGATCATTACCAGGTAAGCATCATAAAGACTAGGATGGATAAGTTCAGCCATGCTTCCATCACTCAATGATATTTTTAGATCCATTGGTTGACACCTGTCACTCGGTTAACTAAGCAACAAGTGTTTGCAATGAGTGATCTCCCTGGTTCAATGATGAGATTAAGATCACAGGAAAGAACAAGCTCGCTCACCAAGAGTAAATAAATATTAAATAAGAAGGAAAAGAGGTTTCAGAACTTGGACCTGGAATAAATTATCTTAGAATAAAAAGAAACAGCATATGTTTATACACGATGAAAACATACACAAACAAATATATATGCAGACATCTTTCTGGTTTATGTGAAAAGATAATAAATATCACACGTAGAACTGAAATAAATAAGTACCTCACAAAATGTCAAAGTAAACAATATATATTACATATAGAAATATCACATCAATACAAAGAATATGAATTAGTAAATAATCACAAATGGCAAGTTTCCACATGTTCCTGCTTGTAACAACTCGTGAAATGCTCCTTTTAATTACTCATATTGAAATATTAAGAATGCTCATTTATCATCAAAGAGTGATTCCTTATTGTTATAAGGATCTCTCTAACTTGACAATAATAAAATAATTAGGGGAAGATTGAGATATCTGAGACTGAGTCCTCAGTGTCAATGAGATCTCTGGGTCTAGGAAGGACAGCACCAGAATGTTGATAATCTATCCCAAGTCCACCGCCGATATTTAGGTAATCAACTTCAAAACCATGAGCTCGGATTCGGTCGATGTAGTTGACCATAAAGATGCCAGCATCCCTGAAAATGTCAACCTGAAGAAAAAAAATAATGAAGCAGCAATGTTTTCACTTGGGTGAATATTAGGAATGAATATATAACAATTCAAATAGACAGAGAAAAGTTCAAAAAAAAATTCTGTAATACCAAACCAAAAGGGAAAAAACAACTTGTTTAAGAATAATAAGAAGTAGAAGAAGAAACGCAGATTTTGAGAATATACCTTGGTCATTGTGGAACCAAGATGGCAGTGAGCCCCAACATGCTTTAACTCATTAGGATGCTCCTTCACAGCATCTAGAAACCATTGCAGCTTCTTATTCCCTGTTGCAACACAAGGGTGAAACTAAGAATAACAGATCTTGAATTTTATTAGTTAATTTCACTGTAACAAATATTAGATGAAAATGAAGATGAGAAGTGGAGATTTGGAGGAATTGAGTTGGGCCAAGATATAGCCATCAATCACTAGACTCACTACCAGTTCTAGTCATGGTGAAAAAGGAATAGCAAAAAGGAAATCCACTGTAACTAATGAAAAGGGGTATAAACAATATCAACAGAAGAGGGAAAATAAGATAATAATAATAGAACTTGTTTCAATCATGTCAAAGGGATATTCACAACAAGTTTCAAAATTCAAAAGTCCAGCTAAAATTTAATTTTGGTAGAAATAAAACAGTCAAGTTTTACAGTATCCTTCTTCAGTATGTATTGTCACTTTCAGTTGTGTATCAATTATCCATTCTACACCTGTGATCCACATCGGGATTAATCCGAAGTAAAAATTCACCCTCTTTTCGATCAATTCTAGCAGCTGCGACATTGTTTTCCAAGTCAAATTTGCTATCAATATTGACAAAAAACACCTTCTTTGGCAGCCAAGACCAAATCCTCTAAGATTTCCCCATTCCCATTGAAGTTACACCTACACATCAATTTGCGACACAAATACACCAATATCATACCTTTTTTCAAGAAAACATAAAAAATAATACGAAACAGTTAAGAAAAATGCCCATAGTAAGGCCAAGCAAGTTCCAAATGGAAGACCAAGATATATAAGAAGCATATTAGGAGAGACTGGGCAATCAGACATGCTCCCACGAAATAAGCTAATTTTGACCAAACAATCATTGATGATCAAGATTAACTTCTCAAGCCTCTCACTAGACATGTTCTGGTGTATGTAGTATATATATATATGAATTTGCTAATACTCGCTTGGTTTTTAGTTGCAGTACGTTAGCAAGTTATAATCAGGAATTATCTTAAATACACCAACATGTAATTTGATAAGATACTGCATATAAAGAAAACTGTTATGATTTCTGTTAAATCAGTTAGCTAACTTTGGCAAAGTTAGTTATTTATTTTGTAAAAGAATTAATAGGTCTAGTATAAGAATAGAATTTACTGTCTTTTTAATACAATCTGTCAAGCTGTTTTCATAGCTTTCTTTTTGTATCTTTTCATTCAGTAAATATAGTTCGGATTACATTCATTTTCTATAATCTCTAATTCATAAATCAAATCCAGTTTATCTATTATTGGATTATTCCTATAAAAAAACAAGTGGGTATATGCAGATTAACTACTTCCACACTCTCAATGGATATGCCCTCGCAATAGTTGTGCATAAAGGATCTTAAAAAGAAACATATACATTAACACATGTAAAATCATTTAAGGGTGTGTAATTGAGCCTTGTGGGATCAAACCCGACACGAAGAGCCAATCTAAGCTCATTGCCACTAACAAGCACAACACCACAACCCAACCGCCTCAAATGCTTCGAAATCTTCAAATTACTGTTTGCCTTAGTGGCATAACCAATTATAGACCTCAAACCCTCCAAGGCGTCCTTGTAAGCTTCCACATTTCTGGTAATCTGAGGTTTGCTGTACAAGTAGAAAGGTCTTCTTTCAACAGAATCCATAATTTCATGCACTTTAAGGCCCTTAGTGCAGAAACCTGTCTTCACTCTTGGTGAAACTGTTATAGGAAATTATATGAATCCAGTACCAATTCCACCACAGTTTCAAAACCATTTCCTAAACCATTTAAACCTACCCCTGCCAACAAACCTCTTATACTGCCTGACCCACCCAAATCTTCAGATGCTTTCCAACCTAAAACACAAGCTACAAAAGGCGTTGCCCCAGCTTATATGAGTGTGCGCATGCCAAGGGTTTATGTTATTTTTGTGATGAACCCATTACCATGGAACATAGTTTAATACTCAAAAAGTTACAAATTCATGTTATCGAAGTTTGTTTAAATGTGAAAATAGCTTTCACCATAAAAACATAAAACAGAACCATAACATGAAAAAAAAAATGGTGAAGAGAAACAGAACAATTTTCATATTTGCTGTTGAACCATTTATAATTTACATTATATTTAAAGTCAAATATATGAAAAATGACAATCCATCGTCATACTCATGCATACTGTGAATAAAATATCATGTACCCATTATATTTAGAATATAAATTTGTTCAAAATAAAAATAAATAAAGACTGAACAATATTATAAGAACAAGTAAGCTAACTAAGACAAGTAAATATAATGACAACGAATAGTTTACAATCCATTATTTTAACAAAGTTGAGGATGTGACTGAAACCTTGAAGAAATATGTCTCTTGATGAGGAAACTGTGGAACACGACACTGTGGACCCTGTAACTTCAGTGAATGCTTTGACTGGTCTAGCTAGTTTTAACTTTGAGAGTCACTGGTTATGTCGGAAAGAAACCTTTGCATGTGCTCAATGATGGTGGAAGCACTCATAACTTCTTGGACATTGATGTAGTTAAAAAACTTGGTTGTAAAGTCTCCTAGTGCAACCTTATTTCACAAATTGCGGACGCCACTAAAATTACAGTTTTTTCTAAGATTACAGAAATCTCTTGGACAATTCAATGTACTAAATGCAACTGTGATGTTACGTTAATTCTCCTAGGGTGTTGTGATTTGGTGTTAGAAATTGAATGGGTTGTGACATTAGGAGATATTACATGGAATTTTGATAAGTTGTCAATGAAGTTCTTTTTCCAAGGCAGGAAACATGTACTAAGAGGGGCTACAACTAATGTTAAAATTGTGAGGAAACAACAATTGTACAAGGCTTTGGAAAGTAGTGTACATTTCTCCATGATACAATCTTACAGTCAAGAAACTGGTTTACTTCATTCTTTGAGAACACACGCTCCTAAAACTGATATCTCTGGTGACTTAGAGCAATTATTGCTGGAATTTGAAGATGTTTTCAAAAAACCAATAGATCTGCCCTTTCAAGAGATAGACATGATCACAAAATTTCACTTATACAAGGGGCCAATCCAATTAGTAATCGACCTTACAACTTTGGAAAACAGGAGAAAGATGAAATTGATAGATTAGTGAAAGAATCACTGAATAATGGTATTATATAGCATAGTAACAGTTCCTATGCCTGTAGTTTTGGTTGGCAAAAAGGATGGGTCTTGGAAACTATGTGTGGATTATAGAGACCTTAATAAAAATACAGTCAAAGATAAGTTTCTTATTTTTTTGTGGATGATCTTTTAGATGAACTGCATGGATTTGTGATATTCTTCAAGATGGATCTAAGAATTGGTTAGATATAACCAAGTTAGAATGTATCCTGGTGATATGCATAAGACTGCATTCAAGACATATGGAGGTCACTTTGAGCATTTGATTATGCCATTTAGGCTAACCAATTCTCCTGACATTTCAGGGATCGATGAATGATATTTTTGAGGAGTTTTGAGAAAATTTCTCCTTGTCTTCTTTAATGATATATTACTCTATAGTGCTAGTTTCCAAGATTATTTGTTACATTTAAAGCTTGTACACTCTACTATGAGGCATTACTCCTTATATGTCAAGAAATCCAAATACTATTTTGGTGTATCAAGAGTGAAATATTTGGGTCATTTTATCTTACACCAAAGAGTCAAGTCAACTGGTCCAACAAAGATTCCAGCAATTACCAAGTGGTCATTGCCCCAAAATCTATCTAAAACAATTAAGGGAGGTTTTTTGGGACTCTCAAGTTATTATAGGAAGTTTATCAAAGGATATGGCATTCTTGCTAAGTCCTTAACTAACATGCTGAAAAAGAATAATTTTAATTAAATCCTGTGACAAAATTAGTTTTTCAATCTTTAATGCTGTTTTTTTTTTCTAAGCAAAGAAAAGAAAGAAAAGAAAGAAAAGAAAAGAAGCAACAAAAGTTGAAAAAAAACTGAAATTACAAAAAACAAAGAAAAAAACATTCAAAAACTTTTTTCACTAAATTCATAAGATTTTAAAAAAACTTATAAATAAAAAAAATATTTTCAAATATAATTATAATATTATTTTAAATTAATTTTTAAATATTATTATTAATTATAAATTATTATTATAATATATAATTAAAATAAATATATTAATATTTTATAATTAATTATATTATAACATAATCTATTATATGTATAATATATAATCGATTATGTTATATATAATCGATTACATATATTTGATTAGGTTATAATATAATTAATTTTATTAATATTATATAATAAAATGAAAAATTATTTTAAATTAAAATTTATTTATAAAAATAAATTTATATAATAATAATAATAATAAATATTAAATAAATTTATATAATAATATTATTGAATAAAATATTTAATATAATTTAGTATTTATTAAAAAATATATTTTTATATATTAAAAATTTATATTAATTTAAATTTTTTAAATTTAATTTATATTTTAAAAAAATATTTTTATAAATTATTTTAAATATATTAATTTTAATTAAAATTATATCAATCAAATCATTTACAAATTTTTATAATTTTTATAAATTTTTTTCATTTTTTATTTTTTAAAACAAACAATTTTATTTTACACTTTCTTTTTCTTTAAATCTCTTTTTTTCTCTTCCTCAGTTCTATTCTCTAAAAGGAACACAACATAAAAGAGAAACTTCTGGCAACCTCTTTGTTAGCATTGTTGGACATCATGAAAATTTTTGCTGTTGAAGTGGAAGCTTGAGGGTCTAGGTTAGGGGCTGTGTTGATGCAAGATTATCATCGCTTGACATTTATTAGTAGAAGTTTGAATCTTCAACAACAGTTACTCTCCACTTATGAAAAGACTTGTTAGCAGTGATTTTTGCAGTTCAGAAAGAAGACATTACTTGTTTCCTAGGAAGTTCATTATCAGAACTGACCATAGCAGCCTCAAGTACATTCTTATTAGAGATTAACTACTATCTTTCAATAGCAGTGGCTTGTTAAGATCTTGGAATTTGACTTTAATATTGAATATAAGCAAGGAAGAGATAATGTAGTGGCAGAGTCTTTTTCTAGAATGGATTATGAGGATTCCATTGTATGCCACTCATAAACCCGATTCTAACCTACTGAACAAAACAAAATTGTCTTGGCAAACTGATCATTCTATACAGAAATTAATTGTAAATATCAAGGTTAATCTAGCTTCTCATAAGCACTTTGAATGGAAGAGGAATGAGTTAAGAAGAAAGGGTAAGTTGGTGATAGGCAAGGATGACGAGTTAAGGAAGATTTTACTCCAATGGCTACATGAATCAGATGTTGGTAGGCATTTGGGAAGAGATGTTGCCCTCAATTGATTGAAGGTTGTCTTGTAATTGAAGGTTGTCTTGTATTGGAGAGGCGTCACTAAGGACATTAAAACTCTCATCCAAGGATTCAGAGTATGTCAAACTTGTAAATCAGATAATTCTGCCTACCCTGGACTACTGCAACCTCTTCGAATTCCAGATAACTTTTGGCAACATATCACAATGGACTTCATTGAGGGATTGCCCAACTCTTATGGCAAACAAGACACTTTTGTTGTAGTTGACAGATTGAGCAAAGCAACCTATTTCATGGCTCTTTATCATCCTTTTACTGCTTTGGATGTGGCACAATCATTTTTGGATAATGTGTTTAAATTGCATGGGTTTCCAGACACAATAACTTCTGACAAGAATTCTGTTTTTGTTAGTATATGGCTTACCGAGGTGTAAAGGTGCAGTTATCCTCTTACCATCCTTAAACCGATGGTGAAACTGAGGTAGTGAATAGATGTGTGGAAATATTCGAGATATATGTGTTCTGACACTAAAAGAGTGGTTCAAGTGGTTGCCACTTGCTGAGTGGTGATATAATACTAGCTTTCATAATAGTATTCAAACCACTCCTTATGAAATTGTATTTGGCCAGCCACCTCATGTGTATCTTCCATATTTACCAGGAAATTATGATGTTGAGTTGGTGTATAGAAGTCATTAAAAAAGGGAGGAGATGCTCAGGTTATTGAAGTTCCACATGAAACGTGCTCAGGAGAGGATGAAGCAGTGTGCTGACAAGAAATTTCAGATTGGGGATAAAGCTTATGTGAAGTTACAGTCTTATAGGCAAGTTTCAGTGGCATATAGGAGTAGTGCTAAGCTACCTCCTAAGTTTTCTTGACCTTTTCTCATGGTGGATTAAGTAGGTCTAGTCGCGCACAAGTTGGAATTTCCAGCTCAATCTCAAATTCATAATGTTTTTTATGTTTCCTAATTAAGAAAACAGGTTAGTAATGTCCCTGTTTCTGCTACATTACCATATGCATCAGTGCTAGAGGATACTACGATAGAACATGAAGCTATTTTGGATAGGATGACAGTGAAAAGAAGGAATCATGTTGTGACCAAAGTACTTATGAAGTGGAAACATTAGTTACTCGAGGAAGTTACTTAGGAATTCTATTTTGATTTGAAGCAGAAGTTTCCTCAATTCAATTCTTGAGAACAAGAACGTTGTTAAGAGGGAGGATTTGTTATAGACAATTATAAGTAGGACTTATTTTTGTAAATTTTGTTGTGTGGATAAGCTATATATAGATTATCACAACAGAATATGTTGAATTCACAAATAAAAATATTTCTGCACTATTATTCTCTTTGTTAAAACAAATCAATACATTGTTTGGGTTCCATTCCATTCCCTGAAATCCCTATCATCCAAGTTCTTCATTTCTCTAGATTCCTAGAACTGCTATATCAGAAATAGTGTTGAAAATGAGTCTTAGTATTGGAATCATGAAGTGAGGGGTTGGCCATGATCTTTTGGGAGTGAACTGCTCTAAAAACCTGAAGTTGACTAGTAGATTTGAGTGGTAGAATTAGGTTTTTGGGGAAAGGGTTTTGGTTCAGAGGGAGATTAAAGGTTTTGGAAAGGCAAGGAGAATTATAAAGGGTGTATAAAGCTGTCATAGAAGCGGTAATGATGTTAACTGAACCTGTTAATCTCTGTTATCTGTAATTATTACAATAGCTAAAAAGATAAAATATTCAAAGTATCAAAGTATCAACATTTTCTTTTGCAGAGATTGGTTTAGTGTGATGGGGGCAAGGCAATAACATGAGAAAAAGAAAAGTAAGACCATACAACAATGGAGGGACATTGTCAAAAGTCAAAACAAAGGCTATCTTGGAAATCACTAAAAAAAGTAACAATTTTGATACATAAAAGCATAACCCATATGAAATAATTAAACAACATGAAAGTGATCATTAATTCATTAAGCGAAAGCTTACCAGAAGAGAAGTTCAAAGCAGCTGAAACCCACAAAACTGGAACATGTGCAAGTCTCAGATCAACTTCAACCTCGTGAGGTAATTGTCATTTGGTTTCTCGAGTGCTTTTGTTATCTATTTTTGAAACACCTATTTGATTTTATTCAGTGATACACATCAAGTTTTTTTTTTAAATTAACTTATAATTAAAAAATATATAGTGTGATTTTTCAAAAAGGTTTGAGATAAACGTGGTCCATCAAATTAGACTGAACCAATTAATTTAGTTGTATCCATCCTTGTGCTTAAGTGTTGTGGTTCATAAAAGAGATCACAAAAATAAAACGAAGGCTAGTGCTCAATATGTTGTTCATGGAGATTCTCAATGGTTATTGCAATATACAAACTTATAACATAATGTACAAAACCATCAAAATTTGGTATATAGTTAATTTTTAAAATATTTATATTAGGGACTTCATCTCTAATTATATATGGACTATGTTGTATTTACACTAGACCAAAAGTTAATGAAATTACATCTTTAATAATTGTTATAAAATACAAATGTAATCGATTTAATTGTTAGATTTTATATTTTTATTAATTAGATTATTTGAATAAAATATAAAAATTATTAAATAACTTATTTTTAACATACAATATGATATATAAAAATATGTAAATATTAATTATTAATAAAATATTTACAAAAGTTTAAATTATATGAAATTGATATATAGTATTACTAAGATATTCTCATGAAATTCAGTACTTGATTAAATTTGTATTTGTGTACACTTATAAATCTAACTGTTTGAATTATAGATTTTGTAAAAAATATTGAAACAAGTTAGTAACTTCTGTTTGCTAATCCCACTAGCCGAAACCATGTAGTTTTATTGGATATTTTATATTTGAATAAGAAAAAGAATATGTTGGACATCCATACAATTCTAGTGTGAATATGCATAATGTGAAAGGTGTAACATCCCAAAAATACAAATAAACAAAGTAATTCACTAAATCATGCATCATCATTATCATAATAACATCTACTCAGATAAAGATCATACAAGCAAAAGATGAATATATGCATATATAGTCATCCTCAAAAAGTTGTACAAAGTTAAACACATGCCCCGACAAGCAGGCAGTCTCAGATTACAAAAGAAATAAAGCGACTAAGGGGTCTAGCTTTTCTCGGCTTGGCCCCATTGCTCGAAGCAACGTCTCTCTCGTTATCCGCTCCGTGTCAAAACACGATCATAGCAGGTACAAATTCAAACCATGAAAGAAAAGGGGTAAGCCAAAAATCAATATTTCCATAATTAAGTCTATACATGAACATTAATTTAATCATCCACATTATTCAATCAATCAGCCTACCGAAGGCTATGGCAATCACAATCACACACATCGGTCGACGACTTAGGAAGAGCTGTATGGACTCGAGACAGTTGGAACTAACACCGATACACGACATGGGGATTAAATATTATATCTCAACCTCTACCACCATGTGAGTCGGGGTGAAAGAATTAGGCATTTTCCAGTAGGTCATCCTAATCCAATCTCAGTCGACTTCTCACAGCCGATGGCCGGTGTCTACGTGACTCGATCATCGGTGAAGTCCGAATATTCCATCGGAAATCCCTAGTCCATACACACTACTATTATCACATACAAGCACAACACACCACAATCATTCAAACTTGTTCCACCTCAATATAACCCATTGGCCTTACTTGCCGGGTACCTCATGAAATTATCCCTCCGGCCTTACCGCCAAGTAACCCCTCAAATATCTTCATCACAACATATCATTCCTCAATTTCACATCATATAGATCAACATATATCAATCTCATATAACACTAAGTCATACATTCTTCAATTTCATAAAAGAAACACAATCGGGTGCGGGGGTTCTCGCTAGGCGAGAACATATCTCGCTCAGGCGAGACCGAGCCGTAACCAATTCTTCGCCATCTGGAAGGGTCTCGCTTAAGCGAGACCAGGGCTCGCCTGTGCGAGAGTTGGACAGAGACCAACTCTTGCCACTGGAAGACTCTCGCCTAAGCGAGAACAGGGCTCGCTTGGCGAGGGCTGACCAAAATTGGACAGCATCTCCCCTAAAACTTGGTCATTTCCCAACTTTGACCTGCTCAATTTACACAGTTTATAGCAGACAGTTCATCACCAGCTAAAGCAATACAATCATACTCAGTTTGGGGCATTGGTCATCCCATTCAACATTCATTCATTACATAGAACAATTCCTGCCAATTTCTACTCATTAACTACTCACATTCATCACAACAAGTTGAGATTCAATCAAATTCATATCCAAATGACATTCATCATACACATAACAGTATATTCCAATTCACTTCTACTCAAATCAAGTTTAATTCAACAATTTATGAACTAAATGGTATTTCAACATAATGCATCAAGCTCACAAAAGAGAAACTCAATTTAACGCACAAAATGTCTTTCGCTTCACCTTAGCTAAAAAAAAAAGGCACCTAAGCAGAACTGGGAATTTCCCACTTTTCATTGAAGCTTTTAAAGAGACTAAATTTAAGACTTCCCCTTACCAATTGCTCCTGCAGTTCCTCTATCACCAAAAGTGCTCCTTTTTCCTCTTAGTACTCTAGGGGTACCTAAACGCAAAACGACGAACATTAGCACTGTCCCAACACTTCACAGAGGAAGAGCAAGCCCAAAAACAGCGCCTGCGACATGAAATTGCGCGAAGAACGAAAATCCCCAAATTGGAACCCTAAAAAGGTGCGAATTTGAAAACTCACCTAATCGAAGATTCTGATCGGTGCAAAACGTTGCTCTCGTGACGCTCGTCGCGTAGGCGGTCTCCGCTCTTCAATCGGACAACAAACCGTCAAGAAATCGAAGGGAGAAAGGAAGAAGAGAAAAGAGCTCTAGAGAATGAGTGAAAGAGGAGAGATAGTGTTCTTTGAATAATGAAGAACAAAAGGAATTAAATACTTAAGGACGTGGGTCCCACTCTTTTGTTCCTTAATATTTTAATACTCTATCCCTTTCTCAGTCAATTATTTTGTAGGTTCTTACATTCTCCCCAACTACAAAATTTTCGTCCACGAAAATGAAACTCACCAAGCAAAAAGATGCGGGTAAACCTTCCTCATCTGCTCCTCCAACTCCCAAGTGGAATCACCAGTTTTAGTATCCCACAACACTTTGACCATGCGATGGTCTTTCTCCTGAGCTGCCTGAGGTGAGCGTCTATGATCTGATGGGAGTGGCCTCAAAAGACAAGTCCTCTCGATATGTACCTCATCGGACTCCAAAATGTGACTTGGATCAAATATGTACTTCCTCAGTCGGGAGACATGAAAAACACTATGCAATCCAGACGGAGGGGAGGTAGAGCTAGCTCATAAGCTCTTGGTCCAATCCTCACGAGAATCGATATGGCCCAATAAACTTAGGAGTCGGCTTCCTTGGCTTCATGACTCTGCCTACTCCGAGTCATAGGTGTCACCCTCGAAACACATGCTCTCCTACCTCAAACTCTAAGGGTCTCCTCCTCGATCCGCATATGACTTCGACGACTCTGTGAAGTCTTCATCCTTGCTGAATCATCTTCACCTTCTCGGTAGTCTGCTGAAGTAACTCGAGGCCCACCACTACCTTCTCTCCATCCCGAAACCAACACAGAGGAGTCCTACACTTCCTTCCATACAACGCCTCATAGGGTGCCATCCCAATGCTAGAGTGGAAACTATTATTATAAGTGAATTCAACCAAGGGTAAGATCTCATCCCGGCTACCAAGATGGTCTAGCACACAAGATCTCAACGGATCCTCCAAAGTACTGTATCGTCCTTTCGGATTGCCCATCTGTCACGAGGGTGATAGGTCGTACTCAATCTCAATCTGGTACCCAAGGTCGCTTGTAGAGTCCGCCAAAAGCGAGAGGTGAGCCAGGGATCTGCGTCGACACTATCTTGGAGGGGATGCTAGTGCGGTCTTACTATCTCTCGATGTACAAGCGTGCTAGCTCTGTCCATAGAAGTCCTCGAGTTCACGGGTAGGAAGTGTGCACTCTTAGTCGGTCTGTCCACGATCATCCATACTTGAGTCGTGCCCTAAGGCTGTCAGTGGTAGGTGGGTGATGAAATCCATAGCTATCTTGTCCCACTTCCATTACGGTACCTCTAGCTGTCTGAAGCATACCACCTGGCCTTTGGTGCTCTATCTTTGCCTTCTGACAAGTCAAACAGCTAGCCACATACATGGCTATCTCCTCTTCATACCGAGGCCACCGGAAGGATTTCTTCGAGGTCTCGATACATCTTAGTCATGCCGGGATGCGGACTAAGCCTACTCTTGTGCCCTTCTTCTAGGACCAACTTCTTCCTCTGCTGCATCATCGGGTATACACACCACCCTCTGAATCTCAAGATCCCATCGACCCCACTAGAAACTCCCGAGGCTGTCCCTCACTGAGGCTATCAACTATGCCCTCAGGTGGGCATCAACGCTTGCCTTTCCTTGACCACCTCAATAAAATCACTTGGTGACTACCGGTTCATCTGCAGTCGATGTGGTCGGCGAGAGAACTCTACAGCGAGGTTAAGGTCTCTAAAGCTGCTCGATCAACTCATGTTCCCTTACCATCGGTGCAAACATGCCAATGGTCTTCCTACTCAAAGCATCTGCAACCACATTGGCCTTGCCTGGGTGGTACATCAGCCGAAAGTCATAATCTTTCGGGAGCTCCATCCACCTTCTCGCCTCATGTTCGGCTCCTTACGATCAAAGAGGTACTTTAGACTCTTATGATCACTTGAACACCTCAAACTTGGCCCCAAACAAGTAATGCCTCCGGATCTTCAAGGCAAACACCACAGTTGCCAATTCCAAATCATGGGTGGGATAGTTCTTCTCATGATTCTTCAATTGTCTAGAAGCATAAGCCACCACCTTATTGTTCTGCATCAAAACACAACCCAACCCCATAAGAGATGCATCACAAAAGACTTCAAAAGTGTCCTCTGGGTTTGGGATAACCAGGATGGGAGAACTGGTCAACCTTTCCTTCAGCTCTAAGAAACTCTGCTCACACTTGTCTGTCCAGGTGAAAGGTTGATCCTTCCTGGTCAATCTGGTCAGAGGGGCTACTATCTTAAAAAAGCCATCTATGAATCTCCTGTAGTAGCCTGCTAAACCCACAAAACTCCTTATTTCTGACACAGACTTAGGGCGCTCCCACTGAAGTACTGCCTCCACTTTGGAGGGATCCACAAAAATGCCCTCCGTTGATACAACATGCCCCAAGAACTTCACATCACTCAGCCAAAACTCACATTTGGACGGTTTGGCATACAGCGCTTCTCTCTCGGAATGCCCAAAGCTGTCCTCGGGTGTTCTCCATGCTCCTCAACACTATGCGAGTAGATGAGGATGTCATCTATAAAGACTACCACAAACTTATCCAGAAAGGGTCTGAATATCCTATTCATGTAGTCCATGAAGATGGCTGGCGCATTAGTCACCCCAAATGGCATTACCACATACTCATAGTGGCCATATCTGGACCTGAAAGCTGTCTTACGCACATCTTCGACTTTCACCAAAATCGATGATATCAGGACCTCAAATCTATCTTGGAGAACACTTGTAGCCCCATGCAAATGATCCATCAAGTCATCTATCCTGGGCAATGGATACTTGTTCTTGATGGTCAACTTGTTCAGTGCTCGGTAGTCTATGCACGGTCTGGATCCTCCATCCTTCTTCTTCACCGATAACACTTGGTGCTCCCCATGATGATACACTAGGCACGATGAGCTGCTTATCTAGAAGATCTTCTATCCGCTTCTTCGGTTCACTCGGCTCAGTGGAGCCATCCTGTGAGGTGCCATAGAAATTGGTCTGCTCCGGTACTAGATCTATAGAAAACTCCACCTCTCTTTTAGGAGGTAAACCGGGCACTTCCTCTGGAAATACATCTGTAAAATCTTTAACCACCGGTATATCCACTCCTGGTCCCTCTCCTCCTCCACATGGGTTAGGATCATAAAACACTGAGCTCCATCAACTATATCCTTCCATGCCTGCTGAGCTGAAACCAACTCTACATCTCCTGGGTCTGGGAAAAACAACTGCTTCAAGCCACAGTCTATCAAAACCCTATTGGTAGATAGCCAATCCATGCCTAGAATCACATCTAGGTCCTTCAAAGGTAAACAAATTAAGTTCACCTTTGACTTGCGTCCTTCAACAATCATAGAAGCGACCTATGCACACTCTAGAAGCAATCACCAAGTTAGATGTTGGTGTAGAAACACATAAATCTAGCTGGAGATCCTGAGCCAGTAGCTCGGTTCCTCCACACATCTATTTGACACGAAGGAGTGTGTCGCCCGAGTCAAACAACACATGCAACACATGACCGGCTATAGAGCACGCACCTTGGACCAGGCGAGTACAGTGAGAAGCTTACGCACCGTGATGGAAAACACTCGCGCCGTTGCTCTAGGTCTAATCCCCTATCGGGATGGGGTGGCTGCGGAGCTCTAATAGGAGCGACTCCCCTCCTCTCACCACGGTGTTTGGCAAGGTGTCCTATCACGCCACAAGTGAAACACCTCACTGTGGTCTGGCCAGGAGCAGCCTTGGTGAGCTAGGTCTTTGTCCTCACGCATCTGAAACATCTCATCCCCATAGGGCCGAGTGCATCTTGAACTACTACCCCTCAGCTGCTTGGAGGCGAGTGTAGGGCGTCCTACTGCTCGGCTCTAGCCACGCCTACCGCTGGCCCTCCCACCGAGGCCTCACGGTCCGACATTTCAGGCCACCGAGTCTTTCTGCGATCTTGGCTCTCTCCACCAAGATGGAAAAGTCCATGACATACATAGGTACCACAATCACCTTCGACTCTTGCCTCGAGGCCCTCCTCAAACTTGCTTTGCACTGACCACTCCTCAGTGCGGCTCTGTGAAGTAAAATCTAGACGGATGCTCAAGCGAGCGACATACTCATGCCTTTGTTAAGGTCGCCTGCTCTAACTCGAAACTTCGGCCTCCTTTGCAAACTTGGCACTAGCTGGGAAGTACTTGCTGAGAAACTTTCTCCTGAAACCCTCCGGCTAATCTCCTCATCTCGACGACCATCGGTCTTTTCACCCCTTTCCACGGAACTCTGCTTCTCCCTCCGGCATGTAGGCGACAAAGCCTACCTTCTTCTCCTCTGGGCATTACAGTAACATCAAAAATCTTCTCTATATTCTCCATCCGGAGGTTAGCTTGATGCGGGGTAGAGTCTCACTGCAAACTTAGGAGGCCCATGCTTGAGAAAGTGCGCCGATAAAGCTCTGTACATGTGGTGGTGGCCAGAAGATGAGGTTTGGTGGGTTTGCATTGCTTCTTCTTTGTGGCGCCAAAGTAGCCTCTCTGGAAGCACTGCAACTCCTGCATAGCGACTGATCTTCTTGAGCCATGGCGACTCCTGCTTGCTTTGCATGGTAGTAGCCATAAGCTCTATGGCTCTGAACATCCGGTTCATATCGGGTCGAGGGAGGAGGCTATGCAGGTGGCATTCTAACAATACAAGATGTAATCAAGAAGTCAAACACTTATCATAGAAACACATCGGAGTTCTAACACACAACTAGCATAATAAGCCCTGACCCTCCAGGTTATCACGAGAATCTAGCTGCTCACGATACCATAAATGTAACATCCCAAAAATACAAATAAACAAAGTAATTCACTAAATCATGCATCATCATTATCATAATAACATCTACTCAGATAAAGATCATACAAGCAAAAGATGAATATATGCATATACAGTCATCCTCAAAAAGTTGTACACGATTAAACACATGCCCAGACAAGCGAGGCGGTCTCAGATTACAAAAGAAATAAAGCGACTAAGGGGTCTAGCTTTTCTCGGCTTGGCCCCACTTGCTCGAAGCAACGTCTCTCTCGTTATCGCTCCAGTGTCAAAACACGATCATAGCGAGTACAAATTCAAACCATGAAAGAAAAGGGGTAAGCCAAAAATCAATATTTCCATAATTAAGTCTATACATGAACATTAATTTAATCATCCACATTATTCAATCAATCGACCTCACCGAAGGCTATGGCAATCACAATCACACACATCGGATCGACGACTTAGGAAGACTGTATGGACTCAAACAGCTGGAACTAACACCTGATTCACGACATGGGGATTAAATATTATATCTCAACCTCTACCACCATGTGAGTCGGGGTGAAAGAATTAGGCCTTTTCAGTAGGTCATCCTAATCCAATCTCAGTCGACTTCTCACAGCGATGACGGTGTCTACGTGACTCGATCATCGGTGAAGTCCGAATATTCCATCGGAAATCCCTAGTCCATACACACTACTATTATCACATACAAGCACAACACACCACAATCATTCAAACTTGTTCCACCTCAATATAACCCATTGGCCTTACTTGCCAGGTACCTCATGAAATTATCCCTCCGGCCTTACCGCTAAGTAACCCCTCAAATATCTTCATCACAACATATCATTCCTCAATTTCACATCATATAGATCAACATATATCAATCTCATATAACACAAGTCATACATTCTTCAATTTCATAAAAGAAACACAATCTGGGTGCGGGGGTTCTCGCTAGGCGAGAACATATCTCGCTCAGGCGAGACCAGGCCGTAACCAATTCTTCGCCACTTGGAAGGGTCTCGCTTAAGCGAGACCGGGACTCACTTGTGCGAGAGTTGGACGAGACCAACTCTTGCCATCTGGAAGACTCTCGCCTAAGCGAGAACGAGGGCTCGCTTAGGCAGGGCGACCAAATTGGACAGACATCTCCCTAAAACTTGGTCATTTCCCAACTTTGACCTGCTCAATTTACACGTTTATAGCGAGCAGTTCATCACCGAGTTAAAGCAATACAATCATACTCGGTTTGGGGCATTGGTCATCCCATTCAACATTCATTCATTACATAGAACAATTCACTGCCAATTTCTACTCATTAACTACTCACATTCATCACAACAAGTTGAGATTCAATCAAATTCATATCCAAATGAAATTCATCATACACATAACAGTATATTCCAATTCACTTCTACTCAAATCAAGTTTAATTCAACAATTTATGAACTAAATGGTATTTCAACATAATGCATCAAGCTCACAAAAGAGAAACTCAATTTAACGCACAAAATGTCTTTCGCTTCACCTTAGCTAAAAAAAAGAGGCACCTAAGCAGAACTGGGAATTTCCCACTTTTCATTGAAGCTTTTAAAGAGACTAAATTTAAGACTTCCCCTTACCAGTTGCTCCTGCAGTTCCTCTATCACCAAAAGTGCTCCTTTTTCCTCTAAGTGCTCACTTAGTACTCTAGGGGTACCTAAACGCAAAACGAGCGAACATTAGCACTGTCCCAACACTTCACAGAGGAAGAGCAAGCCCAAAAACAGCGCCTGCGACATGAAATTGCGCGAAGAACGAAAATCCCCAAATTGGAACCCTAAAAAGGTGCGAATTTGAAAACTCACCTAATCGAAGATTCTGATCGGTGCAAAACGTTGCTCTCGTGACGCTCGTCGCGTAGGCGGTCTCCGCTCTTCAATCGGACAACAAACCGTCAAGAAATCGAAGGGAGAAAGGAAGAAGAGAAAAGAGCTCTAGAGAATGAGTGAAAGAGGAGAGATAGTGTTCTTTGAATAATGAAGAACAAAAGGAATTAAATACTTAAGGACGTGGGTCCCACTCTTTTGTTCCTTAATATTTTAATACTCTATCCCTTTCTCAGTCAATTATTTTGTAGGTTCTTACAAAAGGCTAAAAAAAAGTCCACTTATTTGATTGAAGTTGCATGAGAATTACGTTATTAGGTTATTACGTCCTTCTCAACATGATTGAGATGGAGTTAAGAAGCAAAATGCTCTTTCATCGGCCTGTGGATCTTTACAAATTTGCTTATGAAGATTATAAACTTCTATCAACAAATCTCTTTCTTGTTATACTCAATTCAAAGTTTGACTTCTAACTAGATAATACTATCTAAATTGGAGGAAATAAGAATGCAAAATGGAAAAGTTTGCAGATGAACTATATTACCTGCAATTCATGCGGATGCAGACTCATAATTTTGGTAAACTTTTAATGTAAGTTTTTTTATACTTGATTCTGACAACTTACGGATTAAGTGGTTTTTACCTATGGTGGTTTCCATAGTTTGTCCATAACTCGTATCACCAATTCAAATTCAAACTAAAATCTAATACTTATTACTTTTATAGATTATTACCAAGTCTAATTTAATCCAAAATCTAATACTTTTACTTTTACTAGTTATCATCAAACCCAATTCAACTTAAAATCTAATTATTTTGCTTTTATAAGTTGTGCATTATTTAATAGATTGATTAAATTGTTGTTATATAATGCTAAGAAATTTTAATGTATCTTTGTGTGTGTGGGCTAACCCATTTAACCTGTGGGTTTTGTGGGTGGATGTGGTTTATAAAAATTAAAGACTGTGTAAAATGCAGGCTATATGAACTTTTTTTTATAGTTCGATTTTGTGCAGGTGTTGGCTTAAACATGAGTACATATCCGTATGCCTAGCTCTAACAGTGTTAATTTATAATTGTGCTTATCATCTATGTAAAAAGACGTCAAGTGTTTGTATCATATTAGGAACACTTGTGTTTTACATGATCTATTATAAATACTTCCTTTTGTCTTATATACTTGGCACAGTCATATTTATACTTTGTTATTTAATGAGCACCTATAAAAACAATGACATGCACTTGAAGAAGATATGTGCAAGTAGTTATATAAGCACAAGCCTTGAAAATGACATGTAAATGTATATATAAACTCTTCATGTGTCTTTTGGCTCTCGGATGTCCAGTGTAGGTCTTCTAAGGCTTATAGAATATTCTTTAATTCCTTTATAATATTCTATATTCTATAAAAAGCTTAGATTTTATTTTTGCTCTTTATCTATTCCTTCATTTTTAGTTTTCTCTCTAAAAATTCTTTGAAACTCCTTTTTTATTTCTTCTTTTTTTTTCTTTTCCTTATCATGCTTCTTGTATTTATTCTTGTTTCCCTTTGCATTTGCTTTCTCCTTCCCCAATAGATTCCTCTCAAATCCTAATCACACCAATCTAGAAAAAGACTCAAGTCAAGATGGAGTTTTTGAGAATCCCTTATGTCTTCTCCATCAAGAAGATCATCTAATGACATGTGTCTTGTTGGTGGGTTTGATGCACTTCGTCTAAAGCTTAAGTCTAACATTTAAAGCCTTAAATGTTTTATCATTGTTGTTGTTATATGATATGATTATTTCTTTAGTCAATTAGGTCTTCTTTTGATTATATAACTAGTCTATATATACTCTAACCTATTAAGTTAGCAAAGTATGAATTAATACATGCTTGTAAATTCATATTGATCATCCTTAAAATTCGCTTTCTTTAGATTCAGAGTGTTTTATTTGTAAACTTTCTATAATCATTATGTTATGCTTTTGTATGTGTTCATCAAGAATGAGTTTATAGATATATCATTTTCTTCTCATCACATTGTGTCTTTGATCTTTCCGTACGTGCTATTGTTCAACATTTACTAGACTTTCTAGTATTTCCTTGTGCATTTCTATATGAGTTTCTTGATGAGATACTTAATACTTGTTAGAATAAAGATGCCAAGTTCAAAAGGGTGGGGTGAATTGAACCTTTTAAATTTTTTGAAATTGTTGAATGAAAAAAATTATTCAATAAATTTGTTGAACAAATAGCAATAAACTAGTTCTTAAGATGAAGAGAGAACACGAGAGAGCAAGAAAAAAATATGCACAAGGAATTATACTAGTTCACTAAACTAGAGTTACATTCATTTGCTTAGCTACGTAGTCAAGGCACATCACTATAACTTTCAGGTTTTACAGTCCCACAGTAAAACAAGAAAGAAAAAAGAATCAAGACACATATAATCTTCAAACTTACAAAACTTGATTCATCCTGTTGCAATACTCTATTATAAGAAAAACTTGGAAACCCTATCCAGGTCATAATCCTTACAACAAAATACAGTAGTTACAAGAACAAATTCTCCTAAAGAATGTGTAAGCACTAATGAGTAAGCAAGTGAAGAATTAGGTTCTCTTCTTGAACCAAAGTATTAATCTTGAATTGCAAGAAAGAAAATTCCAAGAAGTTGTAATAAACTCAATCTTAGTTCTCTCGTGGTAGGAAAAATCATTTTTAAACTATTGCATTTCTTTTCCTTTGGTTTAGAAACAAGAGATATATATAGAATATATTTCTAAGATGTTTAATCGATTAAAAAACTCTCAAAGAACCATTTAGAGTTTAAATGAATTAAAAATAAAACTTAATGTGTTAAAATCATTTTTAAGTAATTTTAATAGATTAAAATAGGAAGATTCAAAAATAGAATCAAAGATTTAGTATTTTAATCGATTAAAAAATAGTGACATGAATTATTCTTGGTTTTTAACTATTTTTAATAATTTAATACTTTAACTTATTAGAATATTTTTTTTCTAGCTTTTCCAGCAAACCAATAACGTTCTAGCTTTTCCAGCAAACCTATAACGTTCTAATTTAATAAAATCATGCTTTAATCAATTAAAAGTTTTACTTCAACCAAAAATAATTCTCCATCATATCACAAAGTTTTTCAATTCAATCTTCGATCAAATCATGATAAAGAGAACTTACAATAATAAAACTTACACATGCTTCATCATGATCAATGAACTTCTAAGCCTTCTCTTGCTTCAAAGTGTCTTTAAGGAGTGTTGAGCATCATCATGTACTTGAATTCATCAAATAAAGCATGTAGTCACTTGTAAAAAAATCTCCCTATTTTGATGAAAACAATTATTTGATCTAATTCATAATTCAATTGACATACAACACAACACACACAAAACACAACAGTCTCATTAGCAGTCTCATATGCACAAAGAACAATTTGATGCCCTCAATTTGATTGTCCAGATGTTGAAACCGAGATGCACAAAACTCTTGATATGTTCTTTTGATCATTAGCAATCATATCCATTCTTGATTGCAGAAACTTCTCAAATTGAGATATGAGGATCTTTGTCCATTAGTGGAACATTATCATATGGTTATCTTATTGGGTTTCACTTGGACCTCTATTTCATTTGTTGTAGACTTGGAATCTTGATTTGCATTAGGTTCAACAGCTTCATCAGCATCTTTTACATCATCCTTCGTAGTCCAAGAATCATTTGTCAAACCCCATTTTTTGAAGAGTAACATTGGTGATCTCATTTGTTTTTCTAATTATGCATAAAACTTCACCATCCATATTATCCTTGAAGTGAATGAGAATCTTCATAGGAAAACCTAAAGTTAGTGAGTCTCTTAAATTTTATCATATGATCCTTGATTACATATATTTAGTTGATCTTGAGCATGTTGTGAATTCCATACATAAGAATTAAGTCTCCTTCATTCAATAAGGCATGACTACTCCTCCGGAGATGAGCTACCATACAATAATAAACAACAAAAGTCTCTATTCTAGCTTCAAACCACTTATATTTAAACTCTTTACAAATATTATTATTTTTATGAGACTACTAAAAAATTGAACCTTATTGAAATTTACATTAGCACTCACCTTTGTTAAAGAAATATAAATATGTTATGTTTGATTTCTCTTATCTAAAATAGTTTCTATTTTACCTTTTAAGAAAATTTAAAACACAATTTGATTATTATGAAAATAAAAAATTGTCACAATTAAAGGCTTTGACATCGTATCAGGAAAAAAAATTAATACGGCGTTAACTTTGATAATAAAACCCATGTAATCAAATTCTAGTTATATTTAAAAAACTCAAATACATAAAATGATATTAATTAATTTCTAACCAATTTTTTTGTACTAAATTTATGATAATATGATAAAAATAAAATACTAACTTCAAATCAATATTGATTGAAACTAGTATTGTTCTCTTAAGTAAAATTGTTTGTAATTCGAATATTGATAATATCATTTTAAATATAAAATATCACTTATAATAAAAAAATTACATGTAAAAGAGTTTGTAAGTAATGATAAAGAGGAGAAAGATGTGACATGTGTATATGATTGCACAACCATGTCTTTCGCTTATTTCAGTTATCATCAGCATTAGACTCGCTACTTGTTTGTGTTGTGGACCATAATCACATGCACAATGCAAAAACAACACTTTGCTCTCATATCTCACTCCACAACTTCTTCAATCCTCTTTCTGCACTACTTTCTCTCATGGTCTTCGATTGCAGATTTATTGTGTTCATACAACATCCATAAATGGCTTTCATGAGGCTTGGATCAAAATCAGATGCATTTCATCGTGAGGGTCAAACATGGTACAAAATTTTATCAACTCAAACCAATATTACATATCAATACTACTCCAATGGGTTGTAACTTGTGTTAGTGAATCTCATATATTTTTCTTAATTCTTTGGATTAGGATTTTTCAGTTTCATATGCAATGTCCTAAGATTATAATTTATAATTAACATATGGTCTTTTCAAAAATCACATATTCTCTACATTCAAGTCAAATCGCAAGATCATGTGTCGTACAACTTCATGCTCAACAAACAGTAAAAATTAAAGTTGTTTCATGTGCATGTCATATGACTTATGTTAAAAGATTATCACTATGCCCCTTAAAAATGACAAAACAGGAAATTTATGGCCAAGTTCGTTGAGGGTTGAAGGTCTAATATTTCCTAAGGATTCAATTTTTATGACATTGCATTATAATTAAGGACTGATGTATAATGTTCTGCATTATCTACCATGTTTTTCAATTATTTTGTATGTGATTTTACTACGTAAAAATAATCTCAAAATAAAGAAGATGCACTGAAAAACTTGTCTTTTATAGAATTTGTAGTATGGATGTTGCTCTTAATTTGTAAATTGAATTATTCTTTATGCCCAGGAATTGCACAACGGGACTTCCAAGTGATGTTATTGTTAAAGTAGGTGAAACAACTTTTTTTCTTCACAAGGTGCATTTTTTTTATTGAACATTTCTTTGTTTATAAATTTTATTATTATTAATTTTCTTTCTATTATATGTCTTTCTTGGCCTTAACCATGCATTCATACTCATGTTGGATCTTGACTTATTTTTGCATTTATGATTTTGGTGTTGCAGTTCCCATTACTTTCTAGAAGTGGATTACTTAAGAAACTCATTGCTGATTTCACAAATAAGGATGGATCAAATTGTGTTTTACAACTTGATGATGTTCCTGGTGGAGATAAAACATTTGAGCTTGTAACCAAGTTTTTCTACAGTGTAAAAATAGAAGTCACAGCATCAAATGTAGTTAGTCTAAGATGTGCAGCAGAGCACTTACAGATGAATGAAAACTATGGTGAAGGGAATCTAATTGCAAAGACTGAGGCATTTCTTAACGAAGTCTTCAGTAATTGGTCAGACTCTATAAAGGCTCTTCAAACATGTGAGGAAGTTAAAGCTTGTGCAGAAGAGTTACACATTGTTTCAAGATGCATTGATTCATTAGCAATGAAGGCATGTTCTGACCCAAACATGTTGAATAGACAAGTGGAAGGACATGATTGCTCTAAGAACTCAACTCAAGATCCTGCGTTATGGAATACAATTTCTTCTGAGACTAAATCACTATCTCCAAGTGATGATTGGTGGTATGAGGATTTGTCTTTGTTAAGTTTACCCTTATTTAAGAGACTTATTTTAGCCATTGAAGGAAAGGGTATGAAACCAGAGAATGTTGCTGGATCCCTCATATATTATATTAAGAGGTTTATCCCTTTTATGAATAGGCAAGCAAGTTTCAACGATAAAAATAGTGTCAACCAAGGAACAACTAGTACTAGTACAATTTCTGAAACAGATCAAAAGGCATTGCTTGAAGAAATTTTGGGTTTGCTTCCTAGTAAAAAGGGGGTCACACCCTCAAAGTATCTACTCTGGTTGCTCCGCACAGCCATGATATTACATGCAAGTCCATCATGCATAGAAAACTTAGAGAGAAGAATCGGGTCACAACTTGACCAAGCTGAGCTTATGGATCTTCTCATTCCAAATATGGGACACTCGGTTGAGACCCTTTATGATATAGACTGCATTCATAGGATTATTGAACATTTTATGTCTATATACCAGGCTACAACTGCATCAACTTCTCCATTCAAAATTGAAGAAGGGCCATTGGTAGCTACAACTGATGTTCTTGCACCTATGACAATAGTGGCAAATTTAATAGATGCATATCTTGCTGAGGTGGCTCAAGATGTTAATTTGAAGTTGCCTAAGTTTCAGGCCCTTGCTTCTGCAATTCCAGATTATGCTAGGCCATTGGATGATGGTTTATATCATGCAATAGATGTGTACCTTAAGGTACGTAAGACCATGTTGAAGCCCTCGTCTTCACTTTTTTTTAATGTATCAAGTTAACCAAATGGTCTCAGTTGTGACGTATAACTATTTTGATTAAAAAATGGCCTTAAAATACATGAAGGGCAAATATAAAGTATAATTTTGAAAGAACTTTAAGTTTCTATAATTTAGTAATTTTGTGAATAAACCTCACATTAAAATAAATGTTTAGCAGTATTATTTTATTATTATGTTTTTATGTTAATTTGATAATTCTAATGTAACACATTTATGACAAATACAGACACATCCTTGGCTCGTAGATTCTGAGAGGGAGCAATTTTGTAGACTCATGAACTGCCAAAAACTCTCATTGGAAGCAAGCACCCATGTAGCAAAAAATGAAAGAATACCACTTCGAGTGATTGTTCAAGTCCTCTTTTTTGAACAGCTTCGACTTCGCACATCAATTTCTAGCTGGTTGTATGTTTCAGAGAATCTTGAGAATACACAAAAGTCCAATGGAAATCCTGACCTCCCAAGGAATAATGATAATGATCAACTAGACCCAACACATGGTGCTGAAAACTTGAAAGACCTTGTCTCTGAGCTTGAAAAAGAATGTTCTTGCATGAAGAGTGAGCTTCAAAAGTTGGCTAAGACAAAGAAAAGTTGGAGCATTTTCCCAAAAATCTTTTGTAGAAAAAATTCTTAATGTTTCATATTAATCTAATACAACCAGTGGTTGCAAATGCACCATCATACTCAATGTATGGATGGAATCCCATTTCACAAAAATTGTTAAGGTTAACTAAAAATCATAGCTTAGTTGTGGAAGTGAAGTTCATCCACATCCTTCTATTTTGTCCTCTAATTGAATGCATTGAAGAATTTTGAGTTGACAATCAAATGATAAGTACAAATAAAAAATTACTAAAGAAATATGATAAATATTTTATTGTAAATAAATGTTATCTGTACATAAGTGTTTTTTACTTCAATACCAAAAAATATCATAAGCTAATAATTTGGTAAATAGAATTCTAGAGTTAACAATTGATTGCATAATGTTTTGCAATGTTGTCACGTAAATCAAACATTGCATATAAATACAAAACAATAATTTTGGTAATCAAGCAATTTCACTAAAGAATGGACCATACTCCTTAACTTAAAGTTATTATAGAAATTATGTGCGAACATTATCTGAATTTTGATGAAAATAGTAAATGAAATTAAAAATATAACAAAGTGTAAAAAGAAGTATAAATAAAATTTGTCGTAATATTATTAACTGTTGAGAAATGAAAGACTAGAAATTAGAGAATGAATGTAAAAGTTTCTCTTTGATTGATTATGAGATGTCTACTATTTGTTGCACAACTTGGTATTCATAAGCCTGAGAAAATTATTGAACATGTTTAGCATGTTCTTTACCCTTCATTTAACCTGTTTTGGAGAAAAACAATATATTAAGATCATATTTAGCAATCATAATATTGATGATGTAGTTTCTTTATCGATGTTTGTTAACCAAGTTTTCTTTAGAATCTAAGGACTTTTCACGTAATACTATTCATTAGTTATTAAATAATAGCGTCAATCACATTACCCATACAAATAGATTTAAACTTACTTAGTTAAAGTTAGAATAAAAAAAACGTAATAAAATTAAATATACTATACTTAGAGTCAGTTATACCAATGTTAATTTTATTTAATTTTAAAATTTATTATTTCTTAATATTTGCTTAAATTAGTATTCATGAAGCCAACATTAATTCAATTTATTTTTTATATTTGCTATATAGCTAGTATTATTTTTAATATTTATTTGAATCATGGATCAAACTAATATTGATTTTGACATGCACATTGGTATGATTATAAAATTATATTTCATGTTTCAAAAATTTTTATTAATTGTTACTTTTGTCTTCTATGTTATTTGTTCTTGTGCTATTGGTAAGAATTTATATTTTTCGTTCTTGTGACATTGATGGTAATCTTTAAAAGAGTAAGTAGATCCTGCCACTACTACAAAAATTAAAATTAAAGTTGATGACAAAAATTAGTAACTAAAATTTTTGGTCACTGATCAGTAACTGAAAGTGTAACCAAAATAATTTTTTTCTAACTTAGTAACTTATTTTGAATTGAATTTACAGTTAAAATCAGTCTCAAATTCGGTCACTAATTGAATAACCAATTCGGTCACTGATTTCGGTCACTGATTTGGACACAAATACAGTCACTAATTTGATCACTATTTAAGTCATTGATTTGGTCACTGATTCGGCACTATTTAAGTCACTGATTCGATGACTGATTCAGTCAATATTTCGGTCACTATAAATCAGTGACAAACAAAAGAGTGACTGATTTTGGTAGGTCACTATTTCAATCCCTGTTTCAATTAGTGGTTGATTTTACTTATATAGTGACTGAAATTTCGGTCACTATTTCTTGATTTTCTTGTAGTACTCACTAGTGGTGTCGGTTTCGATGGAAGCCACTTGGTAGACCTTCAAATGAAAGAGATAAAATCGTAAATGAAAGCTTCTTCAACAAAATGAAACTAAACATGCTACACCATATGGAGAACATTAAATTATTTAGATTCAACTTGACCAATGCTATATGGAGTTGGCTTGGCCGACGCTCCATAGCATCAACATAGAGTTAACTTAGTTGGCACTACATAAACTAGCCTGAAAAAGTCGATGCTAGTGAATTATCATTCATAGTTTTAGAATTCACTATATGTGTGACACAATTTAATACTTAGTATTAGTTTTTTCTTGTAAATAAGAGTAGGTACATGCGTTTTTACTGAAAGTATAAGGGTGGAAATAAGTTAGTTCATAAGAACTTTAGTATATTTGAGTATAACCTTTGTTACAATTTGAGTCTGTGATAGGCTTAAAGATTTGACCTATGAACCGATTTAAAATTCTAATTTATATTGAAGTCCTTAAAATACTAGTGGAATTGTTATATCATTGGCTATAGACCCATTAATAGTTACATTTTTTATATTATATTATTATGTAATATATGTATTATTTGTTATATTATATATAATATAATAAGTGATGATGTTAATTTTCACCATTATTATTAATTTCACATTAATAAAATCATCTCTTTTTTAGCTTTTAACTTACTTAGTGTCCTTTTATTCTTTTTTTTATAAGTAATTGGATATTGGTTACTCTAATCTAATTATAACACTAATCCCTATTATTTTTGTTAAATAATTCAAGAAAAAGCATTTGGGTCAAGCGAAAGAAGGTTGGAATCCATGGAAACTAGAAGGAATGTCAAATATGGAATTTGTTAAAGATCGCTCGTTTTAGGTGCCACTTATCTCACGCTCAAGGCTATAAAACCTAAGAGGAATTTTTGTCATCAGAGCTAGGCGCCACTCATCTCAAGTTGGGACCAACATCAAATGTTGATCTGTGTTGGGCATCGCTTGGCTCGCACTGAGCACCACTTGGATAGAGCGCCACATTTTATGCTTATGTGTGCATGCGCCCAGTATGATATATCTCGCGTTGGGGCCACTTTTGCTGACATGACATCTTTTATTTATTTTTCCCTCTATATATATTATTCACGTAGCTTAAGTTTAAGGGAGAATTTTTGGAAGAATGGTGTGTGGTAAGGTTTCTTAAAGACTTTCATTCTCCTCCTCAGTTATTCATCTTCCTCCATTGTTCATCTTTTGTTTTTATGCTCTTCATGACAATGAAGAGTTAAACCTATTTTTGCTAGAACTAGATATAACCAACTAAATTATCATGTAATCATTTTTTATATTTATATGTGTCTGTCCATTAAATGTTAGTATTTTGTTTTTATGTTTAATGCTTGTTGTGATTTGATAATCTATATCTTGATATTTGATTCATTGGATATTGAAAAATATCTTTTGTGATTTAGAATTGAAGCAAAATACCTAATAAAACTTGTATATAGGAATAGAACTTGATTCATTAGTAGTCTTTATTTCTTGTTGTGATTGCAAGTTTTCTTATTAAGCGATGAAGGATTTGACTCTTAATATGGAACATTAGGCTCATTCCAATAAGGTATTAGGGCTTGAGTAAACTAGTGGGTTGTCTTTGGCATTAAATTTGAAAAAAAGTGATTATATGCATGAGAATGAAGTTCAATGAAGTCAAACCCTAACAATATATCTTCTTATCTATATCGTGTTTGATAAAATTCCCAAAAATATGTTAATTATTTTTGCACAGTTTTAGTTTTTTTACACACCAACACAATTTATGAAAATATTCTTTTTCTAAATTAGTTATAAATTGCAAACATTGTCATGTATTACACAAGTTCTTTGGGAGAACGATAATTATTTACTACTTGCTACTGTGTGATTGGTATACTTGTCATTGAACGAACCGTCCCAACAATAAGTTATTTATTTAAAAAATATGTTTCATTAACATTATTAAATAATGTATAATTTTTTTTAATAACATCATAATTAAATTTTTATGTTGAGATTGATGGAAAGAAAACATGTTTTTGTGGAGCTAAAAAAACTTATGGCTTATATTAGAATCTATGGTGAGACAAAATCAAGAACTAAATGGTTACCATTAGGGGATACAAACACTAGATATTGCCAATCTATGTTAAATTGGAGGGGAGTTAATTATAAAATAAAAGGTGTGAGGATACATGGTTAATGGTGTCAAGATTCAAGTAGGGTGAAAGAGGAAATCAAAAGATTTTACAAGGAGAAATTGGAAGAGGTAGAGTTTTAAATATAAGGTTGATTGTTCCCCACAATATGATAAGGCTCATCTTATGAGAAGAGAGGAAATAATCTATGAAACATAATTAGAATTGAAAGATTTATTAAGAATACACAAAAATGGGTATGAAACTCATTTTCATTCTTTGCAATCAATTTAACAATGAAAAGGATGAAAACTAGCCGATTGATTTGTTGTTTCTTATTGAATTAATCCATAGAAATCAAGAACAAATTATTTAATCAGTTGAATTTGCTTGAATCTCCATGGATTATCTCAATTTGGGTTTGGAATAATGGAAACAAAGAGAAAAATGAAAATATGGAAAGGACAAGAGATGAAAAATACTTCACTTTCTTAAGAGAAAGATAAGTGTAAAGGACAATTGTCACTTGAATTTAGTAAACTCAAGATAGGACTCTAAGGTTAAGAACTTACCTCTTAAACTTCAAAGGAGAGAAAAGCTCATAGCTATTTTTTCATGTTTTCAAAGTTATGTCTCAAATGAGACTTACAAGCTTATATAGGCGATGGAAAGAAGATGAAAGGTTAGGTGCATGCTAGGTTGTGTCATAAAACCTCCCAAACAAGACCCTTACAAGGAAATGAGGAGTCTAGGTCTTCTTTTGTTGTTTCTCTTTAACTTGCCAACCAATACCCCTCTATTTTTATGTACTATCCATGTGTCCAAACTACTTGTCCTTTAACACTATTCTAAAAGAGAAAATACTCTATCTCTATTTTTATTAACAAGGAGATTACAAGAATGACCTAAATTTCTAATATTTTTTTCAAACTTGTATATTCCCCTTGTATTCCTTCCTCCATAATCTTGAAATTATTTTGTAAGCTCTAGTTCATTATTTTGTACTCTTGTAGTGACTCCACCATTTTGTGACATAGGTTCTTCTTGAATTGGGATCACATCACATTATCAATAAAAAATAATACGATGTTAATATAAGAGTTTACAGAAATGGAAATCGAGAAAGCTATATGGAGTTATGAATATATAAAGAGTCATGATCCTAGCATATTCAACTTTAGTTTTGTATAGAAATTTTGGAATACTATCAAAAGTGATATGTTCAAAGTTGCACACAGTTTTTATAGGAATGGGATCTGGTCAAAGGTAAGCAAGGCATGACTCATAACACTGATTCTGAAGGTCGATAATTCCCAAGGCTTATATGAGTATAGACTTATATCTTTGGTAAGTTATGCGTAAAAAATAATATCAAAGCTATTATCAAACAGGTTGAAGAAAGGTATTAGTTATGGTAATTGACCACACTCATAAAACATTCATTATGGGTCAAGGATTATTAAATAGTGTGTTGATTGTCAATGAAGTGGTAGAAGAAATGAGGTGAAAAATAAAAAGCTCTTTGTAGTCAAAATACACTATGAGAAAGCTTATAATTCAACCAAATGAGATTTTCTATACTATATGATGAAAAGGCTTGGTTTAATGCAAAATGGATTAATGGGATGAAAGGTTATTCAGAATCGTTGGCTATTTTTGTTCTTGTAAATGTGAGTCCAACATGGGAATTTAAACCACTAAAAGGTTTAAGACAGGGAGATTTTTCTAGCATCTTTCTTATTTTTTATAGTAGTGGAAGGATTATCAAGCATCATAAGACAAGTGAGTCTTATGGATCATGCCCTTAGAGATTGCATAGGAAGATTTATAGTTATTTATTTTAATGATCTCTTAGCGTATAGTAAAGTCTTACGAAACATTTAGAACATTCGAGACAAGTCTTGTTAGTTCCTAATAGTAATCACATTTTCTTTCTAATGTAGATAAGTGCACCTTTTGTAGGGGTGTCAATATGGGTTGGAACCCACAAGCCAACCGGCTCACCACAAGTTCGAGTCGAGCCGAGTTAGAGAAAAATAAATTTTTCGATTGTGAGTCAAAACGAGCCCGACTCACTTAACCCAAGAGTTAGGTGGGTTCGAGCCGGGTTGTGGTGGGTTGACCCACCAACCCACTTATATTATAAATTATTATTTTTTAATATTTTTGTTTTTATTTTTTTTGGTTAAATATGTTTTTAATCCTTAAACTATTTGTAAAAATTGTGTTTTGTTCCTGAGACAAACTTTAGACCTATGTAGTCCTTATACTTAATAAAATGGTGTAAATTATCTTCGATTACAAATAAAAACATCTTTAAGGAGAAGAAACTGAGAGTGAAGAGAATGAAAAAGAGTGAAAGAAGCTTAGTAGACAAATGATGGGAAAGTAGGAAACTATGGAAAAGAAAAATAAAAAGATAAAAATGAATTTTGACACATCATTGTTTACACAAATTTATAAATTATAAGGACGAAATATATCCAAAGTTTGACCTAGAGATGAGATACAATTATGACAAATAGTTTAAGGACTAAAAACATATTTATCCCTTTTTTTAAAGATAAAGAGATATTGAAAATATTAAGAAATAAGAAAAGATTTTAGATTTTTCAATTCATGACTTTAGTTTTCTTCATGAAAAATGAAAAATAAAAAACAAAAATATTTTTGTAAAAGTTTTTTATTCAAAAAAATAAAAATAAAAATAAATGTGGGTTGGCCCCACCAACACGTGGTAGGTTGAACCGGGTTGCAAAATTTCTGGCTCACTATAAAGTGAGTTAGGTTGAGCTCGCTCAATGTTAGCTCAACCTATGGTGAGCCAATCCATGTGAGTCGGATTGGCTCACTTTAACATGCCTAACTTTTTGTATAGATAGTGTCATCTTTTTCTTATTTTGTAGTCAGCAAAAATGGGTTCACGGTGGATCTTGAGAAAATTAAAGTCAACCAAGAATGGTCAACTCCAAAAATGTATGAGAAGTTAGTAGTGATTCATCAAGGGTTGGCATAGGTGTTATGTTATTGCAAGGAAAACACCCAATTTCATATTTCAGTGAAAAATTTCATGATGCCTCCCTCAACTAACCCATCTATGCCAATGAGTTTTATGATCTAGTCAAGGCCCTTCAAACTTGGAAGCACTACTTAGTGTCAAAGGAGTTTGTCATTCATAGTGACCATAAGTCACTTAAATATTTAAAAGGTTAGGGTAAATTAAACAAGCGACTTACAAAGTGGGTGGAGTTCTTAGAACAATTCCTGTATGTGATCAAATTCAAGAAGGGCAAAACAAATATTATGGCTAACACCTTTAGAAGGCATATCTTACTTTCAACATTTGGAGCCCAAATTCTTGGATTTGAACACATACATGAGTTGTATGATAACAACTCTAAATTCTCATTCATCTTTGCTAGTTTCCAAAAAAAAAAGGCACAAAAAAGGGTTTTATGTATCTCATGGGTACTTGTTTCAAGAAGGAAAGATTTGCATACCCCAAAGATCACATAGAAAATTGTTTGTTAAAGAAACTCATGAAGGAGGCCTCATGGGACACTTTGGAGTTGAAAAGACTCTTAAGTTTGCTAAAGGAAATATGTTTTTGGCCCCACATGAGGAAGGATGTCCAAAGACATTATTATAGATGCATTTCGTATTTACAATCTAAGCCTAAAGCATGTCTCATGGAACATATACTCCTTTGCTTGATGCTTCTTCTCCTTGGGTGGCTATCAATAAGGACTTTGTCCTTAGATTACCTAGAACTTGGAGGGGATTTGATTCCATTTTTGTGGTGGTAGACCATTTTAGCAAAATGGCACACTTTATACCTAGCCACAAAATGGATTGTGCAAGAAACATAGTGAAATTATTCTTGAGAGATGTGGGTAGACTCCATGGATTACCCAAAAAAATTGTGTTTAATAGAGATATTAAGTTCTTAATCCATTTTTAGAGAACTCTCCAAGGAAGGGTAGGAACTCAGCTAACTTTCTTTGCCACTTGTCATCCATAAGATAATGGACAGACAGAAGTAATGAATAAATCTCTCTCCGCTATGTTATAAATAGTCCTCAAGAGAAACCACAAATATTGAGATGAATATTTTCCCCATATTGAGTTTGCATATAATAGAGTGGTCTACTAATATTTCTCCTTTTTGAGTTTCATATGGTTTTAACCCTCTCACACCTTTAAACTTGGTACATCTCCTTGATATTAATGATTTCATCCATAAGGAAGGGGTATCCAAGGTATAATTTACTAAGAAACTACATAAGAATATTAGAAGCCAAATTCAACACTAGACAAAGATGTATACAAAATACAACAATAAGGGAAAGAAGTTTGTGATCTTTTAGGAATGGGATTAGGTTTGGCTTCACCTGCATAAAGAAAGATTTCCTATCCAAAGGAAGTTCAAGCTCAATCCTCGAGGAGTTGGTTCCTTCCAAGTCCTCAAGAGAATAAATGATAATGCTTAATGGTTAGACCAATTTGAGGATTATGGAGTTAACCCCACCTTTGATGTTTGTGATCTTATACCTTTTGCAGGAATGACAGGTAATGAGACAAAATCTTCATATTTGAGGATAAATCTTTCTCAAGAGAGAGGGGATGGTGGAGGACCCCAAGTCATCTAAGCTAAGGGACCAACAACTAGGGCTATGGCGAGAAGGATACAAGAAGACTAGGCTTCCACTGACTTTAGTAGGTTCAAAATCCTATCATCATGGATCATCTCTAGTATGTAAGTAATTGTATAGAGTAGGAATAAGAAAGCTTCTAAATGAGCCAAGTAGTCCAGGATGTTTGGGGTTGCATTTATGTCAAGTAGATTAGGGTACTAAACTTGTAGTTTAGCTTTGTAATGTAGGCTTTCCTCGAAGAGGCTTGTACATAATTGTTAAGGCTAGGGTAGGGTTTAATTTGTCTTCATTCAAAGACCACTGGAAACCTTAGGCCAGATTTGGAGAGTTCCCATGCATTACAGTTGGAGTTCACGACATTTAAAACATTTAGCACATGTATAAATGTGGAAAGTGTGACCCCGTGTACATGAGATCCACTCCTCAAGTCGTCAAAAAAAGACAACATGGAAGAAATTTGAATTTGAATTTCCCTCCATCACTCTTTCTCATGGTCGACTAATCCTCTCTTACAAATAGACATCCTCTCCCTCTTGCAAATCACTTGTGAATGAGTATTGAATTGATGTTAAAAGTGAGTCTCAAACTTGCACTTGAGTCACCTTAGGTGAGTCTTGTTTAAAGAGATTCTCACAAGACAACTTCCTTATGAGGTTAATCTCCCTTAGTTTCTCCTTCTGAAGCTCCAATCTACCACTCTTCTCCTTTATACACCAAACTTTTGCAAATTCGCTCACTTCCTCTATGACTTCATCCATAAACAAGGTTGTTTGATTTTCACCTTACTAAAAAGTTGAATGCTAAAGGAACCATAACAGATTACATGTCCACAATTGATGTGTCATTGGTTTATCGGAAAGTTACTTTCCAACCAACAATAGTCATGTTGAGTACTAAAGTATAGTATATAGGGATGACAATGGGGTGGGGCGAGGATGGTTTCACTTTCTCATCCCCATCCCCACAATAAAAATTCATTCCCATCCCCGTCCCCATACCCAACGGGTATGAAAATTTTGTCTCATCCTCATCCCCACCAGGTACGATTATCCCCATCGGGTAACGGGTATAATCGTATTCATCTTTTGTTATTCCAAATATTAATTAAATAATTCTTTTATAAGAAAATAAAAATCATAACAAAGGAAACATGATATTATAAATGAATCAAAGTCAAAATGATACATATATTCTTTTTCCCAATAATAAACATTAATAAAAAATTATAATTGCATAAATCTCAAACTAAAGTATCATAAAATAATAATTAAATAAAGGTAAAATAATTATAAAAAAATAAAAAAAATTATCAAATATATGCTATAAAAATAAATTACAAAACTAAGAACTACAGAAAAATTAATATAAATTTTTAAAATTACTTAATAAATTAAATATGTTTTAGTAATTTAAAACAGAAATAAATATTAGACATTGGAACGGGTATGGAAGCGGGGACGGGACAGGTATGTACATCCCCATCCCCGTCCCCATACCCAATTTAAAAAATCGGGTATTACCCATACCCAATCAATGCGGGGATTCCCTGTTAAAATCAGGACAGGTTTGGGTAATACCCACGGGAGCAGGTTCATTTGCCATCCCTAATAGTATATAGTGTTGGAAGAGGAGACTAAGGAAGTTACATGGTTAAAAGGCCTTATAGACGATATAGGATTTGCTTAATTAGGAGAAAATGTTCATCTTCTACAAGAATTCAAGTACAACCTTTTTACCAAAAATCATGTTCAACGTGGTACGACAAAACATATCAATGTTAAATATCACTTTCTTCATGAGCAAATTCATGCATTACATGGACTTGTTAAAAGGCTATTGATGATAGTAATTCCAAAAGAAAAAAATTATACTCCAAGATAAAACTTTGTAGGATATACCTTTTAATAGTTATAAATGTCATCTAATACTAGAGTTGTCTCTTAGTTGTAAATATTATCTAATTATCTAATAATATAATCATTTCCTAACTTAAAATCCATCCTCTAAAACATTATGAAAACATTCTTTTGAACTTATTAAGGAAAAATGTTTAATGTTATATTATATTCTTTAAATTCATTATACTCATTAATTTTAAAATAATCACTCATTTTCTTTTGTAATTTTAACAAAATATAATTTATACCTCTTTAATTTTTAAATAGTCATTCACTTTTCTATAATTTTAACAAATAATATCTATATCATTTAATAAAATCACACTCCTCTCCTTTATTTTATTTATAAATAACATATGGTCTAAAATTTAAATAAAAGTTATACAAATTTTAAATTAATTCTTTAAAAGATAAAATTAATTTTTCACAAAAAAATTTAAACAATTTAATCATAAAAAATTATACTAACCTTTCTTAAAATCTTATTAAATAACATTTATGTTATCTTTTAAAATAATATTTGTATCCTTATTAATAAAATAATAATCATATTTGTATTTATATTTATCTTAAAAGTTATATGTAAATATAATAATAAATAAATAAATCTAATTATATTTTTATAATTATTTATTTGATTTTATATTAAAATTAATTTTCTCAAATATATATTTTATTTTTTTGGGACAATTTATAATTGACTGATAGTGTAATTTTTTATATTTTAATATATAATAATTAAACTATTTATTTATAAAAAAATATTTAATTTTATATTCTAAAATTTAATTTTTTATTTTTGTAACTTTTTATTTAAATTTTAGTTAATATACTATTTTTAAATAAAAAATATATAATAGCTAATATATTAAAAATGTAGGAAATGTGAATATTATTTATTACATAAGTGAATGATTATCTAAAATTTAATAATAATCTCAATTAAATCTTATTAAAAATGTATGAAATAATATATATATATATATAAGCATTTATTTAAAAACTAAATAAATGCACTTATGAAAATATAATATATATATATATATATATAAAAGTATTTATTTATTATCTACATCGAAAGATAAGAGAGTTTTTTATGAAAATAATATCATTTTTACAAATAAATTATTCTTTATTTTTTTAGAACATGACACATACGTGTTATTTTATAATTGGTTAGATATTTTTTTTTTGTTTTAATAGTGAATTTGCTTCTCTTTCAACCAATTACAAAATGACTCGTTTTAATAGTATATATGATGTCTTCACATTTAAACCTTAATTTAATAAAAAAAATTAAATTGATATATTATAATAAAATTTAAAATTTAATTAAAAAAATTGAGAAAAAACATTTCAAATTTTCAACACCAAAATAACTACTAAACTTTCTAAATTTTATATAAATGAACAATCCTTTGGGATCCTGTTATTCAATTTGAAACTCTAGGTAAGTTTTGAAAACGTGGAAGCAATCCAACAGCCAGCAATAGAAGAAGGAAGGACCGAAGCCTCTTTGCTTCACTCTGAATCATCTTCTTCGTCAAACTTGAAATCTTCCAATTATTAACAACGAAACAGAAAAAATGTAAAGAATAATTTTAGTATGAAAAACAAAGAAAACCCTAAAAAAGAAGGAGCGAAGAATTCCATTGGAGAGGTTGAAATTTTAATGATTTTGGAATGGAGCAAAAAATAGAGGATATATTGAATGAAAAAATTGAAACAAAGAAAAAGAGACAGAGAATAAAAGAAGAACCAACCATAATTGTTGCGACTCCCAAGTCCCAAATTCGATTCAAAACTCCTCGTAGCTGTCATTCCGGCATGGGGTGGTTAATACCCTGGGGCGCCATTAAAACCCTAAATGCTCTCAAATTGGAGGAAACCTCTCTGGTATATGGTGGTTAACAAAGTTCTTCCACATGGTATATCTGTGAAGCGCCCACTCTGTTTGAGAGCAAATGAAAAAACAGAAAGAAAGATAAATGAAAAAATTTTAGTACTTTCAAATCATATAGGATTTTATTTTTTTAGAACAAATATTCATAAAAAAAGTAAGAAATTAATATTCTTTTAAGCAATATATTTATTTTATTTTTATTTTTATTGACTAAAAACAGTTACAAACAATTTTAAAAAAATCTTAAAAATATAATATAAAAACAACTATTTTTATCAATCATATTATTATCTCTATAAAATAATGAAATTAATCTTTCATTATATTAAAAGTTAGTTTAGAATTTAATTTAATAAATAACTATAATTTTATAATTAATATTAAAAATTAATTTAAAATTTAATTTAGTTATTATTGTAAAAAATAAATTTTAGAATATTTTAAAATTAATGAAAAAAGAAATATATTTTTTCTTATAATTAAATATTAATAATTTTTAATTTAATCATTATAATAAATAATTATTTTTTATCTTTAAATTAGTTTATATTTAATAAATTTTTTAAGTATATAATTAATGAAAAATAATAATATATTTTTTAAAATAATTATTTTTAGTAACAATTTTAAAAATATACTATATAGTAATTTAAGTTTATTTGTAGTAAAATTTATTTAAAAATATTATGCTATTATATTTATAATATCTATTGTAACACCCCAAAAAAATACAAATAAACAAAATAATTCACTAAATCATGCATCATCATTATCATAATAACATCTATTCAGATAAAGATCATACAAGCAAAAGATTAATATATGCATATACAATCATCCTCAAAAAGTTGTACAAAGTTAAACACATGCCCCGACAAGCAGGCAGTCTCAGATTACAAAAGAAATAAAGCAGCTAAGGGGGTCTAGCTTTTCTCCAGCTTGGCCCCACTGCCTCGAAGCAACGTCTCTCCTGTTATCTGCTCCCGTGTCAAAACACGATCATAGCAGGTACAAATTCAAACCATGAAAGAAAAGGGGTAAGCCAAAAATCAATATTTCCATAATTAAGTCTATACATGAACATTAATTTAATCATCCACATTATTCAATCAATCGACTCTACCGAAGGCTATGGCAATCACAATCACACACATCGGATCGACGACTTCCTAAGACTCGTATGGACTCGAGACACTGGAACTAACACCGATACACGACATGGGGATTAAATATTATATCTCAACCTCTACCACCATGTGAGTCGGGGTGAAAGAATTAGGCCTTTTCCGTAGGTCATCCTAATCCAATCTCCGTCGACTTCTCACAATCGATGACGAGTGTCTACGTGACTCGATCATCGGTGAAGTCCGAATATTCCATCGTGAAATCCCTAGTCCATACACACTACTATTATCACATACAAGCACAACACACCACAATCATTCAAACTTGTTCCACCTCAATATAACCCATTGGTCTTACTCGCCAGGTACCTCATGAAATTATCCCTCCGGCCTTACCGCCAAGTAACCCCTCAAATATCTTCATCACAACATATCATTCCTCAATTTCACATCATATAGCTCAACATATATCAATCTCATATAACACAAGTCATACATTCTTCAATTTCATAAAAGAAACACAATCTGGGTGCAGGGGTTCTCGCTTGGGCGAGAACATATCTCGCCTGGCGAGACCAGGCCGTAACCAATTCTTCGCCACTCGGAAGGGTCTCGCTAAGCGAGACCAAGGCTCGCTCGTGCGAGAGTTGGACAGAGACCAACTCTTGCCATCGGAAGACTCTCGCCTAAGCGAGAACAGGGCTCGCTGGGCGAGGTCGACCAAAATTGGACAAGATCTCCCCTAAAACTTGGTCATTTCCCAACTTTGACTCCGCTCAATTTACACGATTTATAGCAGATAGCTTCATCACCAGCTAAAGCAATACAATCATACTCAGTTTGGGGCATTGGTCATCCCATTCAACATTCATTCATTACATAGAACAATTCCCGCCAATTTCTACTCATTAACTACTCACATTCATCACAACAAGTTGAGATTCAATCAAATTCATATCCAAATGAAATTCATCATACACATAACAATATATTCCAATTCACTTCTACTCAAATCAAGTTTAATTCAACAATTTATGAACTAAATGGTATTTCAACATAATGCATCAAGCTCACAAAAGAGAAACTCAATTTAACGCACAAAATGCCTTTCGCTTCACCTTAGCTAGAAAAGGAACCTAAGCGATTCAATCCCTCAATCAACCGGGAATTTCCCACTTTTCATTGAAGCTTTTAAAGAGACTAAATTTAAGACTTCCCCTTACCTGTTGCTCCTGCAGCTCCTCTATCGTCAAAAGTGCTCCTTTTTCCTCTAAGTGCTCACTTAGTACTCTTGGGGTACCTAAACGCAAAACGACGAGCATTAGCACTGTCCCAACACTTCACAGAGGAAGAGCAAGCCCAAAAACAGCGTCTGCGACATGAAATTGCGCGAAGAACGAAAATCCCCAAATTGGAACCCTAAAAAGGTGCGAATTTGAAAACTCACCTAATTGAAGATTCTGTTCGGTGCAAAACGTTGCTCTCGTGACGCTCGTCGCGTAGGCGGTCTCCGCTCTTCAATCGGACAACAAACCGTCAAGAAATCGAAGGGAGAAAGGAAGAAGAGAAAAGAGCTCTAGAGAATGAGTGAAAGAGGAGAGATAGTGTTCTTTGAATAATGAAGAACAAAAGGAATTAAATACTTAAGGACGTGGGTCCCACTCCTTTGTTCCTCAATATTTTAATACTCTATCCCTTTCTCGCTCAATTATTTTCTAGGTTCTTACATTCTCCCTAACTACAAAATTTTCGTCCACGAAAATGAAACTCACTAAGCAAAAAGATGAGGGTAAACCTTCCTCATCCGCTTTTCCAACTCCCAAGTGGAATCACCGGCTTTAGTATCCCACAACACCTTGACCATACCGATGGTCTTTCTCCCGAGCCGCCTGAGTTGAACGTCTATGATCCCGATGGGAGTGGCCTCAAAAGACAAGTCCTCTCCGATCCGTACCTCATCGGACTCCAAAATGTGACTTGGATCAAATATGTACTTCCTCAACTGGGAGACATGAAAAACACTATGCAATCTGGACAGAGGGGGAGGTAGAGCTAGCTCATAAGCTACTCGGTCCAATCCTCCCGAGAATCGATATGGCCCAATAAACTTAGGAGTCGCCTTCCTTGGCTTCATGACTCGCCTACTCCAGCCATAGGTGTCACCCTCGGAAACACATGCTCTCCTACCTCAAACTCTAAGGGTCTCCTCCTCTTATCTGCATATGACTTCTGACGACTCTGTGAAGTCTTCATCCTTGCCTGAATCATCTTCACCTTCTCAGTAGTCTGCTGAAGTAACTCAGGCCCCACCACTACCTTCTCTCCATCCTGAAACCAACACAAGGGAGTCCTACACTTCCTCCCATACAAACGCCTCATAGGGTGCCATCCCAATGCTAGAGTGGAAACTATTATTATAAGTGAATTCAACCAAGGGTAAGATCTCATCCCAGCTACCAAGATGGTCTAGCACACAAGATCTCAACAGATCCTCCAAAGTCTGTATCGTCCTTTCGGACTGCCCATCTGTCTGAGGGTGATAGGCTGTACTCGATCTCAATCTGGTACCCAAGGCTGCTTGTAGAGTCTGCCAAAAACGAGAGGTGAACCGGGGATCTCTGTCTGACACTATACTGGAGGGGATGTCGTGCAGTCTTACTATCTCTCTGATGTACAACTGTGCTAGCCTGTCCATAGAGGTCCTCAAGTTCACAAGTAGGAAGTGTGCACTCTTAGTCAGTCTGTCCACAATCATCCATACTGAGTCGTGTCCTTTGACTGTTCGTGGTAGGTGGGTGATGAAATCCATAGCTATACTGTCCCACTTCCATTCTGGTACCTCTAACTGCTGAAGCATACCACCTGGCCTTTGGTGCTCTATCTTTGCCTTCTGACAAGTCAAACAGCTAGCCACATACATGGCTATCTCCCTCTTCATACCAGGCCACCAGAAGGATTTCTTCAGGTCCTGATACATCTTAGTCAAGCCAGGATGCAGACTAAGCCTACTCTTGTGCCCTTCTTCTAGGACCAACTTCTTCACTGCTGCATCATCAGGTATACACACCCTGCCCCTGAATCTCAAGATCCCATCTGACCCCACTAGAAACTCCTGAGGCTGTCCCTCACTGAGACTGTCAACTATGCCCCTCAGGTGGGCATCAACTGCTTGCTTTTCCTTGACCACCTCAATAAAATCACTGGTGACTACCGGTTCATCGCAATCGATGTGGTCGCGAGAGAACTCTACACCGAGGTTAAGGTCTCTAAACTACTCAATCAACTCATGTTCCCTTACCATCAGTGCAGACATGCCAATGGTCTTCCTACTCAAAGCATCTGCAACCACATTGGCCTTGCCTGGGTGGTACATCAACTGAAAGTCATAATCTTTCAGGAGCTCCATCCACCTTCTCTGCCTCATGTTCAGCTCCTTCTGATCAAAGAGGTATTTCAAACTCTTATGATCACTGAACACCTCAAACTTGGCCCCAAACAAGTAATGCCTCCAGATCTTCAAGGCAAACACCACAGCTGCCAATTCCAAATCATGGGTGGGATAGTTCTTCTCATGATTCTTCAATTGTCTAGAAGCATAAGCCACCACCTTATTGTTCTGCATCAAAACACAACCCAACCCCAAAAGAGATGCCTCACAAAAGACTTCAAAAGTGTCCTCTGGGTTTGGGATAACCAGGATGGGAGAACTGGTCAACCTTTCCTTCAGCTCTAAGAAACTCTGCTCACACTTGTCTGTCCAGGCGAAAGGTTGATCCTTCCTGGTCAATCTGGTCAGAGGGGCTACTATCTTAGAAAAGCCCTCTATGAATCTCCTGTAGTAGCCCGCTAAACCCACAAAACTCCTTATTTCTGACACAGACTTAGGGCGCTCCCACTGAAGTACTGCCTCCACTTTGGAGGGATCCACAGAAATGCCCTCCGTTGATACAACATGCCCCAAGAACTTCACCTCACTCAGCCAAAACTCACATTTGGACAGTTTGGCATACAGCTGCTTCTCTCTCAGAATGCCCAAAACTGTCCTCAGGTGTTCTCCATGCTCCTCAACACTATGCGAGTAGATGAGGATGTCATCTATAAAGACTACCACAAACTTATCCAGAAAGGGTCTGAATATCCTATTCATGTAGTCCATGAAGATGGCTGGCGCATTAGTCACCCCAAATGGCATTACCACATACTCATAGTGGCCATATCTGGACCTGAAAGCTGTCTTCTGCACATCTTCAGCTTTCACCAAAATCTGATGATATCCGGACCTCAAATCTATCTTGGAGAACACTGTAGCCCCATGCAACTGATCCATCAAGTCATCTATCCTGGGCAATGGATACTTGTTCTTGATGGTCAACTTGTTCAGCTGTCGGTAGTCTATGCACAGTCTGGATCCTCCATCCTTCTTCTTCACCAGTAACACTGGTGCTCCCCACGGTGATACACTAGGCCTGATGAACTGCTTATCTAGAAGATCTTCTATCTGCTTCTTCAGTTCACTCAGCTCAGCTGGAGCCATCCTGTAAGGTGCCATAGAAATTGGTCCTGCTCCAGGTACTAGATCTATAGAAAACTCCACCTCTCTTTTAGGAGGTAAACCAGGCACTTCCTCTGGAAATACATCTGTAAAATCTTTAACCACCGGTATATCCACTCCCTGGTCCCTCTCCTCCTCCACATGGGTTAGGATCATAAAACACTGAGCTCCATCAACTATATCCTTCCATGCCTGCTGAGCTGAAACCAACTCTACATCTCCTGGTTCTGGGAAAAACAACTGCTTCAAGCCACAGTCTATCAAAACCCTATTGGTAGATAGCCAATCCATGCCTAGAATCACATCTAGGTCCTTCAAAGGTAAACAAATTAAGTTCACCTTTGACTTGCGTCCTTCAACAATCACCGAGCAGCCTATGCACACTCTAGAAGCAATCACCAAGTTAGATATTGGTGTAGAAACACATAAATCTAACTGGAGATCCTGAACTGGTAGCCTCAGTTCCTCCACACATCTATTTGACACGAAGGAGTGTGTCGCCCCAGAGTCAAACAACACATGCAACACATGACCAGCTATAGAGCACGCACCTTGGACCAGACGGTCTGACTGAGAAGCTTCTGCACCCGTGATGGCAAACACTCTGCCCGCTGCTCTAGGTCTAATCCCACCATCAGGATGGGCTGGCTGCGGAGCTCTAATAGGAGCAGCTCCCCTCCTCTCACCACAGTGTTTGGCAAGGTGTCCTATCCTGCCACAAGTGAAACACCTCCTGTGGTCCTGACCGGACTGGCACTGGTGAGCTAGGTGTTGTCCTCCACATCTGAAACATCTCATCCCCATAGGACGGGGCTGTACTGAACTACTACCCCTCAACTGCTGGGGGCGAGTGTAGGGCGTCCTCTGCTCAGCTCTAGCCCTGCCTACCACTGGTCCTGCCACTTGAGGCCTCACGGTCCTGACATTTCCGGCCACCAGTCTTTCTGCAGTCTTAGCTCTTTCCACCAAGACGGAAAAGTCCATGACATACATAGGTACCACAATCACCTTCAGCTCTTGCCTCAGACCCTCCTCAAACTTGCTGCACAACCACTCCTCAGTGCAGCTTTGTGAGTAAAATCTAGACAGATGCTCAAAGCGAGCAGCATACTCATGCACTGTTAGGCTGCCCTGCTCTAACTTCAGAAACTCAGCCTCCTTTGCAAACTTGGCACTAGCTGGGAAGTACTTGCTGAGAAACTTTCTCCTGAAACCCTCCCAGCTAATCTCCTCATCTCTGGCAGCCATCAGTCTTTTCACCCCTTTCCACCAGAACTCTGCTTCTCCCTCCAGCATGTAGGCAGCAAAGCCTACCTTCTTCTCCTCTGGGCATTCTGTAACATCAAAAATCTTCTCTATATTCTCCATCCAGAGGTTAGCTTGATCTGGAGTGGAGTCTCCTGCAAACTTAGGAGGCCCATGCTTCAGAAAGTCTGCCAGTAAAGCCTGTACCTGTGGCTGACTGATCGAAGATGAGGCTGGTGGGTTTGCAGCTGCTGCGGTGGCTGCCAAAGTAGCCTCTCTGGAAGCCTGCAACTCCTGCATAGCAGCTGATGCTTGCTTGAGCCATGGCGACTCCTCGCTCTTGCATGGTAGTAGCCATAAGCTCTATGGCTCCGAACATCCGGTTCATATCTGGTCGAGGGGAGGAGACTGTCTGGGTGGCATTCTAACAATACAAGATGTAATCAAGAAGTCAAACACTTATCATAGAAACACATCAGAGTTCTAACACACAACTAGCATAATAAGCCCCAACCCTCTAGGTTATCCTGAGAATCTAACTGCTCTGATACCATAAATGTAACACCCCAAAAAAATACAAATAAACAAAGTAATTCACTAAATCATGCATCATCATTATCATAATAACATCTACTCAGATAAAGATCATACAAGCAAAAGATGAATATATGCATATACAATCATCCTCAAAAGTTGTACAAAGTTAAACACATGCCCCGACAAGCGAGGCGGTCTCAGATTACAAAAGAAATAAAGCGGCTAAGGGGTCTAGCTTTTCTCCAGCTTGGCCCCACTGCCTGAAGCAACGTCTCTCCTGTTATCTGCTCCCGTGTCAAAACACGATCATAGCAGGTACAAATTCAAACCATGAAAGAAAAGGGGTAAGCCAAAAATCAATATTTCCATAATTAAGTCTATACATGAACATTAATTTAATCATCCACATTATTCAATCAATCAGTCTACCGAAGGCTATGGCAATCACAATCACACACATCAGGTCGACGACTTCGGAAGACTGTATGGACTCGGACAGCTGGAACTAACACCGATACACGACATGGGGATTAAATATTATATCTCAACCTCTACCACCATGTGAGTCGGGGTGAAAGAATTAGGCCTTTTCCAGTAGGTCATCCTAATCCAATCTCCGTCGACTTCTCACAGCCGATGACAGGTGTCTACGTGACTCGATCATCGGTGAAGTCCGAATATTCCATCGGAAATCCCTAGTCCATACACACTACTATTATCACATACAAGCACAACACACCACAATCATTCAAACTTGTTCCACCTCAATATAACCCATTGGTCTTACTTGCCAGGTACCTCATGAAATTATCCCTCTGGCCTTACCGCCAAGTAACCCCTCAAATATCTTCATCACAACATATCATTCCTCAATTTCACATCATATAGCTCAACATATATCAATCTCATATAACACAAGTCATACATTCTTCAATTTCATAAAAGAAACACAATCTGGGTGCAGGGGTTCTCGTCTGGGCGAGAACATATCTCGCCTGGGCGAGACCAGGCCGTAACCAATTCTTCGCCACTGGAAGGGTCTCGCTTAAGCGAGACCAGGGCTCGCCTGTGCGAGAGTTGGACAGAGACCAACTCTTGCCACTGGAAGACTCTCGCCTAAGCGAGAACAGGGCTCGCTTAGGCGAGGGTGACCAAAATTGGACAGACATCTCCCCTAAAACTTGGTCATTTCCCAACTTTGACCTGCTCAATTTACACAGTTTATAGCGAGACAGTTCATCACCGGCTAAAGCAATACAATCATACTCGGTTTGGGGCATTGGTCATCCCATTCAACATTCATTCATTACATAGAACAATTCCCGCCAATTTCTACTCATTAACTACTCACATTCATCACAACAAGTTGAGATTCAATCAAATTCATATCCAAATGAAATTCATCATACACATAACAATATATTCCAATTCACTTCTACTCAAATCAAGTTTAATTCAACAATTTATGAACTAAATGGTATTTCAACATAATGCATCAAGCTCACAAAAGAGAAACTCAATTTAACGCACAAAATGCCTTTCGCTTCACCTTAGCTAGAAAAGGAACCTAAGCAGATTCAATCCCTCAATCAACTGGGAATTTCCCACTTTTCATTGAAGCTTTTAAAGAGACTAAATTTAAGACTTCCCCTTACCTGTTGCTCCTGCAGCTCCTCTATCGTCAAAAGTGCTCCTTTTTCCTCTAAGTGCTCACTTAGTACTCTAGGGGTACCTAAACGCAAAACGACGAGAATTAGCACTGTCCCAACACTTCACAGAGGAAGAGCAAGCCCAAAAACAGCGCCTGCGACATGAAATTGTGCGAAGAACGAAAATCCCCAAATTGGAACCCTAAAAAGGTGCGAATTTGAAAACTCACCTAATTGAAGATTCTGTTCGGTGCAAAACGTTGCTCTCGTGACGCTCGTCGCGTAGGCGGTCTCCGCTCTTCAATCGGACAACAAACCGTCAAGAAATCGAAGGGAGAAAGGAAGAAGAGAAAAGAGCTCTAGAGAATGAGTGAAAGAGGAGAGATAGTGTTCTTTGAATAATGAAGAACAAAAGGAATTAAATACTTAAGGACGTGGGTCTCACTCCTTTGTTCCTCAATATTTTAATACTCTATCCCTTTCTCAGTCAATTATTTTCTAGGTTCTTACATCTATGGTGACACTTGTTTGAAAAAATGTTACAATAGTATATAAAATTAATTAATTTATTGTAACATTTTTAATAAATGTAACTAAGAAATTTCGCTAAAAACATAAAATGTTGTAGTGTAACTTGTACGTCACGAGCATATCATAATTATTAATCATTATGTTATATTTTGCAAAATCTATTATAATTTTCTTAAAATATAAATTCATTAGTTACCATTCTTTTTATAGCCATGATAAAGGGTGGATATTGGGTCGTGTGAGCATGACCAATTCGTTTTGGTTTGATTCCGTTTTGAAGGGATAAATTTTCAAACCCACCAATCTTTTCTTAATAATTTTCCATGACTCAACCATGTGATCAAAATGAACTTGAATTTAACTAGATTAATTTGATTTGGATTGGAAATAATAATTATTGGAAAATCATTCTAAATTAATCCAAGCTCACTCAAATTATTCGTTAACACCTGTACGCATTGAGCTATAATTTGTCTTTTAGATACTAACGTGCAAGTGGTTTAAACAATTATTTGATATAACTTTTTTCTTTTAAGGCTAGACATGACATTTTTAGAGTTTTATGTATCATCATTCTAATCATACATGTCCGACTATGGTTTATTGGTTGGTGGTTTAATGCTAGAAACACGTTTGCATGCAATTTCAAATGTAATGTATGATTTAATGAATTCACTTGTCGTGTTCGTTTCCCAAGACATTCATTTTTTGTCCTTCGACGTCCAAAGGAATGTTTTGTTATCATTATATTTTGAAATATTATGCTTTAACACTCTTCTAAAAAATCCACTTAACAAACTCATTTTAATAATATAACAATTATATTAAAACTATAGATTAAAAAATATGAAAGTATGATGAAAATGTTAATATAATTAGTTTTCAAATAGTTTTTAATAAGTATCAACATATTTAACTCTTTCTATTTTATTGGTGAAGAGTTAGTTGTGTAAATGAAAACGAAAGAGTTGAAATATAAGATGTGTATTGTAATAAGGATTTATTTAATTTTGTTGGTTTATGTTCTACTTTTATAATTTAATTTATTAGTTTAATTTAATTGTTTAATTAGTAATTAATATATAAAATATTAAACGTATATAATAAGAGTGTTTAATGGGTCAAATTTTTATTTAATGATGTAAATTGATTTATTCTAATTTAATTAAATTGGATAGAGTTTGATATATGATTGGGTCAAATCGTATCAAACCCAAACAACTAACACATCACATCTCCATTGTAAAAGTTATAATATAGAGATAATTCACTTTTTGTAGACTCTATGATGTCATATCATTTTTAAGATCTTATATCTATTTTTCTTTTTCCAATTCAAGAATCTTATAAGACCTCCTTAATAATATATTATTTATACTTTAACATACTAATTCTCTTATATCATAATTGTATTCAATGCAAACAAATAATATTTTATTCTATTACTTAGGGTCTTATTTTTATTGTCATGTTAGCATATTCTAATGCAAGGATCTTACAAGACCTAGGTAGCTTATAATATTGAGTATGACTTATGCAATAAAGATGCTTTTATACGAATTCGGTGATAAATTTAATATGAGTGACCCAAAACCCAATTCAAGACTCACTTTTGTACTTGTCTCATATTCATTCACAACTGACATAATCCTAGACAAACTTAAAACTCTAATCATGGTAGTGCGTCTTCCTCAATTTTGTCTCCTTCATTCACTATTATGACTATGTGTCTTTTTTTTATCAATCTTTGCATTCTTGTTCCTGTCATACGTCTATGTTATTTATCTCCGCCATTAACATCCACCACATATCAATCCTAACATTAAACAAACAAACCTAAACATTATTGAAGTGTGTTTCTTCTTTATATCAACCCTAATATTCTTGCATTTTTTGATCTCCTCCACCATTTTTTACCCTTATTTACGTTTACCTTTAACATTCGTTGTTTACCTTCCTATCATTTGTCTTTGTGGTTTGTTTTTGTTGTTCACTCTTGTTACTTCTTTCTCAACAAAATTTCATCTTAAACTTCTCTTTATAGTGATACTTGAAAATTATAACATTTAAAACAAATAAAAAATTTTAAATTATGAATCTAATTGGTTTGACTCAATCCAACTCATTTATTAGATTAAATTTGGTTTAACAAAAAAAATGTAAAAATTTAACATAACCTAACAACAACCCTCTAACACTCCACAACACAAAGGAAACATGTTTTTAATTTGAATCTCAATTCTAAAATTAATTTTAAAAAAAATCACTTTAATCCGCCTCAATTTTCAATATATCAATAATCAATATTTTTTTATAAATCCAGGTATTTTTCTTATACAAAAAATAAGAAACTATATCTATGGTCAGCCAATCTATTTAAGACTGCACTTACGAAGGTTTGTAAATTGATACGATCGTTTAGCCAACATGTTGACTGGATTTCAATTTTAGGAAATAAACATGCAGTGAAAAACTCACTAGCTCTACAAAATAAATCATTAAAATAAAGGAAAAAAACTTAAGCACCCCTAACCTAACCACACCAACATGTATTTTTTATTTTTTCTATCATGTTTCGAAAAATATTTATAGACATAAGTTTACTGTTGGAGTAGGATATTCTGCATACGCGGGATTATTGTATCAGGATCCTAAAATAAATTCTCATTTAAAATATAATAAATAATTTTTAGTGTCTTAAAAGTCAAGTCTCAATGTAAATAGAGTACATTCAATATTAAATTACTTAAAATAAGATGTACATAACATAACATAACACAAAATAAGAACAACTTTTTGGTGGATCGACCTTTTAATGATCTATGCTGTGGAAAGAAAATCTATGATCTACTAACAGTTTTATCCCATTTAAAAGCAGGTTGTATAATATTTTATAAGACCGTTTTCTTTGCATTTTCATGGTTAGAGTGAATACTCAAAGGAAATCATGTATGAACTTCTTTTTTCCTTGTTTCTCTTTTTCTATGAGTTGAGTACCCAACTACTCCAATTTTATATAGTATTGTTTATTGCTGAAATAAAAACATTTTTTATTAATTATTTTAATACCATATTTGATGTAATTTTTTTTACTCTATGGGTTAAACTAAAAAACTTGCTTATAAAAAGTTGTCTGAAATTAAAACTTGAGAAATGCAGATTTTAGCATTCAAATAGCTAACTTCTTCCAACATATTTTTCTATGCAATCTAATTTGAAATACACTACACTTAGGTGCATCATACATTCTCAAAATAATAGTATAAAAATCCTTTACTGTCACATTCTAATTAAATTCTTTTACTTTTGTTGAGAAATGATAAAATATATTATTGATGAACTAATTGAGAAATGATAAAATATATTATTGATGAACTTATTGAGAAATATACCACTTAAACTTACTGTAATTATAACAAGAAGCTCACCATAAATCAACACGTGGCTTTTCATCAGAAAAGAAAATGTAATGGTTCTGTTAACAAAAAGAGATAAATTACAGAGGAAAAGAACGAATACTCCGACACAATAAGAAAATTGCATTTGCAGATTCAAAAAGCTTCTTAGTTTCTGCATATGGTGAAGCATGTAGATAAGATAGACCTTTGATGTGGATAACTTCCTTATCCATCACACAGTGACATTGATCAAGAACTGTCCTATGTAGGATGAAAGGTTGACAATTCTGTGCTACAGCCACCAGTCCTTTTAACTTGAGAAAATGTATACGAGCCATAACATACAAACCGTGTTACCTAACATGAAAATAGTCCTTGAAAGGTGCTCCACAGGTTAGTGGTCCAAAGATGTGGATGTTTGCCAAAACTAGCACTGCATAACAAACAGTAAACCTTTTATTCTTTACTTATTAGCCAATAATTGATTTCTAAATTACAAGATAAGTTGACTGATATGGCAAAAGCAACTTACCTCTCGCCCTCTCCTTTTTCTGTTTTCACTCTTTGTTCTTAGATGAATCGGGGTAGCTCTTGTGTTATATTCAACATGATTATGAACTATACTTAACAAGTTTAGCATTGGATCACCTTCTTCTAAATTCAACAATTTTAGAGTAAAATGTTTAAAAGGAAGAAAAAGGTTGCAAAAAGAAGTACTGTAGGGGAGTTTGTGATGATAATTTTGTCAATTCCTTCTCTCTTTTCAATTTCATAGATCGCAATATTAGAAAATATCTTCTCTACATAGCTGTATCTGAGTACTAGGGAATTCAAAAAGGAATTGTCAAAATCTTATTGTAATCTTACCTTGGTGGATGCTGTGTTTCCTTTAGTTCCCTCTAGGCCATGCCATCCATGTTTCAGCAAATATTTCAATGCAATGCATCATAAATGATGAGTATACGACCACTCAAAGCTTCTGGAATTAGCTCCTAACCAAAAAGACCCAACTGTACGAAGCAGTTCTTTCAGCCACTGGCAATAGGATGATACTTGGACCAACCATGGCTATCATATTGTCCACAGTTCCATGAATGTGGCACATGATCCCTTAACTCAGGCCTACATGCAAATGGCCCCTCGCATAGATTGAACTTTGAACCCCACACAGTCCTCTGTAACACATGGCAATGTCACATTTGCTTGGCATCTGAGGGCCCCACAAGCTGAAATATATCATATGTGCATGACGTTCTAAACTGAATCTACCTCAGCATTTCTTATACTTTGATGTTAATTTTGGTGAGTAGTTCACAAACTGCAGCCTCTTTGTCCAACTAAGTGAGGAAATGCACTCTCAACCAGCTATTTCACTTGCATTCAAGAGTTGGCTGTTTGTGGGGCTGTTTGTGGGGTCAATTGCTTGTATTTTTTCTTTAGCTCGACAAAACTCGATGAACTCTAAAATCAGCTCTCAAGAACATATCTGTTACATAACTTGTCCATTTCTTAATTATGAGCACTTTATTCTAGTTGAACTATAGCCCGTTGATTATGTTCACTCATGAAGTCATGTATTTAAGTGGTTTTGTGTGTTTGCTACTTTGCTCGGCCAAATAAAATACTAGATGTCAGAGTACATTACAGATCATTTAAACGTAAAACTAGTTGAGGTTTAGTAAGTTGAGAAGCCCCTAATACTTACAACTTGAAAGGAAATCAGTTTCACAAGAGAGCAAAGTAATTTCACATATTCAGGTCAATCCCAGTACTTTACAAAAGAAATTTCTTCTTCTTTTCAGAGTAAGAACAAAAAACAGAATACTGATATTCCATACTAGCTTCTTCCACCTCCAAAATTCTATCTAGAGTCATCTTCCGTGCATATGAAGCAAACTCGGCTACCTTGAGATGTCATACTCTTCGGGATAAGTGAGTTGTTGCTCCATCTGCCAGCTCAATTTGGAAGCAACACTTTCGTGACAGGGAACGTAGTCCTGTGAATTTAACATAAAATATATCATTTTCTGCTTAATTCTGCAGAAGAAAAAAGTGTTTTGAATAAACAACTATCTTTCATGATAGACATATGGTTAGTGTTGGTTGGTTGATGTCATCCTATGAAAATTACCTCCAATTTCTTTACTAACTCTTTTGATGTTGGTGCTGACACAATAATATGACGGGCATTAGGACTAATAAATCCCTCTTCCACAGCTTTATCAATAAATGATAGCAACGAATTGAAGTATCCATCAACATTTACTAATCCCACCTGCAAGTTGTGAATTGTCAAATCTAGTTAGGCTAAAAGAACAGCGAACCCCCAAAGAATAAATTAATTAATAATATAGGTCTCCAACAAAAATGGTACAAGTCAATTACCGGTTTGTCATGGATCCCAAGTTGAGCCCAAGTTATGACTTCAAGAAGCTCCTCTAGAGTCCCATAACCACCTGCATGCATGTAACTTGCATAAGTTTATATATAGTTTAATGCAAAAACGTAAGATAAGTCACTCATGATTGAGATGGCAATTAATATACTAGCAGAAGAAAGAGAAACTGGAATTTATTTCAACAATATGTTGGTTTCATTTCAACCGGGTTGTCTTTTTCTCCACAAGTTTAGGATTTAACTATTCCATGTTGGGATGCATACAAGCAATGTTTATTATTTAGTACCCTTTGGTTTGTGTCAAAAATGCCATTATGGATGTTATAGCATGAAGTGAGAGGTCGTTAAAGACATCTATTGGTTTTGTCTTCACACTCTCCCTCTTTTTTACTCTTGGAAATTGGGGAAACCACTTTCATACGAGATCCCAAGATAGAGAGTGATTGACAGCTTTGTCTTTGCGTGCCTCCTCTATCTTCTCTAATTTTCAGCACTCAATTACTCTCCGAATTATAACAACTAAGAAATAAAAGTCTTTGAAAAGGGTAAGGCATTATTCCATGTCAGGTACAGGTGCTAGTTGGAAACGTTATCTTGTGATAGTTCTTCTTTAGCTTTACTCTCCCTTCACTATTAAATGCAGGAAGTTTGGTACAAAACACGTCATGGTTCCAAGGAAAGTAGAGGTAAAAATGGTACTCAACCAGAACCACAGTTGCTCAGAGCCGCAGAGGTTTTGAAATTTTAGCCACATATGTTAAGGGCTCAGAGAAAGTCAGTATCAGCTACTTCTGAAGGGTCGCTCTCTAATCATCGTAGCATTGGGATGTATGAATTATTATCAAAGAAAACTCACAAACCGGTTTTGCAGCAGTGAAAAATTAATTGATTAAAAATCTCACACTAGTTTATACTCCTTAAAATTACAAATTCACTGTCCATTTGCGCGTACTCAAAGTAGATGACTAGTCCACAATATTACGTAAGACTTCAAACTCATACATACACAAGTACATAATACTTAATGCCTAGTCAACATCAACAACATTCATGATTAGGCGTGGTAAACCTTTTAATAATGTTTAGATAAAAAAAATTAACAAAGGGAAAAGCCAATTTGTTGAATGCTGAATAAGAAAATAGCACAGGGAGATCAATGAGAATATTATATTCAATATTATTCTCAAAAGAATAAAACACTGAGATATGGTCAATGGTACATGATAAAACTAGAAATCTTCAAGCACCTTGATGTTTCCACTTTTTCTAATGCAACCAAGTATTATCTGTTCAGGCTAACCTGGTAAGGCAATAAAGGCATCTGAATGTTTGGCCATCTCTGCCTTCCTCTGATGCATATCAGCTACAGCCTTTACTTCTCCCACTGTTTCACCAGTTAGCTGCAAAAGGAACCATTGCACAGAGGATGAAACAGATAATAAGATCAACAAAGTAAAGAGAAAAGGAGCAGCTAAGCAATTATGAGAGTTGAAGGGTTGTTTATCCCATGCTTTACCTAGCTACGCAGACATCAATAATTTATAATCCAAGAGATTGAAACCAGAAAACAAAAACAAAACCAACTCAAGATAATTTCTAGTCAATGAAGGAAAATCTGCAGCAGAGGGAAAAGATGCTGAAAGTTTTTCAAAAGAAAAACACATAGACCAGACTACCAAAACCTTGGCCAAAAGAAACTATAAATAAAATTGTGATACACTAGGCTTTGAAATTGGCAATAAACATATATGAACCAGGCAGGGGGTAATAAAGACCTTCCCGAAAATTAAATAAACTACAGAACAAAGAAATATAAACTGTGGGGAATGGGAATACATAAGTAGAATATAATAGAACCAATGAGGAAAGTGGAGAAATATAAGAAAAGAGTAGAGCCTGTTTGATACAAATCTAGAAAGGTTATACAGATTTCTCTACTAAAAAGGTACAATATTTTCAGTATAAAAGCTTTCAAAAACACTCTTAATTTATACCCAGACGTGCTCAAAGAAGATGTTTGATGAAGAGAAACAAGTAAAATAAAAAGGAAACAAGTTGGAAATTTTTATCGTAGAGAAGAAAAAGCTACAAGCTTTTTCAGCTGGCTGGAGCAGACATACCTCTCGAGGCATGAGTGTCTTGGGAATAACTCTGCAAGAGACAACAACATGACAAATAGAGTCAATGGAGAAAGAGACCAACACAAACAATTGGCTATGGTTTCTTGATCCTCCCCTTTCACCCAAAATCCTTGGGAGAAAATAGAGAAAGAGAAAACTTTACCAAAAAAAAGGTGTGAGGAAAAAAGAGTGATACCCAATGACATGCCGACCACCATCATGAACAGCTTGGGAAACCAAACCCATTAAGCCAATGCTTCCTCCTCCGTAGACCAGATCAATGTTCCTTGAGACCTTCAGAGACCATTAACAACAACATAAGCAACCAAGAAATACTAAACAGAAGCAACTAAGAAGGTCTATGATAACAAGATGTCAAAAACACAAAAGATCATCCGTTTGGAAAAAGGAAAAGGCCACTGAAAATTATTCTCCAACGCTCAATCAGCAGCAAGCACTAGTAAAGTCCGTGCCAAGTGTTCTGTCCAGAGCGACTGAGCTTAATAAAGTTCAAGAAACAAAAAAAAAATGGATACTTTTATGCTCGGAAAGGTGAAAGGCGCCACAGATATCCAAACATTAGCAAAAAATAATTGGGCACGGTTTTGATTGACTGACCCTTTGGTTTGTCATGGAAAAGTAAAAACCAAAAAAAACTGCAGAATCTACATTAAACAGAAGCTAGACACAAACTAAACCAAGACAAGAAAAAAAAATGAAATCTGCGTGAAATTTCGATTTGCAGAAACAAGTTACAACTTGCAAACATGGTATGAACACAACCAAGTTACCCAACTGAAATTATCAATGGAACTAGGTCATTCAAGACGTCATATATGACAAAAGTTGAACCATTTTCACCAAATCCATTATTGAAATAAAACATGACACATTCTTTTTATTAAACCCCCAATAAAACAGAAGGGTTACTTACTTACCCTTTTATTTCAGCAAAAAAAAAAAAGAACAAGACAAGGGAAAGAAAAGCATAAAAGCATAATGGAATTGTATATGTATATATACCAATTCATTGCCAAGCTCAATGGCAGCATCTTGATAGCTTCTCTTTTTGCCAGGGCTACTCCCACAGAAGACACAAACCCTCTTGAACTTTGACACCCTTATCTCACCGTGTGTCTCCATTGGTTTGATGTAACAAGTTAGTATAGTACTACGCAACCTAGTTTATGCGTATGTATGTATGTATATATTCTCACACACACTGTGAGTGTTTGTGTCACTCTTCTTAGTCCTTAGGTACTGCAATGCTTTAACTATTGGGCTAGGTGGTTGCTATTTGGTACCTTCCCTTGTTGAAGAAATCTTAATCATCCATCCATGATGCATCCATGTGTCATGATCAACATTCTCTCAACTACACTCACCTCACTCAGTGGCTATTTTGCTTGCTTTGTTTGCTTCACCACCACTCTTCTGTGAATGGGGTTTGTATATATAGAGGACAGCAGCACCCCATTGGGCATCGTCGCACGTGAGTAGTGCCTAAGTAGCACGCGCGGACTACTGTTGTTGTGCGGTCCCAACCTACGCCCCCTTGTGTTCTGTTCTGTTCTGCCTAATCAACATTGTCACAAAACATTCTTCCAATAACAAACAACATTACGTGTAGTGTAATCATCACGTTTTTTTTCTAACACACATCAAGAACACCACCTCAATTGGTCTTCCAAACTACCTTAATTAATTAATTACCACCTTGGACTTCTCATCTTATCTTAAATAATACTAACAATAATAATTGTATACACATGTTTACATTCTTCTCCATTATAAGATTGTAATTTTGAAGATGAAATTGAGAGTTTTCTCAAATAATAATAATATTAAACACATGTGTACATTTTTTTATGGCAATTTTAAAAAGTTAAGTAAGTTTAGAAGATGTAATTTATGGTTTTCAGAAATTTTTACCACCTTCTATACTTTCTCTTTTCCACTCCACCTCTGATTTTTCCGTAAGTTACATATTTATGTCTTATGTTATGCATGGTATTCCTAGTTTTTTTTTTTATTTGAAAAAAGTTGTACTAACTTTATATTATAGAAATTCGCAATCAAATAGATGTTGGATAAAGAACGAGACCTTTAGAAGAGGTGTATGTGCCCTTTTTGTTTGTGTTCCGTCGTTAGTACTTTTATGCATATTTTTAAGTATTAAAATTGGTAATTTATTTATTATTTATCTACCTTTCTATGTGTGTACGAATTATTATTTCTTAATTATATTTTAAATATTTTTTAATTAAGTTTCTATAAAAGAAATTATTATATTGAGTATTAAAATGTTTATATTTTTTAATTAAGTTTCTATTATTTTATTTACTGTTAAGTAAAGAAAAAGTATTTGTTATTACTGTTAATGTTTCTTCACATGAAAAAAATAAGAATGGACTTAATTAAATTTTAAGTCTTTTATAAATTTGATATTTTTAATTAAGCTTTTATAAGAAAAAATATTTTATTGAGTATTTAAAATATTTATATTTTTTTAATTGAATTTTTACTATTTGATTTTACCATCAATTAGTAATATGAACATTTGATTTTTACAATTTCGAACATAATACTTGTAAACTTGGATAATAATAAAAATAAAATTCTAAAACTCTAATTATTAATTAATTTTTATTGTTGTTAAAGTTCTAAGACTAAAACTCTAAAAATATGAGTGGTGTATGTAACGACCCAAAAATAAACGTAACTTGTATTAACTGATAATAAAACACATTATATATAAAATTTGTATTTGTATTCAATACAAAAGGGAATCTCTACTAGTACAAAATTCTACTATAAGAAATAAAAACATATATAAATATATGTGTATAACTACTATTTCATCTTTCAATATAATCCTGGGACTCCGAAGCATCCCATTCACCTATTAAGATATCTGCTTCCGTGTAGCAAAACACGATCATCGCAGGCCAAACAATCGACAATTGTAGGGTAAGCTAATCATTCAAAAATATAACAACACAAAATAATAACATCATGTAGTATTCATCATCATATCATTCTCATGCACATTCATCATAGAACATACTTAAATGCTTTGAAATTTAATGCATCTTTAATAATTGAAAAGTAACAACACTAATCATATTATCATGTAATACACATACTCACAACATTCTCATGCACATTCAACATGTCCTAAAAGAAAACATCTTCCGAAAGACACGGCTATTATGCCCGAACTCAAAGACTAACACCTGTGGGTCACATTGTGGTTGGCTACTGTACCGGCACAATAACACTCTGACCACCCTACCCACAGGGTAGGACTACTGTCAACCTTACTCTGGCCCTGGCCTACCTCAATGTAGCCTCAGAACAAGTCTTCAACATTTCCCCCATCGGCTCCTCACAACCTGGCATCTTAGTCTACGTGACTGGGACTACCAGTGGAACCTGGGATCTCATTCAATCCGCTCTAGCATAGCTCACCACCTAAAATGCAAGTTGTATCTTTCGGGGTACCAAACATCTCATTAACACACATAAGTAGATTATGGGCACCAACCCCAGGCTCTACTCGGCCTCACACAAACATATCGGTAGATTATGGGCACCAACCCCAGGTTCTACTCGGCCCCATACAAACATATCGGTAGATTATGGGCACTAAGCTCTACTCGGCCCCACACAAACATATCGGTAGATTATGGGCACCAACCCCAGGCTCTACTCGACCCCACACAAACATATCGGTTGAATGTGATGAAATGTTATGTTTCATGCTTTATTTGGTAAATCACATATAAACATTATTGCCTTTTAATGAATGCTTACCTTCTTTTGACTTGCAATGATCGTGTGTGTGCAAGGGAATAGAGATGGCATCAGGTGATCTTGGAAAGGGTTCGCGGAAGTATGAATAAATAGTCAAGTCATCATATGTATATATATTTGTATTTATATATTTGGGAGATATCTTTTACTAGTGGAAATATTATTTTATAATCGATAATACATATGTTTTATGTTTTATGTTTAGTCGACATCAAGTATTACTGTATAATAAATATGATAATAGTAACGATTTGTAAAGTTGTTAAAAATTTTAATTATTTAAAAAAAAAGATCAATAAGGTCAAATAATGGGAAAAAAATATTTTTTTTAATAAAATGAGTATCTAGCCATATCAATAATAGGACAAAACCCCCGCAAAGAAGTTTTTAAGTTATTAAATTCTGATAAAAATGGTCTATTAAAGCACTACTAATTACTACTCCCTCTGTTTCTAAATAAGTATCGTTCTAGGAGAAGAAATTTGTTTCATATTATCTGTTGTTTACAAATTTCAATGATGCATTAATTGTTTTTTACTAACTACTCCCTTTGTTTCTAAATAAGAGTCGTTTTAGAAAAGTGATTTTGTTTCTTTTTATCTCTCGTTTGTAAAGTTTAAGATTGCATTAATTGCTTTTTACCAATTATACCCTTACTTTTGAAAATATCAATAACAATTAAATTCTTTCTTTTATGAGACTTTAAGTAGTCTGCTGCCTATATCAGCCAATTACTTAATAAAATAATTTATTGTTTCCACCTTTTCATCTACCTTCTCTTTAATCAATAAAATGTATTTAATTTAAAAAAAAAGACGTTAGAGTGAAATTATAAAGGAAATAGAAAGAGAAGTTGATACTTACACAAAAAAATGAAGACAGAAGTTGACAATTATATTATAGAGAGAGTTGAAGACTCCTTTGATAACACAGAAGAGGATATTAACAGAGTAGTTGAGATTTCTCTTGAAGTTGAAGATTTTCTTGAAGTGGATCAAGATGTTGAATCCTTAGAAGTATTTCATGAAGAGAAAAACAAGATTACAAAAGATTTTGATTTAAATGAGAAGGCTAACTGTGGATTTGATTTAAATAAGTTTCCAGAAGAAACTAGTGAAGAAGAAGCCAGTCAGGAAGAATAAGATAATGACAATGAAAGAGCAGCTTTGAAGGAAAAAAAGTCTGTGGTTAGAAAGATGTTTCAAATTTATCTTCCAAAATTTTATTAAGAATTGTGTACTTTGAATTTTAAGTGAATTTTGAATGGTTTTTCATTTTTAGAGTTTAAGATTCTAATTTTCATCTTTATCCCATCTTTATTTTATTGTTACTGCATTTATATTTTTTATTTTTTATTTTATTAAGGCACAATTTATACTAACCTAACTATAAGAATTGGGAAAGGTAAATCAGAAGAAAGAAGATATAAATTCTGTATAACCCCACAAGATGTACACTAACGTAGGCAACACATTACAATACATAGATATCAATCAATGTTTAAATAATTTAAAACTTCTTGTACTAATACAAGATTGCACTTCATTTGAATGGGTAATTCTCCATCTCTTTCTAGTCTCTCTTTATTAATATGTGGTATTTTATATTTATTAGAACCTCTACTTTTCATTATCTCCATCATACATAACTGCAAAATTATAAATATGCGATTGGATTTCACTGAAGAGAAATCTTCAAATGATTTTGCCACTGCTCCAACGAGTTCATCAATACTTTTAGGCAATTCCTTATGTTGTAATGAATGTATAGCACTAAAAAATCCAAGATCTAAGACATTTAAATCTGGAGAATTTGCTGGTTGACACATTAAACGAATGTCAAATTCATCTTTTGAAGTTGCTTCAAGGAACTCAATATCATCATGATTAATATGAGTTCTTGCATTATCTTGCTGGATAAATATTGGAGACTTTAAATCCTCTCTTGGCCACTTTTCTCGAATAGCTGGAAGAACTTTGTCAATAAGACATGATTTTATAACTTCTCTCGTTATTGAAGTCATTGCTTTTGTTTCCATTGTACCTGCAACTCTATTAACACTTGTCCGTTTGGCTGGTTCTTGAGTAACAAATGGAAAAACACCAATTCTTCCAGAAAAAATCTCATTTCCTAGTAAATCAAATCTTGGTCTAGTTATAGCAACCAAAAACATAACTTTTGCAATAAAACTTTTGCTTTTACAGGTACGGTGTGGATCATCTTCATCAGGTAACAAATAATAATTCTCAGATTTTTTTGTCATATAAAACCACTTTTCGTCAATATGAATTATGTTATGCATACTTTTAAAAGTAGGATCATGTGGTATACCTTCAATCATTGATAAGCAAAACTCCAGTCGAGATCTTTTATTATCTTCCTTCAACAGTGGCTTTATGGCATTTGAATGATGTCGTATATTTCCTGATCTTAGAAGCCTAAAGATGGTACTTGGACTTGTATTCAAAGCACAAGCTAAAGATTGAAGATTTTTCCGTCGACCCAAAGGAACTTCACGAACTTGAGCAAGATCAATTTCAATTTTCTTACGACAATTTTTTACCTTCTTTGAAGACATATCATGCATCTCATTTTCTCTTGCTCGTTTCCAGATACGTTGAACAGTTTTGATAGAAATTGAAAACATTGAAGCTACCATACTTGTTGCTCCTTTTTGTAATTTTCCATCAATGCTTTTTTGTAACAGAGCGTGATAAATAGTTTTACGCTCTTCATTGCAATATTATTTCCTAGCATTAGAAACAAAATAAAATTACTACTGATACTAAAATATAAATATTAAAATTGCAAAAGATAAAAATAAACAAATAAAACAAGTAAAAGAAGTTGGAATTCAAGTAAATAAACAAGTAAAAATAATCCTTGTTAAAAATAAAAAAAATAAACAAGCAAAAGATACAAACAAATAAAAAAAATAAACAAATAAAACAAGCAAAAGATTATAATTCAACAAATAAAACAAATAAAAAGTAAAACATGTAAAAAGTTAAAAAAAATTAGAATTCAACCAAATGAGTAAAATAAATATTTTTAAAATAAATATAGTAATATCATACCAATATCAGTGTTGGCCTCTTCAATCTCATCATCCTTGTTATTTTCCTCTATGTTTAAATCAAACAAAAACTTATTTTGAACAAAGTTTAGAGAATCTGGAACAATGTTGAGATTAAAAGCAAAATGATCCTCTACACCAATATTCAAGTCTGGCAATTGTCTTGTTGAAATAATTTCAGCATCTTCACTCTCAATTCCTGAATTTGTCATTTGAACATTTAAATCTATATCACATATTGAGAACCTATCTCCAATACTCATATTTGTAGAAAGATAAATTTTTTAAAGTTTAGATTCAATATATATATAGTGAAACTAAGAGTGATATGAAATTTTTTGGTGGGAACAAAAATATTCTTCAAATTTTTAAATCAAAATTTCTGGTGGTGAAAATTTTCAGATTAAAAGTTATAGAAGGAAACTTATTTTCATGGAGATGAGAAAAAAATGTTTCATATACAGATTTTGTATTGTTGAGAATTGAAAGGTTTTTTTTAAGTGGAGAGAAAATACATTAAGTACTCTTTATTATACTTTATTACAAAGAGAAAAAGAATGCATGCACTCTTTTAAACGTTAATGACAAGGGTATTACTGGAAAAAAAAATTGAAAATTTATTGCAAATAGTAGAAGTTATTGCTTTTATTGGTCTGTACCAAAACCTTAAACGAATCTTATTTAGAAACAGAGGGAGTATACTCTTATTTTAAAAAATATAAAAATAATTAAATAATTCTTTTTACGAGACTTTAATGAACCAACTGTTTGTATTAACCAATTATTTTTTATCTTTTCATCTATTTTTCCGTCAATTAATAAATCACATTTAATTATTTAAAGGTATTATTGGAAAAAAATTTAAAAATTTATTATAAGTTATAAGAGTTACTATTTTTATTGGTCTCTGTGAAAAAATCTTAAATGACTTTTATTTAAAAACAGGAGAGTAATTAACAAGATATCGATTACTCCGCATGTCATGCAATACACACAGAACCCCATTTTCAATTAAAATATAAATTTTAAAATAACGCTTCTAACCAAAATAATTTCATAAATATGGATTACACCAATTATGACAATAAACCTTTTGCACAATTAACACTGCACAAATTAACAATATTAAAATCAACACTCTTTTCCACTCTGACAATGGAATAAACCAAAATAATACCAATGAGAAAAAATAATAATAACAAAATTGAGAAAAAACAAAGTATGTCAAAACAACAACAAAAGAAATAAAAAACTTCCTAACTTTTTGTACTAACTTATGACGTGATTGTGTGAGATGATCAAATGTTAGTATTCTTTAAAGTGAAGACACCAAAAGCTTGGATATGGTGATTGCCAGGGACATGGTTACCAAAAGTGATACACAGTGCAACAAAAAAAAAACGTTAGTTGGAAAAAATATGTTAGGGTAAATGGTAACTTAATTAATGAAGAGGTTAAAAAACTATTAGAGTGAACATATAGTTCAGTGGTGAGTGAGGATATTGACTTGGCCAACTTTTACCACCCATTTACCACACAAACCAATAATGTTAAGTTACATATGTGTTATATATGCATATACTTTGAAGCTAATGTTATTAATATAACCATAACAAATGAATTTGTTAACAACTTTTCTAATTTTAGGAGTAGCTTTGAATTTCTCTTCATTAAATGATGAAAGAGATATATTTTGAGAAATGAATTATTTATCTGAAATAATGCATATTTATCTAAAGAATATATTATATTTTTCTAGTTTTTTATCCATAGAAGTGTAAGATGATATATGATTGATAACCTATATAATTTTTTTACAATAAGTTCTACTATGTGCTTATAGAAAAATTATAGAAATATGTTATATATTATTCTATAAACAAGAAAAAGAATGCAATTTCTTTTGTGAAGCACAACTACTATAAGAGATATACTTTATAAGTAAAAATAAAATGAATTATGATTTAAAAATTCATAAAAAATATTGTTATATTAGAGATAAAAAAAATACAATTAAATTAAATACATATACTATTCAAACTTGTTGAAAAGAACATACACACATTTATCTACAATAAATATGATTTGAACTTTGCCATTTTCCATCTAAAATTTATGTTGAATATAAAATCATGTCAAACTTAACACAAAAGTAATTATTAATTGTATTGAGATTAGAACTGTAAAAATATTAGAAGGGTCGGTCCAAAAAAAAGTATGTAAAAATGGACCAGGTTCGACAAAAAAATGTTGTATTTTAGGTTATTTTTTATGTTTATCTTACTATTTAAATGGATTTATACCAAGTTGACCCATAAGTTTACTAACTAACTAGTTTAAAAGAGAAAAATTGTATTTGAAAAGATAGAAGTAATATTACTTTTAAAAAATATTATGTATTACAATTTATATTTATTTAAAACACCTTGTATTTGAATTCTGGGTTGTACCAAAAAGGATATATATATATATTATTGAAATGTGAAGTTACATGCAGAGGTGAATGAAAGTTATGAGGGCAAATAATTCCTTGAAAAGGAGAGAGAAGAATGGAATAGTGCCAAAAATTCCACCATCTGAAAACAAAAGAAAAGTTTGATAATTGGGGCGGTGAGTGATGATATTAATGGGAAAGAATAGAATGGGGCTTATCCAAGAAAATAAGATGTCACAGCCACTCACTAACAATAATAGTGCCAATTATGTGCGCAAGTGCAACACTGCCATTTTGGTTCCCCTCTCACCCCTTCCACTTCATCTCTTTTCCATTGGTTCTTTACCCAAAAGTGTTGAACAAATCACATAAAAAGGTTCCTATCTACAAGGGGGCTGCGTCACTAACCAAATCATTCATCTCTTACTTTCCAACCAACCAAACTATGCAATGCTTAACCAAAAATCCACCACAGAAGGGGAAACCAAAAACCATGAATTTGTCATTAAAAAAAGTGAGGATGGAGCAATTAATTAATCCCTGTGAATGGGCGACCCTGACAATTGTTTTTATTTTATAAAATTTGTTTATGGTGAACAAGTTATGGGTAATAGCAGAAGCTACTTAAGATGGTGCTCTAGTGCTGTTGAGCAATGTGCATTGATGATTGAATAAGAAAACATTAGTGGGTAGTGCCCTATAACACCTGTGCCCTCATCCACCCTACCTTACTCGACACACATGTTATACGCATAGGAAACATTTGATTTTTATTTCACACGCCCCTTTCCATTACCCATATCCTCTCTTCCACAATTCTTCAAGCACCTTGTCCCCATCCTCACCCCCATTCATTGCATGCCCTCTTTCTCCACCTATCAAATTTCATTCCCCTACACTTGATGACCCATATCAATTTTTAAACCCATTTGCCTATTTCTAAACACTTTTGATGGGTTTTTTTGGCTTATTCACAGCATTACTTAATTGGTGCCATATTGTTTATATAGCTGTTTTGTCAGGTTTGCTGCAACTGAACCCATGCCTTTATGCTACTAACAGTTATATTATGTTGGTTTTAGGGCTCCAATCCCAAGGCAGTCTTTCTGGCTTTCTTGTTTAGTTTTTTCTTTTATTACTGCAACACCTCTCTTTCTCTACTTCTTCCCCTCTCACGTGTTTAGAGATTATAAACTCCTCATCACTCCTTCGTGATGGGGATTGAGCTTATATGTATAAAAATTCATCTGAACTTGCATGCGCGTTTAAAAGCATATTTTTGTGTGTTAGTGAGTTCTCAAACCATTTTTCTATTCATTATCCTGAACAAAATGGTTAAGCAATTACTACTAAATATACCGTTTATTACAAATTACGATAGAGTTACATTAGTACGGTTCTACCATTTAAATATTTCATTTTTATTGAAAAATTATTTTTAATTTCTTAACCATTACTGTAGAAATAAACTCCCTTTTCGAATACACATGCATGCCTAGCTTAGGGTTTATAATTAAGGAGTACAAAGTTCCATACTTATAATGTCCCATTGGGCATAATATATTGAGGGTAGTACACACCAAGGCCTTCACCTTCTGTTTTTTTATAATTCTTTCCTCGATGACCTCAAATTTTAAAGAGTTGGCAAAAAAAAAAAAAAAAAAATATATATATATATATATATATAGAAAGAAGGGATCTACTAAGTAAAAAGAGTTATTTTAATATGAACTTTTATTCAATTTTAGATTAAGAGTTGATATTAATTAAGTTTATTTTGTTTTTTAAACTAGACAATATTATCTGAAAATTTGTGTTAATGACATTAAAATTCAATATTCTCCCATTCCCATTAATAAATATACACAAAGTTTGTTAATCCAATTTTAGATTATCAATTCATATTAATTAAGTTGGATGTTTTTTTTTTTCTTTCTTAGAATAAATAATATTATGTGAAAAATTATGTTAATAACATTGCAATTTAATATTCTCTCATTCTTATTAATAAACATAGACAAAGTTTGTTAATGGAATTTTAGACTAACCATCCATATTAATTAGGTGTATTTTATTTCTCTCTTAGAATAAATAATATGATTTGAAAATTTGTGTTAATAACATTGCAATCCAATATTCTTCCATTCTCATTAATAAATATACACAAAGTTTGTTAATCCAATTTTAAACTAACAGCTAATATTCACTAAGTGTTTTTCTCTTAAAATAAATAATATTATGTGAAAATTTCTGTTAATAACATTGTAATCCAATATTTTTCCATTCTCATTAATAAACCTACGAAAAGTTTATTAATCTAATATTAGATTAAAAATTCATATTAATTAGATGTATTTTGTTTCTCTTTTAGAAAAAAAAAAATATTAGGTGAAAATTTTTGTTAATAACATTGCAATCCAATAGTCTCCCATTCTCATTAATAAATATACATAAACTTTGTTAATCCAATTTTAAATTAACAGCTCTATTAATCAGGTGAATTTTGTTTCTTTCTTAGAATAAATAATGTTATATGAAAACTTGTGTTAATAACATTGCAATCCAATATTCTCTCATTTTAATTAATAAATATACACAAAGTTTGTTAATCCAATTTTAGATTAATAGTTAATACTAATTAGATGTATTTTGTTTCTCTTTTAAAATAAATAATATTACATCAAAATTTATGTTAATAACATTGTAACCCCATATTCTCTCATTAATAAATATACACAAAAGTTTGTTAAAAATAAAAAAGGAAGACAAAAGATAATAAAAGTTGAAAAAAATATAATTCTCACTCATGTAACAATTTTAACTAAAGCATAGTAAAAGGTCACGTCATGAATGAATTTTCCCTTCTCTTGTCTATAAGTAATTTTCTCTCTAGTTTGTTTATGGTATAAATTGTGTTTACCAATCTAAGTCGGGATGACTTCTAAAGGAAAGAAGAAAATTGCAAGAGAAGGAGAGAAATTGTATATTTCTTCATGTCCTAAATTTTTGCTTTACTTTTAATTTTATATTTTTACTTTTGAAAATGTTATATATATTAATGAAGAGAAATGAAAAATTAAGCATATTTTTATAATTCCACTTTTAATGCTTTATTGTCTTTCATTTCTACATTTTTATAAAAGCTATGTACATTAATGACAAACAGAAAGTATTGTAACATATATAATTTATAGGACAAAAAATTCTCACAAAAATTATTTATTATAAAAGAGAAACATAATACACCTAATTAATTTGATATATTAATTTAAAATAAAATTAAAGATTGAAATTAAAAATAATTTTAAAATAAGTAGATCTCTTTTCATATATGTATATATATAATACTTATTTTAAATGTTAATTTTTTGTTTTATTTTAAATCAACTAAATTAAATAGTAGGTACATTTAATTTTTTCACATAATTTTTTTATATTCTTCATTAATATATTAATACATATTTAATAATTACTTTTAAAAAATATTATAAAATATTTTAAGAAAATTATGTTCTAAAACATTCATTTTATGATTTAATATACTTCAACGTATTATTTATAGCAATAACTTTATAATTAATATTATTTATAATAATTAAATATAAAAAATAATATAATGTTATAAATTTATTAAAATCTATAATATTTATTTGTATTTTAGTTTATTTTTAATAATCTAAATTTAAATTATTTTATTATAATTATATATATTATAATTAAAATAACTATAATTAATTATGATAATTTATATTATAACTATATATATTATCAGCAAAGAGTTGGTCTATATATAGAATATAAATTGATAAACATAAATTACCACGTCTTAAAGTTACATGAAATTCTAATAAAAGTAAAATATGTTTTTGTGATAAATTATTAAGATTTGGGAAACTAAACAACATTTAAAGATAATATATTTAGGGATGATTACCCTATGTTTAATTTGGGAAAGTAAAGAATATTTACACAGTACTTATTTTAATAATCTATTTATTAAAAAACTTGTTTTCAATGATAAGTTTTTAAATATTTTTTTATATATTATGCTTATTGTGTTGTTGTATTCTTATTTTTGTATTTATGTTTTTGTTCGAACCTTAGATACAAACTTTCTTATTTATAAATAGTCTTTATAAATTAAATTCATGTTAAGTATAAATATCTTTAAATTAATAATTTATTTTTTTAATTTTAAAAGATAAAAGTAAATTTAAGTTCTATAACTTTAAAAATCATTAATTCAAGTTAGACTTAAGTCATGATTAATGTATAGAAAGAAAAACTAGACGAAATCTTGATAGACAACCTCCTCAAAGAAAAAGATAATGCTACAACATTAAATGAAGTCTTCTTGAAGTATAAGAAAATACTACAAGACTAAGTAAGATGTATTAGGTGAGTATGTTATTCGTACCCAAAAAAATCAAGAAGAGAAATTCAAAAGAAGATGACCAAGAACTTCTCTTTTTCTTGTGAAGCATAAAAGGGTTGCCTCTTAGAAAAAGCAAGAAGAATACAAGAGAAATAAGAAGATGAAAAGTATATGCTCTAAAATGTCTCTATCACAATATAACTTTAGATGTCAATACATCATTATCAGACAACTTTTTGAAGAAAAACAAGTTCAAATGATATTGATACCAACAAATTGACTTTGCTACAAGTATTTGTTAGAAATCCCACAACCTCTAGTGTTATTATTGTTCCTCATCCAGCTATAGAAAGGAGACATACAACTAGTCTAATACACAAAAATGAAGAGTTGAATTGTCTATAAAAAATTTAGAACACTTTTCTGAAAGACAATATCAAATGACATAAAGTTAGATGCAATTTTGTTATGACAGACACAATGTCAATAACTTTTTTATAAAAACACTCCTTCTTTTCATCATAGGCAGATCAATACACATGTAATGATAAAAGCATAACGGAAAGAAAAGATTATTCTCTTATTAATTGAAAAGTATTTTGATTTAAAATATTTTCAAATTTTAAAAGGGTGATGTCTAAGACGTAATATTATTATACATTTTTCATTCTTCTAAATAAATTTTTTTAGAAGGAGTATATTTTTTTTTGCAAAATCCTGAAAAGTTCGCTAATAAGTGTTTCAAAAAAGTAGCAATGGCAATAGTAACCATACAAAATCAGGATAGTAATAAAGCAAATATTTCAAGCTTGTATGGATAATGTGGCATTTAATGTATGACAGGAGATGACAAATGGAAATTGAAAGAATAAAAATATATAGATCCAATATCTTGATCTCAATTTTTTTTTAAGATAGAATGACTCTTGTGTTTTCTAGGAATCATTTCTCTAGAACATCTGATTCAGTATAAATAATATTGCTCGAGACTTAAGTATAACATGGAATATGAAAATATGAAAATTGAAAAGGTTTCAAAGATATCAAGTATCTTAAGAAAATATTAGAAACTTGAGACATATTAATCAACAAAGTCTATCTCAGAAGTATACTCAAGGAGATTTAACTAGGATGTGATGCGATGAACATATGATAAACACTTTAGACATTTATCATTGTTTCAGGCTATGAAACACATGTTCATTGTTGCAAGCTTCTTTCTCAACAAGTTAAGATTGAGAAATTTCTTGATTGAGAATAAAAAAATAGAAGGATTAGATAAAACTAAATGCAATCGTGAGTAAAGTAAAATGACAAATATAAGTAACCAAAATAACTATCAAACAATAACTAACATAACATAACTAAAACAAGGAATTAACGAAAATATCATGATGAAATTGACTAAAAACCTATAACCGAAAGTAGAAACACAAATGTAAATTGAAGACCAAAACTTGAAATTAAGAACTAGAACAATGATTGAAAATGAACTTAAAAGCGAAAAGCAGTACATGAATTAATAACAAAAAGTGAAAACAATAAGAAACAATAATAATAAGACATAAATTTGATAAAAGCAATTAAAATAAATGAACTTCAATGGAAGAAAACTATAACAAATGCAAGAATAGTAATGAAAATGAATTTTAGCTGATTAAAATCAAAGAACAAAGAAGTTTGAGTCCAAAGAATGTAAGAATATCAACTTGAATAGATATATGAGATTTTTGTTACTCTTGAGCACAAGAATTCCAATCAATCAATTGGTTTCCTTGCAAATTACATTTTGATATAAAACTCAATCAAATTCTACATGTTATCACACAATTCTTAATCAATAAGATTAATCTAATAGATGAAGATGACAAAACAAACTCGGAACAATTATCAATCTTTTAATCCATGCTTGATATTTTGCAATCCAAGAACTCTTCCACTCTACCATGGAACCGTGATCAAGGCGTGAAAAGAAAAAGAAATCAAAGCATTGTATAAATGTAAATGACAAATGAAAAGAAAAAGAGAGAATTGGAACCGACAGAGAAAAGACAATTCTATTAAAAAATCTATATGAAGTATTTATTCAATTCACAACTTTAACATTTATATAATAGTTCTAAATGAAGGAAACATAAATGGACAAAACTGAACTAAAAATGAATATTTTTAAAAGTCAAGAAGACAAGTAAATCCTATAAAAAATTAATTTTTTTTTCTGAACTTTTAAAATTTATTAAAAATAACTCTAAAATTCAAATGTCTCATTCCATGTATCCAAATTAAAGTATAAAGGATCCAATAAAAAAAATCAACAAAAAGAATATCTACACAAAAATTATGACCAACAAAGGTTAAGATAAAAAAATATAAAAATATAAATATTTAGAAAAACTTTTATTTATTATAAAAATATGAATGCATGTTAAATATAAAAAAATTACTTAAAAATATCATAATAAATGAGAGTATAAAATATGAGTTACAATATATATATATATATATATATATATATATATATTCTTATCTGTCGGTGATATAAACAAGTTTTTGACTTGTTTAACAAATTAAAGTTTTATAAATAGTTTTCATCTTTATGGTTTTGGTTTCAATTTTATGCCGTCTCTGAATTAAAAAATTTAATTGAAATCAAACAAATCATTTTCGCTTTCTCATTTGGATTCATTTCATGGGGAAAAAAGTGGGATTAATTTAAAAATGGTGTTATAAGTATTAATAATAAAAATAGTAATAAAATTATGATAATAGTACCTTCACATAGTCATAAAGAAAGCACTTTGATTAGGTGTATAAATAAGTTAAGGTTTTTCTCAACTTGTAAAAGCTAGTTTGAAAGTTTAACCCTAGACCACTTTTCTACGCCTGTATTAGAGTTAAAATTTAATTTTCGTTTCTGTAATTATTAAAAATATAAGTAATCAGCTATTTTAATGGTTAAATAATTTAAATTGCAAATTGAGTGAAAATTATAACATTTAACTACAAATTTAACTAAAATATTAAGTTTTTTTAATTTCAGATCTTTATTATTTATTAAATCTATATGCTATTTAAATTAATAAATTAATATATGATTATTATATATAAAGAAAATTATTTTTTCATTGTGACATGCGGTTTTAGGAGGTTAATAACTTTAATACATAATAATAAGATCGAGTTTAATTTTTTAATGCTTCTCTAGTTCATCACTTTTTTTGAGGGATAAAGATATTGTCAAATCTCTCCCATTTACATAAAATTTTCAAATTAAGCATTTCTAATAAAAATTATTATTTTCGTACACATATTTTTTCACTAGTTTACTCTTTGTTCGTATCTCCTTCAAACCATTTTTTTAGTTTTCGTGATTTATAGGAAAAACTACAAATACTTAACGGTCTTAATAAAAAATTAGAAGTGTTTTATTATATAATTATAAGAAGTATAATACTTTTATAACTATTTTTTAATATTTTATTATGATTTACATTTTGATTATAGTTTTCTTATTGAAATTATAATTATATAAAAAAAATTAATTATATTTATTGATGTTACAAATTGTTGTATTCATTTTCTTTAGTATTTTTTTAAGTCTTTTATCTGATTTGATTATATATTTGATAAAAAAAAATTAATCTCATTAGAATTTATCTTAGTAATGTATAATTTTAATAGATTAAAAAAATCATGTTAACATGTTAAATGACATGTTTAAATTAATTACATATGATATTTTAACGGTTATGCTATTTGATTAATTAGTTAAAATAACTTGGAATATTGAGTAAGTTTTATGCTTTGTTTCTTAATATGTTAAAGTACGTCTAGGTTGATTTTATGCAACTCAATTTTATATAATATCCTTCTATTTTCATATATCCAAATATCAAACTAATCTATAAATTTTATTATAGTAAAATTAACATATTAAGTCGTGTTTTTAATGATAATTATTTTATAAAATCTTTCTCATTTAAATACCTTTTTGAAGTCTGGTTTAAAAAGAGAGTCTTTTGTTAAACTTTATTTTTACACCACTAAGAGAGAGAGAATTAATATTGAGTTGAACAAGTCATCTTGAAGCTTTTAAGAATAAAGAAGTTTGATCAATTCATAGTGCTAGTAGAGAATTGGTGTAGCTTTCACTTAGGACTTGTTTTGCTACACTGTGAATTAGTCCATGCAAATTCATTTCATTGTATTCTACTTGTTTGTGGGGCTGGAAGAGAATTTTTAGCAGGTATTTGTAGCATGGTGTTGTAGAAGTTTAAATTTTTGTCTTCTAGGATTCAAGACTTAGATTCTTGATAGTTTTCTTGCTTTACTAGGGTTGTAATTATTTGTAAAACTTATTTTTCCAGTGAAATGCTTAACCTTTGAGTTGGGCAATTGGATGTAGCTATTTGTTAAAGAGTGAACTAATATAAAAACCTTGGTGCAATATTTTCTTTTCTCTCTTTAGCATTTGTTTCATTGTTTATGTGTTATTGGCTTTATATTGCATATTCATCATCCTTATTGAAGAATTCTTAAAGATCTTTAACAAATTGATCTTCAAATTTAACAGATTAAATTTTTGGAGATCTATTTACCCTCTCTAAATCTCAGTCCAAATTTTCTACAATTGGTATCCAAAGTTATTTCTTGAAAGTTGCTCAAGATATAATTCTATTTTCTTTAAAATGATCGAAAAAAACTAGCCAAAGGGGCTTCTATAAATTGATCACCCATGTTTGATAGTGTTAATTACCCTTTTTGGAAGATTGAATGAAAGATGTTTATAGAATCCATTGATATAAGAATTTGGGATACAATTATAAATTACCTTTTTATTCCTATGCATAAAGTTGAAGATATACTTGTTGAAAAACTTTGGTCTCAATGGATTGAAACTAAAAATAAAAGGCATAGTATGATTGTATAGCTAAGAATATTATAACATCAACTTTGTAATTTCTTGTAAAACTTATTGTCTTAGTGGAATGTTTAACCTTTGGATTGGGCAACTAGATGTAGTTCTTTGTTAAAGAATGAATAGGTATAAAAATCTTGGTATAATATTTTATTTTCTCTCTTCAGCTCTTTGTTTCACTATTTATGTGTTATTAGCTTTATATTATATGTTCACCATCCTTACTCAAGAATTCTTAAAAATCTTTAACAGATTGATTTTGGAATTTAACAGACTAAATTTTTGAAGATCTATTCACCCCATTCTAGACCTCAACTAATTTTTTTACAATAAAGTTACGAATTCAACTCTCCAAATGCTTTAGAAGACTTATAAGCCATCAATATATCTTAAGAGAATAAGCTATAACGTTACCAATAACAAAATTTATAAGTTGAACCCTCTACATCATGTTAAGTAACTTACCTTTCCAAATATGCAATTTCTCTTGACTTTATCAATAATAGGAGCAAAATGATAATACCTAAACACACCCTTAAAAAGAGGAACCCTTGGGAAGATAACCTTTAATAAAACCAAGGGATTGTTTAATGGAATTATTAAAATGATTGAAATGTTTAACTTGATATTTGAATGCAATTTTCTTTTAAAAAAAGGAGATGTTTTGTAGGAAGATAATCAATTTATCAAAGCCTAATTTTTAATTTAATATAAATTTGATTAACTTTTAAATATCCATAAATTTGGATACTTTTAATTGAATCTCTATTAAAAAAATTTGTTCTATTTAGTGTTAGAATTGAGTCTCTTTTTCATCAACGATATGACATGATCATTATTTTCGTATTCTCATTTCTAACTTGCTAATCAACTCACTTCAACCCTCTTCAATCTTTTTAAAGTCATCGATTAACTTGTTTCTTCCCTCTTTAGAAGTAAGTTGATCGGTAAATTGAAGGAGATTGAAGAGGGAAGGAGCGAGTGGACTCACAAGTTGGAGATGGAAAGATGAAGGTAACAATTGCATCATCTTGTTGAAGGCAAAATTAAATGGTAGGATACTTAGACAAAAATAAAAAGTTTAAATGATCAATAGAATGAATTTTTTTAATAAAAATTCAACTGAAAATACCTAAATTTATGAGATATTGAAATTTAATTAATCCTTTAATATATTGTTAGATGCGGAAATATATCAAGAAGGGAGGGGTTGAATTGATATATGGATTTCTTGAAAGCTTTTTCGTTTCAGAAATTTTTACTGATGCAGTATACTGAGAAATAGTTGACTGATTATTGCGAAATAGTAGGTTAGTTCAACATGCAGAATATAAGAGATGATGAAGGATAAGAAAGAATGCACCAGGGATTATACTGGTTCGTTCTTTATGCAAGAACTACATCCAGTTGGTGATCTGTAACTCTAAAAGATCTAAATCACTATCAAAAATGAAATCTTTACAAAAATCTTTCTTGAAGACTACAAGAAACACAAAAAATCTATTCTAAACTCTATAGAACAGATCTTAACACCTCGACTCACACTGAGTCAATGTGATCACCCCGATCACAGATAACAGGGTTCGAAAACCCTCTCAGAAATCTCTACCCAGAGATCAAAAGATTACAATCAAAAGTAAAAACAAAATTCTTCTTGAGAAGCTAAAACTGTAAGTGAATTTTGCAGATATCTCTTGCTCTGATCTTTTGCAACTTTGTATGTATTCTCTTGTATCTTTTCACACTCAGATTCGTCCTTGAAAGTTGTATTTATAGGCAAAGACAAGAGCTTTGGGTCGTGCTCTGTTGAGAGGCTCAAAACACGTCCTGCTGTTTTCTGCATAAAAGAGAACCTGGAATAAAATAGTCGACTGAACAGCAAAGCAGTTAGCTATTTTCATTAAACTCAAATTCCTGATACATTAATGAAAATAGTCGACTAATGCAACAAAATTAGTAGATGTTAGCATATTTCAAGACCAAGTGTTAATGAAGTCTTCCAGAGTTTTAATGAAGTCTTAAAGTTTTGATGATGAAGATTTAAAGTGATTCAATCAACATTAAAGACTTGTGCCATCTCACAAAGGAAGGTTGCTTGGTAGAAAAGGAAAGGCATAAAGAGTGTTTAAAGCTTTCAAGAGAGAAGATTGATGACGATTTTCTCAAGAGCTGAAGTTTCAAGAGTAGAAGGTTCTGTTTTGGGTTTTAGATGAAAAGAGTAAGTCATAAATCCCATTCAAGACCTTCCCAAACAAGAGAGCAAGTTGTTTTCTCGCAAAAACGTTTTTCTACGCTTTTAATCGATTATGATACGTAGACAATCGATTATTTAACTTAAAATTTGAATTAAAAATGTTTAACGAACTAAATAATCGATTAAGTGTTTTTGATAATCGATTATATTGATTCTGGGTTAATATAATCGATTATGGCCTTAATCTAATCGATTATATCAGACAAAATTAGTTTTCCAGTTTTTAAACATGATATAATCGATTAAGCTTTTTATATAATCGATTAAATGAGTCGTTTTTGTGAAATCAATGCTAAATCAACCTAAGAAAGGAAACTTTGGAGCATTTTCGAATTATAAAATGAAAGAAAACGTCTTAGGTAAAACAACATATGAAAACAACACATATTCAAAGTGTTCTTGCGCCTTAGCATTTCAAAACCGCTTTCTTGCTCTCTCAAGTTTGATCAAGTCTTTGGAAGTGGTGATATTTGTGCTTAAGCTTTCTATCCAGCACTATTATCAGGTGTATTCTTTTTACTGTTTTTATAAACGAGAAAATTCATCCCTTGGATCTGTTCTAAGGGAGGTGTGTTCATCTCTTGTGTGTCAAGAGAGGTGGGTTTCATCCTCAGTGTGTCTGGGGAGGTGTTTCATCCTTAGTGTGTCTAAGGAGGTGTTTCCTTTATCTTTATTTGTTATTGCATGAATTAGTGTTTGTAATTTTAATTAAAGATAGTGGGGTGATCATCACGCATTTGTGGTGGTTGGGAACTGGACGTAGGATTGGCTTAATCCGAACCAGTATAAATCTTTGTGTTCTTTCTCTTTTCCTATCTCTTTTTATTGTGGATCATATTAACAATTGCAATTCAATCTGCTTTAATCAAAGGTTAAGGAAAATCCCCATCCTAGTTTTTGAAAGTAATTCAAAAATCTGGAAATTTATTTTAAAGAGAAAAAGTTTATTAAAAATCCAATTCACCCCCTCTTGGTTTTTACACTGCCGTCTTTATTTAACACTAGACTGGTTGATGATTAATAAAAATAGCAGATTATTATATCTCAATTAGCTAACTCTTTAACATATAATCTAACATCTCCACTAAGTTGTATAATCAAAAACCACTTAATCAAAGTCCCAGCAACATCTTTAAAACATCATCAAATCCAAAATCATCAACATATACCTTAGTCATTCTTTACCCAACTTATAAGAGTATTTTATTTATTCTTTTTATAAAAGATTTTCCTTTACTTAGCATCAATATGAAGCCGTTAAATCCAACTAGGTGGGCACCTTAAAACTTCATCAATCATGAACATGTGCAGGAAGGTTTATTAAAAGGAGACAAAAAAGAAATATACAAAGAATTACAACAAACCATGAGGGTACCACACGAAACTCATGTAAAATCAAGTAAACCTATACTTTGGTAGTCCAAACCGGTTTCTAAAGAGATCCTGACAATACAAATGAGCATTCTATCTTCCCAAGAAAAAATTGTTGTTCTCAAGTGGGCATTCACCCAGGTTTCATATTGAGTAAAATGAAGAAGAGAAAAGTTGGAAACTATTATAAAAATGAGGAGTTGATTTGAGTGTCGTCACAACAACTCAATAGGGTTTGTAATTTTTGCCAAAAAAATTATACGTTGAGTAATAAAATACTTTTGTTGAGTATTCATGGATGTAGGCCTTGAGGTGTCAAACCATGTTAAATTTTATTATGTGTTTTTTTATTTTTGGGTGTGCTTTTGTTAGAAGAGATTTTTTTTCCTATTGCATAATTCCTAACAGTGGTAATAGAGTTGAGGTTCTAATCAAGGGAGGAAGAGAAGCAATTTGGCGGGCTTAATAGAGTCAATGTTGTTTGTTGCACCTTTGGAGAAATATTAGTGTTGATGATCTTTTTGCAATGACTCTGTTGAAGCTAAATATTCTTTTATTTGAGGAGAATGATGATTGATGCATGGTGCGACCTAGCTTGGCCTATGTTATAGTACTAATTATGGATTCCACCTTGCATACAACGAGTTTTTTACAACAATAGTGTGGAATTTTTCGATGACAAGTTTGAAGTGCAAGGTGGTAAGGATAGATGGTAAGGAAAAACTGTGATGTTGACGAGTTTGTGCAGGTCACCAATGGTAAGAATGGTGCAAGAAAATTTGTAGGCGATTTGTTAGGTACTTACGTCACTGTTTGAAGAAGAGAAAGAAGAAGGGATGGTGTTGGAGTATTTGAGGAGCATGGTGTTAATGTTGTTGACACATTGCTTTGGGAGTGATGAGTATGGAAGTGTTGACAAGAAATTTAATGATGTTGAAATTTCATTTTGGAGTTATTTCTTTTAACATGTGAGACTTTTGATGAAAGGAGGATATATTGTTTAAGTAGGGATTCACCAAAGTTCCACATTGATGCATGAAGGGAAAGATGGAAGATCTAAGAGTGTTTCTCCTATAAATGTATTAGACATTTTTGAGTTACTCCTTTTAACATGTGATACTTTTGATGAAAAGAGGATTTGTTGTGCTTAAATAGGTATTCACCAAAGTTCCACATTGATGCATGAAAGGAGATCTAATAGTGCTACTCCTACAAATGCAGTTAGACATGAAGATGATCCCTTAATATGCAAGACTTTTGTTGAAGACAGGATATTTTGTTCTCAATTAGATATTAACTAAAGTCTCATCATCCCAACTTAATAAGTTTGTCGATCCATGTAGATTTAAATAAAAAAATAACAATTTGAGATGAAAAAGAAAGAAATATTTAATATTTATTTTTAGAAACACTACTACAGGAACCACAATCCACGTTGGTTATGGGGATAATTTCACGACGGCCCCAAAACCGACGTTGAATAAGGAGACGTTAAAAGTAATATTTTCAACGTCGGTTCAAAGTGAACCGACGTTAAAAATGACACAGCATACGACGTCGGTTATGTGTACAACCGACGTCGTAAGTGGACGAAACTTTCAACGTCGGTTATACATCCAACCGACGTTGAAAGTCTGTGCTAAAACTGCAATGCAGTTTCTAATTTTCTCATTTTCCCTAAATTTTAGTACCTGCATATCAAATAAACCAACAAACCAGCCACAATTTCATATATAATGCATTTCAAATAGCTAAATTTCAAAACATTTCAAATGAGTTATATATATTCAATAGTTATTTAAATTTGATCTATTTACACATAATTACAATTGTATAAATAAAATTACAATAAAATTAGTACTGTTGTTCCCTATTTCTAATCTCTAAAAACTTCTGTGCCCATTTTTCTCTGACTTGGTCGATCGACTCTGTAGGCAAGGGTTGTGTATCATTGAATACCTGGAACAAAATAAAAGTATGTTAAGTATGAGAAAGTAGGAAACTTTACAAATAGAGTTTTGGAGGAATAGGGTTTTGGAGGACTAACCTGTCTCCAAGTATCTCTGATATTCCCAAAAACTATTAGCCACATCCAATACATTACGTAGTAGCCACATTCGTAGCTACCCGTTTGTCTATTAACCTATAATCAATTAAACAAGTCATTAGTTGTGAAAAATACATATTCAATATGATAGTGATATTAGAGAATTAAAAGTAACCTTACATGTAGGATTTCCCAATGTGGGTTAGTGGCTTTGCTGATATGCATTCCATCAACGGTACTGCACACCTTAATAGCACTGTTGAGAAGTTATTAGTCAATATATGAACATTACTTATATTTGAAAACACAAAGTTTAAAATACTTACATATTCAAAATATTCTTCAAATCAGTATCTGGTTTTTTATTCAAAGAACAAAACCAGTATACCATCTTCTCTGGACGACTGATGAGGAAGAATTGCCAATGATGCCTAGAAAAATAAAATGTTTAGAATATAACTCAATCACAATAAAAACAATAATAAACTTATATTGACTTACTGGAATAAATAAGCTCCAAGATATATCTGCCTTTTAGATGTCAGGATCCAATTTTGGATATATCTTTGGACTTCTTCCCTTCTATTTCCAGCTTGTTGGATTGACTGAGGCTCAAAAAATCCATAAACATCTGAAGCTCCCTGCTCCTCAGCCAATTCATCCATCATCCTAAAAAATGAAAAATAATAACATCTTATATATTAAATAATGAAATTGAAATTGTAATAATAAATATGTACTTACATTGTCCAAAGTTGTAAAATAGAGATGTTGAGATCCCTATTACCCAATGTGACCTCTGAGATGTCAGCGTATGAAATGTAGAGAGGGAACCTTGCATTATCTATCCCAAATCTCCTAGCATCCCAGTGAATCTCAAAGGAGTTGCCATAATATTCTGCAGAGGCATGGATCAACTCAACAATTGGATTTTTTGGGAGAGCTGCTTGTTTTCCTTTAGTATGTTCAGAAGCAGCACGACTTTTAGGCTTCTGAACATCCTACATGTTTAAAACAATACTAATTAGTACAGAAATAACATTTTGAGAAGTCATTAACATAAAAAATTACATACATACCTTTTTAGAAACTTGTCTGACTAAATGTTAGGGCCAAGCAATGAAGATGTGAAGGGCCTGTCCCACCACTTGTACCTCATCAGTAGGCACAGGGACTCAAGCATCAGCATCTCGAATCTCTTCTACCACCACTCTCAATAAACCAGGTGACAAAGGCACACTGTGGATGGTAGAAGCCCCTTCCTGAACTGAACCAAGGGCCACCAATCTTGGTTCTAGCAACCCATCCTCCACCAATAAGGCGTATTGTTTCATCCCAAAAGATGAACCTGTGGATGCATGATATATTTCAATTTACATTTGTAATGAAGACATATATGAAAAATAAATAACGATTTTACCTATCGGTGCAGGTGCAGGTGCAGCAGCAGCAACAGGAGAAGCCAGAATAGGAGCAGCATTACTGGAAGTACTTCCCATTGTGCTAACAGATGGAGGAGATGGCTGAACGTGTTGGTGGGAAGATGCCATCCTAAGCGCCAAGTCCGGAAACATGCTAAGTAGGCTGATCCTGAACTCTGTCTTTGCGATGGCCGGTGTCGGCTTATCTGTGAGCTTCTTCTCCAACTCTTCTTCATTAATTGTTGAGCTCTGGGTATTCTTGACTGGTGCCCCAAAATAATGTCGAATACCCACACCGGTCCCCACACCCGAACACGGCCAGGGTGCTCATCTTTACCAATAGCGATGGTCGGTATATCTCGACGACCACATGGAACGAAAGTTCCACTGTGTACCTTGCTCCTCCAAGGAATCCTACAATAAATTTAACACATTATATATATAAATATACAAGTGTAACAAATTAATCATATTAGGGTTAAAAAGAATAGTAACTTACAATCTTATCTGCTATATGTTGAGCCTCCTCAGATGTCATCCCACCGGAAGGCTTTTGACGAGCTCTCTTCCAAGTTTCATGACGTTTAGGAGGAGATGGTGGGGGGAGATCATCCTGGCTTATACCAGAACTGGCTGCTTCTTTTTCTCTGAGTGCAGCCTTCTCGTACATCATTCTCTCAGACAAGAGATCATACCCCCAACGAGACAGACGGTGGGGGGGTCAAATTCTTCTTCTAAATCTCCTTGGCCTTTAATCTTTTCTCCTGCAAAATAATTGATATTAGAATATAATACAATAACTTAATAAATTTAAATTAATTCATACCTCCCACTCTGGGCCAGTCCTAATCTCTACAAATTTCCTCCAATCCTCCTCAGATATGCCATATCGTTGGCAAGGAGTAAGTCCCTTGCTAACGACATCCTCAGCATAAACCCATCTCGTAGTTAATGTGGACTTGAGCTGCCTCCACATTTTTGCAATGGTGGACATAATCTTCTTCTTAAGCGCCTTCGAGTTTTCAATATCAAAATACTTCGCAAAAATAAAACATAATTAGCATCAAAATTAAAAATCAATATTCAAGAAAAGACAATTGAATAAATTTAAACTTACCGGAATGTCACCGCCAAATCAGATTCTTCACTAGTGTCGTCAACATTATCCGGTCTGGATGCAAAATAGATACCTAAACATAATCATTAGTTAGATGAAAAGAAGAATTATATGTAAATATGTAAAAAACTTCAAATATAAACTTAGAATTACCTTCTCCGTGCAACGGTACCCAAGTAGCTGCTTGAAGCTGGGTATGATGTGGACCGGACACCTTCCCGGTGCGTGGATCAACAGACACACTCGGCTTCTCTCTGTCATGTGTCAGTTGTCAAGCTCACTAATCGTGTAGCTTGCCTGGTCTTCTTTGGTGGAGGAGATGGTGGAGGAGATGAGGGAGGTGAGGGAGGAGGTGATGGTGAAGGAGATGCTATCTGTCTGTAAAGAAAATATAAAGCAATATAATTTATATATCTTAAATATACAAACATAAAACAAATACATAAAGAATTTCAAGTAGAAACATACTTAGACAAGTAAATTTTCCCATATCCCTTCATCATGATCATTACGAGTTGCATGGACCACATCCTCTTCTACATCTTCAATACTACTAGGCGATCGTGGTGAATTGGGAATGACAATGAAATCATCGACTCATCTTCATTTTCATGGTTGACATCAATCCCTTTGCCTTGAAGGACCACAGACCACCTATCATTACATGGGTCGGTCACATAAAAAACTTGTTTTGCTTGATATGCCATGATGAATGGTTCTTCCTTATGACCTAGCTTCTTAAGGTCTATCGTAGTAAAACCCATTTCGTCAAATTGAACACCGTTATTGCTATCCACCCAAACACATTTAAATAGAGGAACTCTAAATTTACTGTAGTCAACCTCCCAAATTTCCTCAATCACTCCAAAGTAACTTATGGATGCCATGATGGGGTTTTTATCCTTTGAACTAGAAAAGTGCATGGATGTGGCCTCAATAGATACTCCACTATTTTGAACTGTGCTATTGTCATCTTGTGACTTTGTGTAGAAGGAATATCTATTAATGTCGTACCTAGTCCAAGTGATGACGTTATGTTTTGGTCCATGAGCTAGCCATTTCAATGTATCAGATGCATGCTGATCTGAAAAAATTTGGCTTCTAAACCAAGCTGACAAACTTGTTGTTATGCTCCTTCACCAACAACCGTTCACCCATTTTGGGGTTTTGGGTCCTCAACATTGATTGATGAGCAGATATGTAAGGAAGAACTTCATCTGTATTATTCAAAATATACAAGTGTGCCTGACTCAACTCAGTAGTATCCTTTGCTTGAACTTTTATACCACGAGTACCCTTTCCATTTATCCTATCATCATGTCGACTTGTAGGAACACCCACGGCTTGTGCTTTTGCCAAGTATTACGAACAAAACTACGTAGCTTCTTACGCAATATACCTTTCAACTATAGAAGCTTCGGTGCTGTATGGATTCTTAGTATACCCTTTGAAGATCTTCATGTATCGCTCAATTGGGTACATCCACCATAAATAAAGCTGGGCCACATAGCTTAGTATCTCTCTTACAAGATGAACAATTAAGTGAACCATAATATCAAAGAATGATGGAGGAAAATACATCTCCAATTGACATAGTATAATTGTTGCCTCATTTTCCAATTGATCTAATGATTTTTCATCAATTACCTTGGCACATATAGAGTTGAAGAAAATACATAGACGCATAATTGCATTTCTCACATTCTTCGGGAGTATGCCACGTATAGCTACAGGTAAGAGTTGTTGCATCAAAGCGTGACGAGTCATGTGACTTTAACCCAACTAGTTTAAGATCTTTCATTGACACAAGACTCTTAATATTTGAAGAGTATCCTTGTGGAACTTTAATACTCAGAAGGCACCGACAAAGACTAGTCTTCTCTTTTTGGACAAAGTGTGACATCTTTGGTGGAAGATATGTTCTCTTGCCTTCGGATCTTGGATGCAATTCGGACGTATTCCCAATTCACAAAGATCTTGGCGAGTATTCACTCCATCCTTTGTCTTACCTTTGATGTTCAAAAGTGTGTCAATTAGACTATCACATACATTCTTCTCAACATGCATCACATCAATACAATGACGTACATCTAGATGACACCAATATGGAAGTTCAAAAAAAATTGATCTCTTCTTCCACTTGCTTCTATCAGTTGATTTCTTTTAGGTCTTTCCAAATTCAACATTTATGTTTTTCACTCGATCATAAACTTCCTCACCTGTTAACGGTGACTTAGCAATTTCATCCTCCTGACAACCATTAAAAGCTTTCTTCAATCTTCGGTATGGGTGGTTAGCTGGAAGGAATTTTTCGTGTTTATTATAAATTGTCTTCTTCCCATGTTTCAATTGCGAGATAACTTGTATCTTCTTGACAAATAGGACATGCATGATGACCCTTGACACTGTATCCACTCAAGTTACCATATGCTGAAAAGTCATTTATGATACAAAATATCATTACATGTAACTTGAAATTCTCCTGTCGATACGCATCAAACACCTCTACTCCTTCCTCCCACAACAATCTTAAGTCATCTATCAAAGGACTTAAATAAACATCTATGTCATTTCCTGGCTGTCTTGGACCTGCAATCATCATAGATAGCATAACATATTTCCGCTTCATGCACAACCAATGTGGAAGATTGTAGATCACCAATAAAACTGGCCATGAACTGTGGTTAGTGCTTAAGTTACCAAAAGGATTCATTCCATCTGTAGCTAGTCCAAGTCTAAGGTTTCTTGCATCACTACCAAAACTTGGAAATAGACGGTCAATTTTCTTCCACTTGTGGAGAATCAGCTCGGATGTCGAAGTTGTCCATCTCGTTTCTTTGCAACTCGAATGCCATGTGAGATTTTTGAATCTTCTTCATTAGCAAACAATCGCTTAAACCTTGGAATTATTGGAAGATACCATATAACCTTTGCAGGAGGACCCTTTTTATGACTATCTTCACCAAAACCATCACCATCACCATCCTTGACTTTGTAGCGTGATACACCACATTTTGGACACTTGTGAAGAGATTCAAACTCTTTTACGTATAAAATACAGTCATTAGGACAAGCGTGTATCTTTTTATATTCTAAACCCATTGGACAAAGTATCTTCTTTGCTTCATACATACGGTTAGGCAATGTGTTTTCATCTGGAAGCATCTCTTTCAAAAGTTCTAACAATTCATTGAAACTTTTATCACTCCAACCAAACTTTGCCTTCAAATTCACCAATCTTAATACAGAAGACAATCGTGTGAAAGTTGTACACCCAGGATACAAAGTCGTCTCTGAATCGGTCTTCAATTTATCATATACAGGTGCATGTGCTTGAAGAAAGCTCTCCTGACCCACATCACGAAGCATATCCTCTATTCGATCTTCCATACTCGACATCCTCCTCCTCCACGGTTTGTGATACTACTTGGAATATCAATAAGTTCACCGTGCCATGTCCATGTAGTATAATTTTTCATGATCCCCTCACAGATTAGATGTTCTCTTATTATATCTACGGTTTGAATTCTTCCATTAACACACTTAACACAGGGACAATAAAATTTTCCATTCATCTTTAGACCATTTCGTTCAGCAAAACTCAAAAATTGTTCAACTCCATTCTTATACTCTTCTGATATACGACTTGCATTCATCCAACTTCGATTCATTTTCGGATTTTAGACTACAATTAAGAGTTAATAAAAAACTTATCGGTCATCAATGAATTTAATATCATTGATTACTATATTCAAAATTACCAGCAGACTTTGCTATAACATTATTTAGTAGAGTTTGCTCTATAAGAGAGACAAACTCATTCTAACGAAATTTCAGCAAAGTTTCCTCTGTTATTTGACTAAATCCAAATTTTTATACAAAATCAAATACATAAACAACATCAAATAGAGTCCCATGGGCACAGCCAGATCATCAGAACAATCATCTACATGCATTTAAATAACCTAATCATACAAACACTATAACATTATTTAGTACAGACAAACTCATTCTAACGAAATTTTAGCAGAGTTTCCTCTGTTATTTGACTAAATCCAAATTTTTACACAACATCAAATACATAAACAACATCAAATAAAGCCCCATGGGCACAGCCAGATCATCAGAACAATCACCTACAGGCATTTCAATAACCTAATCATACAAACACTATCTACAAAACAAAAAACAATAAAGCAATAAAAAACCCACTAACCTGGCAGCGGCAGCGGCGACAACGGTGGCGGTGGCGGCGAAGCAAGGCGCAAGGAAGAAAGCAGGAACCACAGGCGACGTGCAAGGAGGGCGGCAGCGGCGGCGAACCCCAACCAAGGAGGAAGGGCAGGGCGCGGTAGCGGCAGGGGGCGGCAGCGGCGGCGAATCCGAACCAAGGAGGAAGGGCAGGGCGCGGCAGCGGCAGGGGGCGGCAACGACGGCACGCGCAAGGAGGAAGGAGACAGACCGGCGGCAGGGCGGCAGAGCCGACGACGACGAAGACGGATCGCACAGGGAGGACGGAGAGCAGAGAGATTCGGCGAGCTCGAGCACAGTACGAAAAGTGAGAAAGGAAAGAGGAGAATAGGTTTTAAAGGGGTTTCTACGTCGATTATAATATATCACCGACGTAGAATGTTTTAAAATATACATTCTACGTCGGTTGTTGCTGAACCGACGTAGAAGTTTTTACATTCTACGTCGGTTGTTGCTGAACCGACGTAGAAGTTTTTACATTCTACGTCGGTTCTGCAACTAACCGACGTAGAATAGTCAAATCAAATATTTTACGTCGTTTGTATTTAAACCGACGTAAATTGACGATGTTAATTTCTAATTCTGGAGTAGTGAAAACACCAAAAGTTAAGTAATTTGTGTATTTAACCATAGAATAACCCAAATTCAATCAATCAACTATATTCAAATTATGAATATTTGACAACTGTGCAAGGAAAAAATTCATATTAGGATTGTAATTGCTACAAAGTTATCTCAAATAATTTTGTGTTTTAAAATTAGCTAATCCCCTTGCATTCAAGAAAGACTTGAAATCCATCACTTTTTACTGTTTGTAGGCGTGCCTAACTTTTGTTTTCGTAGAAGATTTGGAGCCAACTAAATGAAATTCATTGATAGAATCAGTTTCCTAGACAATAATCTCTTTTCGCTCCACCTGATCAAACCAAAATTAGGAAACAACATTAAGAACTTGTTATAAAGGACCTCTAAATTAGAGATGTGAACCAAAGAATCTTCAGAATTACCTAAACTTTCTCTTGGATCCAATTTAGGACCATTTCTCACCCAAATTTTGTACATTTTATGCATACCCTCATTTAGACTAGATGTCCCTTGCTGCAAAACTTCATTATTAGGATGAAATCCATGTGGCCCTCTTGAGTCTGCTAATTGTGTTTCGTATCAACTTAATTAACATTATCCATAGCATCCATCTCATTATTAAATCAATCCATCCTTTTACTTATTAGCTATTGTCATCCCTCTTTGATTCCTCCTGATGTAGCTGAACCCACATTACACATTAGAATTCTGTTCATTTCTTCCAACCACCAACATCAACCCTTTTTCTTTCAGTTATCATTTGGAATGTAGTTGACATTGTTATTAAGTTCATGGTAATAGTTTATGGTTTCCTTGGATGATTGTAAATGTTGAACATGTGTTTTACTTGACATTAAAGCTCCTTATTTAGTTCCACGTGCATGGTAATTGATTATGCATAAACACAAAATCTATTATGTTAGTGTTTTAGTATAATCATCATGTCAACCACATAATCAATTATATAAACCTATTTTGTGATGTTAGGCCCAATTTATAGAATGAACGAATTCAACAAGTGGGAGATCTGTATGGTTCATCATTCCAACAATGACATGTTTAATAAGTAAGAAGTGTTGTTTTGTTTGATTGTTTGATTTATGAATTAGGTTTTAATAAATTGAAGCTTGGATTTAAAAATTAAAATATGGTTTAATGGTATGAACTAGGAATTACAAATTTTAAGCTTTTTAAAGTAGGAATTTTTTTGCATTGTAAATTATGGTTTAACATTATTAAATCAGGGGTTAATTACAATTTTAAAGTTTGGTGGACTATTCTAAACTAGACATTAGGATTTTAAATTGTGATTTAATTTTAAAGTAGGGTTTAAATTTTGCATTGTAAATTATGCACATAACGTTCATGAACTGCCGATGTTTCTAACCAAATAAAATCATTCACAGCTAAATGGTGAATTCATTAAATTCAGCATCATCATGATCTGAATGATAGAGTGTCAATCAATACGGTTGAAACAATACAATAGGTTCATGGAAGCTTTCATCATCAAAGTGTAGGTATGAACCTGAATGACGAAATCCAGATAAGCTCCATGAAGAACAGTTGCAGAATGATTTTAATGAAATATTGTCTAGACTTTATACAGTTCTGGACTTTTCAATTTATCTCCTGACATCAAAAGAAAAGTTCTCATGCTAAATGTGGTAGATAACGACAATAAGAAAATAATAATAATAATAATAATAATAATAATATAATAATAATAATAATAATAATAATAATAATAATAATAATAATAATAATAATAGTAATAGGAATATTTTCAGGTGCTATCCGTATGATGAACACAGACTACATATCCTTTCCAACTCATCCACAGATCCTCACCATTGTGTCGGGTTCCTGAAGCAAACAAAAACATTAGAAGGTGTGTAGGTTAAAAGGAAATTAAGACGGTGCAGCTTTTGAACACACTTCCCAGTTTCAGCTACCCGTACTCTTTCTCCTGCGTTCTCAGTCCTTTTTATCATCATTACTTTACAAATGATTGCGTTCATAATCTTCTGCATCGCTTAATTCAACCCATTTATATACCACTGTGTTGCTGCTAAAAAACTCAGAATTTTTATCAGCTTGCTACACATTTCTACCAACTCAATTATCACTCTCAACTTGTTTCCACTCTCTTCATTCTCAATATAATTTCCCAATTTCTTCTTTACTATTTTCCCCTTATTATGTTGCTCGCTTTTGTTAGGATTGTTGTTTTACATTAATGATATGATGGTGATCACAGAGGGGACACCTGGATCTACACATGTAGCAACACATAAAATCTATTTATTAAATATAAAAAAAGTTTAAAAATATTAAGGTGTGATATGTGTGTAGGAAATAAGTATGTGAATAATTTATATGACTTTATTAGCTGTAATTTTATTTCTTAAAATTTATGAAATTTAAAATTTATAAAAATTAATTAGCTTTTCAGTTTTAGTTTCAAAATAGTTCCTTTTTCAAAGTTTTTAATTTTGTTAAAATTTATCTAAAATATAATATTTATTTCTCAAAAACATACCAATTACTGTTTTTCTAAAAATATTTTAATATATTTTGTCAAATGTATCTTAACCCATTTAATCTGCAAACTTTATAAGATTAATATAATTTATAAAAATTTAAAATTATTTAAACTATAAATTATGTTAATAAATGCTTTATATTACAAATTTATACAGATTCAAAGATTGTGTATATTCAATGCGATAAGATTTTTAAATAAATAAATAATTCATAAATATTTTTCTTGTTTTTTACCCTAATATGCTTTAAAATTGCATTGAAGAAAACTGGAATCACTACAAATATACTTTGGAATATACAAATTTGGTGATATTGAATTTCTATTTCGGTCAAAAGTTTTGGAATATTCTACTTTTTCCGTTCATTAATATTATGAAGTTGAGCCATTGTTTATAGAAAAATTCACATTTGAGTAAATCAATTTAAATATCTTTAACTTATTTATAAAAAAATAAGAGTTTAGCCTGTATAATGCATAATATAAATGTTTCTTTAGTATAAATAAAATTTGTAATAAACAATATTTTAAAAAGTTATATTATATTAAGATTCATAATAAATAACCTTTTTAAAATATATAAATTATATTGTACTTTGTGACAAATAATATTTTAGTGGTAGCACGAAAAAGGAGAAGAAGAAATGAAAGAAGCAAATTACACGAACTAACCTAAAAACATAAATTTTGGGAGAAAAAGAAATCGAACGAGAGACAAATTTGTTTCTAGATATCAAATTGTTTCAATTTGACAAATTTTAACATTAATTTTTAATATTAGGTATATACCTCTATATTAAGGTTTGTTAAATATTTAACACCTTAATAACGTGACACAAATGTGTACTAATAATTCACATTTGAATTAAAAAATATGAATTTTTTAACAATGATGTTTATGGTTCATGTGATATTTTTTTTCTTTTTTTTATTTTCATTTGCAAGTAATTGATCATTAGACACTTATTGTATAACTTTTTCTAAACACTTGGATGCATTATTTATAGAATCATCATATCTATTAGATGTTTTTTTTATATATAAAATTCCACTTGTTCTTCCATCCTTTATAACTTTAGATCATATTTTTTTATTCTTTCTTAAACTTCATCAATGTAAAGAACTTTTTTCATTATAGATGACATTTCAGAAAATTTTCATCCTTCCATTATAAAGTGATAAAATTATGAAGTTTTTCACTATGCTTCCGTAATCCTACAAACATTCTTTTCCTAGACTATGGTTTCAGCATGATAGTAGACTAGACAACCAAATATTTTTAATGTTGAGTACCTTACTGGTTTCCCCTGCCACACCTCAACTGAAATTTTACATTCCATGATAGTGGATGAAAAATAATTCATTAGATGACACATTGTGCTCACAACCTCACTCCAATAATATTTATCCAAACTAAAATATGACAACATGCTCCTTGTTCTCTCCAATAAAGTCTCATTTATCCTCTTAGAGACTCCTTGTGGAGAATAGTGAATAGTCAAAAGTCTTCCTTTATTCCACAAAAGTTGTCAAACTCATTAGAGAAGAATTTCAAACCACTGTAATTCCTTTGACGCTTGACCATATTCCCAATTTAGTTAAGCATTAGGAGCGTCTAATGTTTAAACTTCTCAAAGAACTCTAATTTCTTTTCATCATGAATACCATGTGAACTTTGAGTAATCATTAATGATTGGGAGAAAATACCTAGTACCTACCAATGATGGAACTTTCGATGCCTCAATTTGCATGGACATAGTCTAATGTGACCTTCATCTTATTTAAATATTGTCGGAAACCTCTTCTAGCACTACTTCCTTTTGTTCACTAAATGACAAATTCTCCATAACCCTTATTTGGTTATAATGTTCAACCCTCTTGTCAACATGTATCCTGAAAGCATGATGACTAGAGTTGTCAAAACAGTGTGTGTGTGTGTTATTTCTTAATAGTAATGAATTGAATTCATTACACATATTTGCTTCAATGTTTTATTTTAAGCTAATTTGATATTTGCTTGTTGTTTTGTCCATAACTTTTTATGTATTACTTTTGGTTGATTCTAGTTTCATTGGATTCTACATTTTTAAGACTTCAAAATGGACATATAATTTGATGGACTTGGAGTTCTTTGATATTTCCTAGGGTGATTCTTCCTGTAACCCCAAATTCTCTTCCTGCACCTCCCAAAAAATTAAAATTCCAACATTGCTCTTGTCATTGACTTCTAATTTCTACAATCCAGAAGTCACTTTTTGGCTTTCGGTTTCTACAACCCGGAAGTCACTGTGACTTCCGGGTTGTAGAAACCAGAAGCCACAACTGGAAGTCACATTTTGACTTCCGATTTCTACAACCCGGAAGTCAACAAAAAGTGATTTCGGCTTCCGGTCTATACAAGTCGAAATGAAAAAAAAACATGCTTTTAGCTTGTACAGACCGAAAGTCATTTCCAGATGCGGGAATGACTTTCGGTCTATACAAGCTGGAAACAGTTCGATATTTTTGGCTTCCGACTTGTATAGAGCGGAAGTCAATTTGTATTCCGCATCCAAAATTATAGGTCAGAAGCCATTTTCTCAAACTGGAAATGAGCGAAAACAAAGGATCTTACTTGTTTCGACGCCGGTGCATTCGTCTTTGGTTGCCTGAAGTTGTTGGAATACGTTCACACACTAAGCAAATGCAATAAACAAAAAGAATCACAAGAGGCAAGGGAGGAAGAAGAAGAAACAATGTGGAAGAGGAGAAGAGATTCGAAAGAACAAGAGAGAGCGGAAGAAGAAGAAGAGAGAATGCGGAAGAGGAAGAGAGGGGAAGAGGGGTGCATTTACTTTAATTAAGTTTAAGTGTAATTTGGTCAATTTACTGTTCTTTATGGCGTGCAGAGTGAAATTTTTGGGGTGCAGGGAGAACGAGCCTATTTCCTAAGAGTTTTAGAAGTTTAGGAAGATTTGTTGAATTTTTGTAAAGAAACCCATATGAATGTGATTGTCCTTGTTTTTCCTTGGACTTTTGTAGTTGCGCTTATGGACCTAATTAGAGCCAACATTTAGGATGATGTTTATTTCGTATTAGAGAGTATATAAATAGCCTAAATGTGTTCTTTCTAAACAAAGAGACAAAAATCATTTGTGTAGTTTTACAATTTTAAAAATTGTCCTTTCCTCTCCTTTTCTCTCAATTTCTGAAATTGTCTTTTCATTTAACTTTCTCTTTTGAGTTCTTTATTCTTCATCCATGGACAACTAATTCTTGAAGATCAATTCACAAAATCAAGATCAAATAATCCGAATTAAATTTTGCATCAATCATTTAGTACAAAAAATTTGTTCTTCTTCTCTTTGATTCATATTTGCTTTTTATGATCATAATTTGCGTTTCTGAATTTAGAAATCAAATTAGGAGCCAATGAAATCTTGATTTGATATTGGATACAAATTTGATTAAATGATTCTTTGATTTGATTCGTATAATTGGTTTAATTTATCAATTGAATTGGTTAATTATTCAAACTTGGATATAAATTTTAGAAAACTATGGTAACATGTGGATTAACCTTCACACTCTTTGATTTTCATTTTTCCCCATTTGTTTTCATTTTCTAATTTTATTTTCATTTAGGTTTTATATGTGGTCAACAATCTCAATAGAGAGTCTAATTTCTTAAGTTCTACGAAGACCAGTATTGTCTGGAGAAGCCACCAAAGTAACGTTTCAAGCTTAGTAGCAAAAAGCATTATTCACATGCCTTCTTCATTAGTTAGGCATGTTTCACAAAAGTTAGTTATAATAGTTTTTATTGTTGTATAAATAGAAACCCGTAACAACTATTTGTTAACTTAGAATTGTGGATAAGTGAGAGTTTGCTGAGAGAAAACTTGTGTTGTTTATATTGAATTATACCATGAACATGAACGTATATTGATGTTCGTTAATACTTCAATCAAACTATGATACTTTTAGGTGTGATTCTTTCTTAATCTTTCTTTATTTACTTTCTTTCTATTTCATTTGCATATTTTTTATTATTAGTTTAGTTATTGTGTGATAGACGATTATGTAATAAGTTTTATTTAAGCTATTTCGTAATATATCAAGTTTTACGATTTTAAAAAAAATATTCATGAATTTTAAAAAAGTTTTACATTATATAAAACTATATGTCAATGTTATTTATATATTTTTTTTTCTTAACCTATCTCTCTTGAAAACAAAATTATAATAGAATGAAATCTAATTTTGAATACAGATAATAACTCAAATATAAGTGACCTTAACTATTATTATTTACAAATCTATTGATATTTATAAATATTTGAAAAAATATATTTTATGAGCTTCGGATAAATATCATTATGAATTTATAAATTAAAAAGTTATAACATTCAATTTAACCATTTTTTAAAATTATTTTATATTTTTTTAAGTAGTTTAAATGCTAATAAATTATATTATTTTTGTCTCATAAGCATAAAAGCTGTCATATTTGTAAAGAAATAAACAATCAAATTACTTAAAAAACACTCTCCTTAAAATATAAATTCAAATAAAAAGTGTATTACAAAACACAATTTTTTTTATAAGTATAATAAAAATATTCAAAAAAATTACAATTACATACAAGGAATTCTCTTAAACATAGTATTATTATATAATATCTATCTCTATTCCATTTACAAATATAAAAAAATCATTTAAATTACTAGCAAATACTCATCTAAATGCGTGTTTGATTCAACATTGAAAATTAATGATGTGAAAATTTGAAGCTGAACAGATTAACTTCTACCTAGATGTGAAAATTGGAGTTGGATTTTGGTTTTATGAGAGAACAAACATGCTATAAATATCAGTTTTCCATGTATAGCAGATTCTATCCAGAAACATTGGTGACTAGGGATTGTTTTTGTCCACCCTAGTTGTGTTTGTGTAGTTTGGCATTTCTCCAAAAATAAAAGGAATGATTTAGCATATCCATAGACAGGGCCATGTGTCAAGAACCCAGAAGCTAAGAAAGTGATTCTGCATGCCATTGGGCAAATGCTATAATGTGTGCTATGGCTAGAGAAGCACAATGTCACAGACACCAATGAGTGCACCTCAATCTGATGGAGCATTCACTTTTCACCTCCTGCTGCTGCACTGCTTATTGTCTCATCTCATGTTCATTCGTAGCATCAATGCAAACATCTTCACAATTCACAAGAAACAAAACAACTACGCTTAAGCACTTAGAAAATTAATTAAGTACATGTAAACATTACCTTTTCTGAGATAGGTAGAAAAGTTATTGGTTAGAAATCAATTATTAAGTTTATGCTGATTGGGACAATATAATTTTTTATTATGGGTCACTTATAAAATAGAATTAATATAATATTACTTTAAAATTATATTATATATTTTTAAATTTTTATATCTATTTTTTTTCATTCAATAGTATTATATTATAATCCATTATAAACATTAAATTTTGCTACTGCTTTGAAATAATATCTGTGGCATTCACAAGCTTATTAAATTTAACATGATAAGTGTGTCTCTCGAATAACACAAAGCTTTTAATCTTCAAACAAACTTCTCAACAACAAAAAAATTAAAAGAGAAAAATAAGGAAAATTTTAAAATTTAGCAATTTTTTTCATTAGTTAAAATTAGTCTATGCTTAAGTTAATTAGTAAAACTCTTTTATATAAGTCTTCTAAATTTTTATTTTTATCCTATACACAAACTATTTTTTGTTGATGGATAAACTTATTTCATTTTTTTCTTCTCATTTTGCTTATTCAGAAGTTCTTATAAGAAATTTTTTTAAATACGCCTTTAATTTAAAAAAAATACATATTTGAAAAAAGGTATATTTAAAGAAAAAGAAGAAAAATTCATAAAATTTATGTTAATAGAAAAATGCATGACAAACCTAACAAGTTTCATCCAACTTTGCATATTAAGTCCTCCTAAACTTTTGGTCATTAAAAATGAGACAATTTTTCGTGGATTGAAAAGTGAGAAAGTGCCCTCATCAACCATAATATTAATAAATCTCTAAGTAAAAATATGATGTTTTACCTATTTGTTCAGAATGAGGCTATGATGTAACGTTGGTTAAAGAATCCTTTTATCGTCAATAGTCAATCTACAAGTAAAAACATTAATTTCATGAGAATTTTTTACTACTAATATATTTAACTAAAACTTTGGTTGTATTGAAAAATAGTGAGTAAGGTTTTGTACAAGGTTTTATGAACATGCTATCAAATCTATGATTAATATTATATGATTAGTTATAATTAATTAATTATAATTAATCTACTGAGAATTTTGAAGTGATTATGATATTATAAAATAAATAATAATATTATTTTATCTAGTACCATACGCATATTCTATTTTATGAGAAACAACTCTACAATAAAATAGGGATACACCTACCATTCCAAACACTAAAAAAAATACCACTAGAATTATATGTCTTGTATTGGGTAAGTTTTCACATCCAAGACTTGATATCACATGGTCTTTAAAAAGAGTTTACGTGAGTTCTTTAATAAAAGCATGTAAATTCCACATATATGAGTTCATTAAAACTAAATAAAGTTTCTTATATAAACAATACTCATCAATTTTAAGAAAATAATATTCATGGAACCCACATTAAAATATATTTTTTTATTAATAAATAACTCATAAACTAATTATATACAATCTCAATTATTACCTAACGTATGCCATTTTAATTTAATATATATTCTAAAACAAATTATTAAATTAATTTGGAAACTAAATTAAAAATTATTTTATGTTATCTAAACTAGTTTTTATAAATTATATTTTTTTCATTGATTTTAAAATTATAAAATTAATTTTTATATAATGGTAATTAAATTGATTTTTAAATTAAAATTAAAATTTATTTTTACTATTAAGTTTTAATTATTTATTAAAATAAATTTTATATTAATCTTTAATTAAATTATTGATTAATTTTATTATTTTATAAGTTACTAATATTATTGGTAAAAATAATTTTTTATATATATAATTAAGGATTAAGTGTCTATTTGTTTAGCAAATGAGTGACTGGGACATATGTTTTTCATGCAGAATGGAAGCTTAGATTTCTTGTGGCACCCATCCTTAATGGAAAGCAAACATTTTTCCTTTCTCCATGCAAGTTGGTTGGTGTTGGCTCTTAGCAACTGGATGATGGTGAAATAGGTTTAAAATTTTTACCTAATCGATAATAAATTTAATTTTTGGATAGAATTTACTTAAATTTAAGTTTTATTATATCAATATTCTTACTAGTATAAGAGATATAATTTAATGTCATAAATATAATATATAATTTTGATATTATGTATAATTAAATAATAAATTAGAAAAATATAACATCAAAATTCATTTTTCAATCCTTAAACCTAAAGTGTTATTTAAGATACTATATATCTAATAAACATATTTGAATAATACTATAAAAAGTTTATTAAACATAAACAAATTTAAAAATAAAAAATAATTAATTACTGTACGGATTAAATTAAAAATTATTTTATAAATTAAAAATTATTTATATTTAAAATAGTTTTTATTATAATAAAAATTATATTTTTAAATAATTATTAATTAAAAAAATTAAAATTATTTTTTATATAATAATGATTAAATTAAAATTAAATGAATTTTAAATGTTAATTACTAAAATTTTAATTATTTAGTAAATGAAATCTTAAATTAAAATTTTTAATGTAATTAGTAATTAATTTTATTATTTTATAAAAAAATAATATAATCAGTGAAAAAGAAATAGTGGAAGGATTACTTTTATTAGCAACAACGTGTGAATTAAACTTAACTATATATGCATGAGTCGTCGATTTTATGCAAGAAGAAGAGGGTGATGCATGAAATAAGAAATTTAAAGAGGTCTTTTCTATCTTTTCCGAAGAAGATTCTCAAATATAGGTGTGGTCGTTTTCTCCCTCTGGGTTTAATGCTGAATTCGAGATTCTCATAATGTAGTTAATAATGGTGCCCTACTTGGGCGGCATCGATGTGATCCAATTTTCTTTCTCTCACTGTGAATTCCACCCAATGTTGCACCACCATATTTCCATGGAAAATCTTGGATCTCTTTTGTCCCTTTGCGAAATTTCAACTTGCACGCGTGGAACTGGGGAACATCTTCTACTTGCCTAAAGCTTAATTAAGTAGCTCCACAGCAACACTCATTGCGATAACGATGTAAAGGTTCCGTTTACAATTATTTGGACTTTGAACGCAAGATGAAAAAACCATATCATTTTTCTGTGTGTTGTGTGTGTGAGAGTGTTAATTGATGAAGATAAGAGAGAGGGTGGATGGTAGAGTGATATTGTTGATAGATGAAATGAAAAGTGGTATATAGAGTGTGATGATGAGGGTGATTATGTTTCCCAAGGGCTGTCACGAATCCCAAAAGTTTGCTGAAAAATATTTTGGACAAAGATAAGGGGTGGGAAAGTTGTTTGGAGAGGAGTGCTTGGCATGTAGCAGTAGTAGTAGAAGAAGGAGGGTAGTGGTAAAGGGAAGAGAAGAGGACAAAACTGTTTTGACTTTCAGCTCCACTTACCATGTCTGCAATGCAACCCATCTTTATCTCTTCTGTATATGCCATTCCTTTGAAAAGGCTAAGTCTTCTGAATTTTTGGTTGATACAATATATCGACCAGAGGTGTTGGATTTCATGACTTATGTTATGAATGAGTTAATATATACTGTTATTTTTAACAAAATATTTTTAATTAAGATTAAAAATATTTTTAATTCTTAAATTATTTTTTAAAATTATATTTTAATTTTTTAACTTATAAATAAGTATAAATAATTTTTTATTATAAATAAAAATATATAAAAAATATATATAAAAAGTAGAAGAAAAAAGAATAAAAAAAACTTAAAATATAATTTTGACAAATAATTTAAAAATTGAAAATATGATTAATTTTTTTAATTATTATAACGGTAAATATTTTTTTTATATATATATATTTTTTATTTTTTTAACAGTTAAATATTATTTTGTTATTAAATTATTTAATGAACTTGGTTATGAGATAAATTTTAAATATATTTAATTTTTATTTTGAATTGTAAAGGATGTGAGAATATTTTAAAGCTATGGAAAGAAGATATTTGATAGAAAAATATTTGTTTTAGTGAAGAAAAAAGATGTTGTTGGATGAGTTGTATTTGCATGATGCTGCATTTAATGTATAGGTTACACGTAGCCTAATAATATGATACCTCTACGCATCCTATCCCTGCGCCTCCCATCCCTCTGTTCTGTGTCCTCATCAGTTACTGCTACACATACATCATCATCATCATTCATTTCATAATCCATAATTGTTCCTGTTTGCATGCAAATGCAGACTACGACCATCTCTTTATTGCATGGAAAATGCCCTCCTTCTGTGTCACAACATTAATACCGACAAACAAAGGGTTGCTTACTTTCTATCTATTGAAAGTGAAACTTCAAATTTATTAATTTTTTTTACCAATGATAAGTTCATGCCCAATAAATTTATAGAACCACTTGATATTTATTTTACTTATAGTATAATTATAAATATATTTTTATATGTTTTAAGAAGTTATTTGAGTGTCAAAAAATTACTTTTCTTTAAAAGTTTAAGATTTTCTTAATTAATTCTAATTTTATCTGTATAACTTTTTAATAAATTATTTCTTATATTCTCATTTTCTATACGTCTAAAAAAATGGATAAAAATTATTCTACTTTCTATTTCTATCCATTCAAACACCATATATTTTTATTTCACCTTTCCCTATTTTTATCATCATCATTTTTTTCTTTTTTTTTTATTTTCTTTGTACATAATCTAAATAAAGAGGTTTTAGATATTTATTATTATTTCTTTCAATATGTGGTATATTCTAGATAAAAGTTAAAAGATTAATTTATTGAATTGTAGACAAAAAAATGAACTTTAGCAATGAAATTATATATAGATAAATTATATATCAAGAAATTAAATTTAATTGTTCAATAAACTAATTTATTACTGATAAACTTTACAGACTATATCTAATATATCATCATTGTATTTCATCACTGTGAACTTTCTTAAAACTATTTAGGGTTTAGGGATGAATGGAAGTATTTTTTATGGGTAAAAGAAGGTGCAGAAAGTGAAGTTATTATAGATGTTTGGATTAAAGGATTTTTGAAAAAATACGAGGATGGAAAGATGAGAGCTAAAGTGCGATAAAAAGAAGAAAAGTTTCATCTTTTACAATTTTATCTCTTTTTGCATAAAAAATGATGATTTTTTTAAAAATATTTTGATAAAAAATATTGTAATTGTATTAGATTTTTGCTTACGTTATCAAAACATTCAAAAAATTACTATGTATAGATTGTTTGTCTAAAGACATAATTGATTATAAGATAATGTACACTCTCCATATACCATGCTATTTCAGTCGTATCAATTCATAATGTATCGAATAAAAAAGTATCATTGTATGTCTAATATTTTAAGTTTTAAAACTAAACTTATATAAATCATAACATGTCATTTAAATATTTATGTCATTTATATTACTTTATTTCAATTCTTTTTCATTTATGCAGCAAAGTTTTATTTTTTTTCATAATTTTTTTTGGCAAATTAAATATTGATATATTATTGTTTTTATTTTTATGTTTAAATTTAATTTTACAAATCTTATAAGTGTCATATAAATGAAATTATAAAAATATAAAGACATTGAAGAATATTATTAATGCTTTGAGTTGTAATTAATCTTATTTTATATATTTAAAAAAGAACTAATATTTTATTATATTAAAATAACGTTAGAATAATAACTTTCATGTAAAAAGTATTGTAAGTATTTTTAATATTAAAAATATGTATCAATCAAAAAGTAATTTCAAACTATTATCCTAATATATAATATTATTGAACCTTGTATATTAACTTTTAATCACAACTTTAAAATTGATGTGTACACAAAGACATAATTGTTTGCTTCAATAACTGATTATGCTAAGACATATAATCCATTATGTATTTTGGCATAATAAATTATCCACACAAATATAATTAAGCCTTTTCAATCATATTTTTAATAAATATTATTCAATTTTTATTTTTAAAATATTATTTAATTTTTTAATTTACTTTTATCTTTTATTTTTGTGTGATAAAAGCCTTGAACCTTAATTTTAATTTATTATATATATATTTAATTAAAAAGTTAAATAAATTTATCTCAATACTTTTTTACATTACATATAAATCATTTCAAAATTATTTATTATTCTTTCATAATTATTAACTTAAGGTCATAAAAGATAATTATCAATATAAATTCAAATTAGTTTTTAAACTGTCTATTAGATTTTGTAGAATATTTTTTATACCACTTTCAATTAATTGTTTAAATGTATTAAATTTTAAATTTTAAATATTTTAAATTTTATTTAAAATTCTATCAAATAAAATTTAATAATTAATTGGTTTAATTAATTTTTACTTTTTATTTTTGTATGAAAATTGTTTTTAACTTTATTTCTAATTTATTATTTATATACCTATATATATGTATTTAATTAATTAAATAAATTATATAAATTTATTTTAATATTTTCTTATGTTACATTAATAAATCATTTTAAAACTATCTATTATTCTAATTTATTCTATACTATTTTTAATAAAATATAATTAAGAATATATAGTAATTTATTATATAATATAATTATTTTATTTTTTTAGTTACATCAATCACATCATTTATTAGAAACTTTTCACTCAAATTTATATATTTTTTAATTTAAATAATTTTATTTTTTACTATCTTTCTTTTTCTTCTTTCTTTTTTTACCTTTACCTTATCTAAATAAATTGGAAAAACTAAAAATAAATGTAAAAAAATTTATGAATTTATTTGATTGATGTGATAGGATAATTCTTTTAATTAATATATTTAAAACATAATTTGTAAAATAAATTGTTAAAATATTTTAATATAATTTTCTTGAAAAAATAAAAGTTAAAGTTAAAACATAATTTCTAAATTAAAATAAAAAATTATTTTCAAAACTTTAAATAAAAAAATTATTTTAAAATAACAATATATTAAAATAAATTATTTATAATATATCAAAGTTAAATTAATTAATTAATTTTTATTTATTTTTAAATTTTTTTATTTAATATATATTATTAAAATAATAATAGTAATTTAATATATTATATATTATATATTATGTATTTATTATATATTATATATTATATACATTATAAATGTAAATAATTAAATAATATTATAACATAAATAAATATAATATTTTATTAATATTTAGTACCTAATCTATTAGGTTTGAAACCATAAGATTAGAGGTACTGACAAATCTCTGTTTTTTTAGTGTGAAAAGTTGGTAGAAATATAGTTTTTTTATTTTGTGTTTTTTTTTTCTTCTTTTCATTCCATCTAAACACTCAATGAATGAAAAAAAAATATAATATTAAAAAAATAATACATCAACATTATATATTATTCTATAGACTTATTCTTAATAATTTAAATCTCTTGATAAAAATTGAGATCGGAAATGATATATCTCGTGTTACTTAATCTATTTCAAAGTATGTAATAAAATCGAGTTTGATAATTGTCCCTTTCTTTTTAGTATCACATAAAAGCTTGATAATTTATTTCGAATAAATATTTTTTTAACAAATAAATTGTGCAAAAGAAATCTCACTATTTAAGAAAATGTATCCATTAATTAATTAATAAATTTAGTTCTCACTTAAAAAATAAACTAATATTATTAAAACTCAATCATTAGCTGGAGGATAGAGAACTTGATATTATTGATGGATGTGGAAAAGAATAAACTTTATTAAATATTAAAGGAAAGATAAAATACGGTATAAATATTTGTAAAGATCTAGTTGAGATGTATGTATGTTTGAAATTACATCCACAAGTTTATGATAAAGATCTTAAACTCAAAAAAGTAAAAGAAAATGTTAGAAGTTGATACTATGTCAAAATGAGCAAAAAGATTATGGAAAACCTTAAGCAAGATCTAACTCTTACGGTGAAGCTAGGTAAAGATGATATTCATTACATTTAAAACTTTTTTTTAAAGTAGTTCAATAGGACACACAAATCGAGCTTTACATACACTATCATAAATCTAGTAAAAAGGAGAATCATCCTCATAGTCCCTTAAAGACTAGTTCTTTGAAAACAATTGTTTTCAACTCCAAAAATGACTTGATGCTTGAGCATGACGAAAAATTTATTTTTTGTTAAAGTATAAATGAAAGTCTTCCTAACAACGTCTAGTTTCACTTAAGAGTATAACATATAGAAATTCATGAAGAAGGAAGTTTTGAATGATAAAGAACATGAAACAAACTAAGGCAAACCTTTATGAAAACAAGAAGGCAAATTGCTCAAAGAACATAACAAATGGACAAAGGAAAAACATTCGTGGAGTAAGCTAAGAAATTGCTAAGCTAACAAGGAAGCATAAATGCAACTTGTGAGAAAACAAGAAAGGAAAATGAAATCAATGAGAACAAAAGATGAAATGGTAGCAAATAATGAAAGGCAACATAACCACCAAAGAGAAATCAATTTTTAAATAACATATGAGTAGGAAGCATGTGGCAGAAAAAAAAAATGTCGTTAATGATGTGATAATTACTTATTAAGAGAAACATGTCAATATTTTATGTCAACTTTTTAGCACAAGCTAAGGCTAGAGGGGTTGTATAGTAATAGGTCCATGCTTCAACCTTTTAGCACAAACTCAAGTGTGAGAGATTGTGTTGTGATAGGTCTATTATTAATCTTGTTTGAATTTATATGAAAGAATATGGTGAAATCTGAGTTAAATGGTTGTCTCCTCTCTAAAGACATTAGAAGTCTCAATAATTTAATCTAAACATTTAATATAAGAAAATATATCTATCAATTAAAACTCAATTCACATACAAGTATGAAAAGAAGAGAAAAATAAAAAAATTAATATATTAAAAAATATAAAAATAAGATAAATTTAATATTTCAAGTTTTCAAGTAGTTGAGAGTAAAATTGCAAAGAAAGTCACCTTATATAAATATTTTATTAAATTTTACAAACAAATAACAATCATAATTAATTAGAACATTTTACAATAATCATACATAAGACATAAGGTTATAAGATTAAAATTTGAGTCTTATAATACCTCTTAAAATAATAAATAAATCATAAAATTAATTAATTTAAATTTCATGATTTATTTTAATATATTTTTGTTGTGAAATATAATTCTTTTATTTATTAAAATTTTATAATAAAATTATTTTTAATTTAAAATTTAATTAATTTTTAATTTGTTATATTTCATTATTTTTTATATATATTCATATATAGTCAAATTTATTTTATCACATCAATCAAATTTATTAAAATAAAAATATAGTCATTTTATAATTATGATAAAAGAGGTATAAATAAAAAAATATACTTATATATAAGCAAAAATATACACACTTAATACTCCAACTTTAAATTTTCATATATCTTGGTTACATCATATATTAAAGAAAAATGTTTCGTACTTACCTTTCAATCTTTCTCTACATAAGACATCAAGTTAAATAATAATGTTTTCATTTTTCTAACTTGTCTATCTTAAAGTATTTATATTTTAAAATAAAAATAATTACATCATAAATATTAATAAGTAAGTACTAAAAAAAGGGTGTTTGTGGATTACCCCTATATTATATTAACTCTTTAAATATATATATATATATATATATATATATATATATATATATAAATATAAATATAAAGAGAGGATTACTTGTACGAGTATTCTTGGATTCCAGAATTTTTATAAACATTAGAAAGAGAGGGAGTTACAAAATAATTAAACGGGTGAATTTATTTGGGAGCAAACCTCCTAGTGATTTGACTCAACTGTTCATCTCCACAGATCCTTTGGTGTGACTCATGCGGAATGACCGGTTGATATGGCAAAGCCTAATTTCCAGGACTTTTAATTCCTTGAGTCGGTGAAGTGATATTTTTTGCAGCCTCGTCTTCCATTTCGTGCTCTTTATATAACCAAAACCAATAACTTTTACTACCTAATGATTCTCGTGTCCACCAAAAGCCTTGCATTACAATTGAAGTTTGTGGGTAAAAGAACGTTTGATTTAAACATGCATTCCTTACTCTCTTTTTCATTTATTTTTTCAAGACATTGCAGTGCCCTTAAGGCCAATTTTGTTTCCCAATTCTTTCTGTCCTTCTTTCGAAAAAGACTAAAATGTAATGCTTTTCTCTTTCCAATGATATGGAGCAATCACTTTTTTAACTGTGTTTTTGTGAACTTAACACAATTAAACCAGACAATTAGAAAGCTTCTTTAAACTGTGGAAAATTGAGGTGGTGGGACATATGCTTTTTCCCTTGTTCAACAAATTAACCATTTTATTTAAGAAAACGTGAGTGTAAAAAGGGGTTTAAATTTTCAGATATGTAACTGCCAATTTTGAACTCTGGTCAAACAAATCAAATGCTCCAATTCAAGGAAGATGACATGCAGCATGTGCTTTGGATTGCTTTGTCAAGAGAACATTTGAACATATAGAATATTCCATACACACTCACAATTTTGGATTGAATTATGTATGACCCACGAAAACTAAGTTTAAGGCTACGGTTCCATATTCCATGACTAAGTATATTGTGTCCTTCACTTCTTTTGTTTGTAAACTTTCAATAAACATGCGACATTCGAAGTTTAGGACTAAATAACATCTTTTCTTAAAGATTTGGAGTAACTTTATATCTTCACCTTTTTCAATGCAATATATATATATATATATATATATATATATATATATATATATATATATATATATATATATATATATATAATCAAGAAAATCATCCATACACAAGTTACATTAATATATTATTGCAAGACGAAAGAATTACAAAACATCATCCTTAATAGAAATCGAGTACTTATTACAAGATTAAAAATGATTAAGCTAAAAATTATAGTTGATAGTAAAAGTGTAACTCTTTCTACTTAAGATCATAATAAGTCAAGCGATATAATTCAATTGTGACTTAACATATCTAGCCTCCGTCCTGAGACAATTAATGTTATCTGTAATAACAACAACATCATGTCACTTGAGCAAACTCATTTCATTTTAGCAACATCATTTTTTCCAAAACTTGAAATAAGTCCTTTTACTTAAGTAACCACACATTACTCGAATGAATGTCACATGTCTCTTGAGCGACTCGATCCAAAACCTTCAGTCATTTCATCACTTAGCACACTGCATCAACCCTGCTTCAACAATCATCATGTTGCTTGAGTGACATACTTTTAGAGAAGAGAGAATTGTCTTAGTCTGTCCTTTGCTCAAACTACAAGCTATTGCTTAAGCGTAACACTCCATCAGTTGAGCATCCTCACATTGCTTGAACGATAGTAAGCGATTATACATTGTTCTAAGCTTTGCTTAAGTGATAACCTGTTTCTTAAAAAATAATCAACCCAACAAGGTACAAGCATGAAGATGGCAACTACAATTTTAGAATTTTTAAATTTAATTTTAATTATTGTAATTTGGATTTAATTCTTTTGTGGGTCTTTGTTGGACTTTGTATTTTTGTTCTTTTTCCAGTTTTGAGCTTAATTAGTGAATGAGCCTTATCTTAGGTCCATTAGTATAAATAGACTTTTCATGAGTCTTTGTATTGAGAATTCAGACTTTTAGAAATTGAAGTTTTTGACTTTATGAATTCTCTTGGTTCCAGAGAAGAACTTTTGGTTCTTATCTTTGGATTTTTGAATTTAGAGTGCGAATTCTTACTCATCTTATCAATAAGAAATGATTGTAACGTCTTCTCCATTCCTAATCCCTTTCTACCTTTTTCGATTTTATCCTTTTTGTTTGGTGGAAACGCTCTGAAACGATCCGTAATCTGTATTCCAAGTTAGGATTCACATCACAACAATAGTCATTTCTCAATATACAAAAGAATGTTTAGCATAACTTTTATCCAATTCTTAATTTAATGCATTCAATATCATACTTACATAATTTTTAACTCCTCAATTAACCAATAACAACATATATCCTTCATTCAATGCCATTACATGTTCAAAGTATTTTATCTTGTCATGCTTCTTGTTATTTTTCTTGGAATTACATACTCTAGCTTATTTTCCTGATATTCATCCATGAACTCATTATCTTGTGACCCTCATGTAGAATCCTCCTTCCCAACTCATTATTTGTAGGGACACAAACCCTTTCTTTGAATCTTAGTAGCACATTTGGTTAAACTAAAAAATCCTTAGTTTGAGTATTACCTAACAACTCTTTGGTGTGCCTCAAACTACGATTCTCCAATTTCTTTTCCCATATCATACTGAGAAATTCATTAGTTACAACCAGTATGTTGCAACTAATATGATCAACCTCACTACTACATCCAAGATCATATCTACGAGGATTTCTAGCAACTTTAACTCTTAAATCATCATACTAGATACTTGTACTATATTCAAACTTAATGCCATCAACAACTACATTCACTTTCCTTGAACAATAGTTCAATTGAAAAATCATAATCTTTTAGGAAATTCATCCATCTTTGATGCCTCATATTCAACTCTTTTTTAACAAACAAATATTTCAAACTCTAGTGATCATTGAAAACATCAAAATATCTATAGACACCTCCAAGATTTCAGTGCAAACACTATTGTAACCAACTCTAGATCATAGGTATGGTATTTCTTCTTATGCACCTTAATTGCCGATAAGTACAAGCAACAACCTTCTCCCCGTCAAATAATACACAATCCAAATCCATTTGAGAAGCATTTCAATAAACATCAAAAGGTTTACTTATATTAGGAATGATCAACACGAGAGCATTAGTCAACCCAACAAGTGTATACATAAATATCATATCCTCAAGGTAGCTCCATTGCTACCACATGCAACATTATTTCTCGTACCACATATGATCATAACAATCATTATACACAAACACACAAGGGTGAAGTAATGTAATTTAAACTATCTCATGTATATAATGTTATAAACATTATCTTTTTCTTACAAAATTTGACACAATCATGTTTATACTTTGTTATTATAAAACACCTAATCAAAACACAGATATATATTTTATTCTAACACTCCCCTTGCCTAAATTGAAACATTTCTAAGCTTTCTTTTAGCAACTGTGAAAATCCAAATCAAATCCATATATGTTTTTAGATATCAAACTCTACATCAACAATCTTTCCTCTAAGTAAACCACCTAAAGATGTGAAGAGAAGAATTAAAACCTTAGTAGAGTGTGACTAGTTACCAAACTTAAGAAGTAATCAATCCGTAACACTTTTTATTTTTAACCTTATAGCTCCTAGTGAAGATTATATGACTACACACCAGCACTCAATCTTTTATTGCTTTAGAGGGAATTTAGAGAGAAGAAATTTTAGAAAAATAAAACTTTTAGAAAGAAATAAGAAATGAATATTTAACTTCTATTTATATACTTTCAATTTTTTATTAATTTAAAATCTATATTAAAATAAAACTCAAGTGTTACCATCATAACAATTAAACTGAAAACATTCATATATATTTTTAGGTAGGTTAGACTGAATCTAAAGTTGAATAATGCAAATATTTGCATTTCAAAGAATCAGTGAGCCCTTTAGAAAGTCTTCCCAATAGCCACAAAGGGAAAAAATAATAGAAAAAGAAAAAAAAGATCTTATGTGATTTTAACAAAGTAACACACTTTAATTTGCTTGAAGGGTATTATATTCATACTCTTGAATATTTTATTGACCAAAATATTCAAACTTTTGAAAAAAATAATAAAATTTTAATATAATTACTTATGAGATATAGAAAACATGAACGAGATAACAACAAAAAAATATATTTATTTCATGAACTAGAAATGGAAAATATCTTTTAAAGAAAGAAGACATTGATACTATTATTAAGTGTAGATAATAAAAAGTAAGTTACTATCACATTTGTATTTAAATTAGACGCTTAATTAATTCATATCTTTCTCTATACGTGATATTCTTCTTCTATTAATAATAAAGTGAGTCGAAATATTTATAAAGATATTTTTACACTTTAGTCAAAGTAATTTAGAGAAAATATATACACATAAATTTTAGAATTATGGTTCTTATTTTTGTGTATTTTTTTTATCCTATATGAAATGAAATATTTTAATTTGATAAAATAATATTATCTTTTCTATATTTGTAATTTGTATCTAAAACCAAGCTAATGGATATCAAGATTTCTCTCATATAACAATGATGTATAATTTTTTGATAATATAAATATATTCTTAATTTAGATTTGTATAGAATTTCAACTGTTCTATGATTTTATTCATGTATTTAAAAAGTATCTATATATTGACATATCACCATATTGAATACTTGTTAGATTGACATATCATATCTATACTTCAATATCATCTACATTTTGACTTACCCACATGAAAGGAAAGGAAAGTGTGAAGATCACGTATATGCATGAGAAAAAAGAGATCATTCCCGGAAGAAAGGACAAAAAGCAAATGGGTAATTAGCATTTGTCACATATTTTTGAAACAACATGAGACATTCTCAGCCTGTTTTCCGGAACTTCCATTAATTTTTGTTTTTCTCTACCTTTCGTATATTAATGTCTACACGTATGATGTTTCTTCCAAATAGTTTTTCTCTATTTTTCAACTCTTTGTTTGATAGAGTACTACACTTGCTAATAGAATGGATGGTACCAATCATAGCATTGTATAGTATATTAGTATTTAACTATTGGTCGTGATGCATGAGTTTTATTTTTAAAATGGTGAATAGATATAGTAATTAAGGCAAAACATGCAAGCATTATGATATCAAAGTATAGCTTGATGACCATGCTAGACATGATAGTGAATGAATAACTTTGCTGCATCGATTGGTGAGAAGAAAGCTTTTAAGACTTAGATTTTTGGCTGTTTAGAGTTATTTTTTATTGCTTAATTTGGCTTGGCTTGCAAGACAAAATTCCAAGGGTTTATGATGTTATTTATGTACTTGTCTCTAACATGCACTCTCTAATCATTACCTTTAATCTATTTTTTCAAAGCTTACGGCTGTGGCCACTTCGATTTGCACAAATTTGCATGATGAGCACTCATAGGAACTTGGAATTAGGTATTACTTCAATCGAGTTAATATTTAAACTAATCAAATTGAGTACTAGTTGATAACTAGTTATATTTTTTTTTATTTAGTACTGATTGGTTTTTCTTTAACAAGTACTTTTAACTTTTAAGCCTTCATTGACAAAAACCAAACTTCCTACTTATAGCAATGGCATTAAATAGTTGAAAAGTGTAATTAGAAAGAAAAAAAGAAGAAGAAAAGGAGTGGTGAGGAGGAAAACAGCATGCCAAGTGGACTTGTTGACTCTTAAATTGGACATAAAGATGAAAAGGACTTTTTGTGTTTTTTTTTTCTTTGAAAATATGTGTTTCATAACATGTTTCTGAGTTACTTTATTTCAAAGAAATTAAAATGATTTTTTTAAAAAATTCTGTGTTGGGGAGAACTGACAAGATTATTTGTTCAAAAGAAACAGAGCCAATAGTTTTTGATTTGGTAAATGAGTTTGGAATATTCTGTGTCGTCCATTAAACTTTGAGTAATGTCGGTCAAAAAATATGCTGATTTCCATGAATTGGTGATTTCAGTGTTTGTGGCTTGTCGAACTTCTTGTCTCAAATATTCTTTGGGACCCTCTTAGCTCTTTCTGAAATTTTCATCATATGTGACATTTTTAAGACCAGTCACATGCAGTTGAATATGGCCAAACACTGGGCTTTTTACCCATCTACTACCCCTCTGCCACATAAAATATGCCCAAAGCACCAATAAAGAAGGCCATTATCAAAACTCAGAAATATCTCAACTATGCTCCAAGATCCTCTCATCATAACTTATGCATACAATAAGTTATATATAAAAAATTATTTTAATAAATACTAAATATCCCTTTTTATTTAATTCTACATGTGAAAAAATTCGAAAATTCTTAATAGAATATAAACTCATGAATGATTTTGACTTTTTCCCATACTTTTGGAGGTGCAGAATAAGATATGGTGGTGCTAAAAGAAATGTCCTATTATTTAACAGAGAGTATCAGTTTCTTCTTGGGATATAGACAGAGTCAAATGTAGATGTAGAATGACTTGAGCAATAGGAAAATTCATTTTTTTTAATTTCTTGAAATTTATTCATTGGATACATGAAAAAAAATAAATTTACCAAGTTGGGTTATTCGACACTAAACTTGAACTTGCCAACATATAAAGTTGGTAGAACTTCAACCAAAAGCGTTTGCTTATGATGTCACTCTAGGCCCAAAGAGTTTTAGATGAAGGGTAATTGCCAATTTTGATGGGCTTAGGAAGGAACATTGAATTCACAAATGCTTTCTGCACCCTAATAAGTTCTATCTGCACCAATTCATACTCATTATCGAATGCAATTAGTTAATCCAAAATCTAAAAATGGTGCGGCAAGAAATTTTTTAGGTGTACAAAGTAACTGTCCATTGGATCACGCTACCGAGTCGGGAAGCTACTGAAATCTTGGGCCAGTGCCATTACAAAATTTCGACCAATAATTATTTTAATTTAAATTAAAAAATTAAATACTTGAACAATGTATTGAAAAGATAGGTATTACATAAAAGTCCCCTTAAAAATAAATTATTTTGTTTATTGCAAGTTTCGTTGCATATCATTAGAGTCACATGCATTTGAAATATTATATGTTCTGGAATTGAAACTGAACTTCATTGTAATTTTGTTTTAGAAAGATATCTCAGTAACTTTAGGAAAGATAGTATATATAAATTACATTACCCTAATCTTAGACTCCTAAGTTATGTCAGATTTTTTAATACATAAATTAAGAGATTTGAATGACTTAGATCCTGTTCCTTACTCATTATCCAACGTAAGTTGGAAATTATTAAAATAACTTTGCATTCCATGTATTATATTACCCCTCTTAACCTCTTGAAGAAAAAAAAGTTCCTTCATAACATTGGAATAAAGTCTTCACATTTAATGGTATCTTATAAATAATAATAATAAGATTTAATATTTTTCTATCCCAATTTTTATTATTATTTTTAATGTAGTATTAACTTTTATTAAAATCAATCAATATATATTTTTTATTAAATAAAATATTTTTTTTCTTCTTTTTTTAATACCTATCATATTATATTTTTTTAATTTTATCTATACTAATTAATAAAACATATCATGATTGATTTCAATCAAAATTAAAATTATATTAAAAAAAACTATAAAAGCACATTAAAAAATAAAAAAAATTGTGACAAAAAACCTACTAAACCTAATAATCATAATAATAAAAATAATATTAATAGTAATACTTGTCATATACCAAATATTAAGAAGCCAATTTATTTATTCAACAGAAGAGGCCTGTACCTGTGTGAGAAGGTAAACTTTAGGCCAAACTGAACTACAAATAGATTAGACTAGAATTAGAGTATGGAATGATGTACAAAGGAAATTGGTGCAACTCGTGTTGTGTTGTGGCAGCAGTCAACTCGTTTATTCATACAAAAAATTTGCCTCAGATCTCTTTATTTCCATCCTTTGTCCTATTCTAAAAGATAAGGACTCCTTCATAGTTACAAACTTTACTATAACTACCAAGAACCACATAACCATTTTCAATCATACACACTGATTAGCATGCCCTCTCCAAATGAACAACTTTTTCAATGCTTTCTTTCAACTGTCATCATCATCAGTAAAGTCTGGTTCAAGGGGCTTCCTTAGTGAGCCAAGAATGTCAAGTTCAGGCCCGTATCTCAGGCTTCTACCTTTCCTTGGGCTGGATGCTAGTTTTGCAGCATACATTGTGCCCATTGGAGCCTGCAGAGGTGCAGAGAAATGTTCAGTGCCAGTTCCAGGCACAAAGGCCATCATCATATTCTCCTTTCTCTTCAGCTCACTTGTCTCCTTTATTCTCTTATACCTGAACCATGCTGCTTGTATGAAGCATGCAGCCCAAGTCCTCCACTGATGGGAGTGGGACCTGAAAGTATGCCTCAGTTGTTTGCTGTGCAACCTTCTGAACTGTGCTGCCACAAACTTCAAGTCCCCAGCAATGAGTGCAAAGGCTTCCACTTCAGTGATGGCCTTCACTGTGCGAGTTGAGGAAGGAAGGACAACCGTTGGACGAGGGTCCAAGGCCCATGGCAGAAGCTCTTCACCACAGAAGTCACCAGAGCCAAGTCTACACGAGTTGAAGAAACCTGTTCTGCCACCATTGGTGGTGCAAGAATCTAGGCGTCCTCTAACAATGAAAAGCATCTCATTCACAAGGTCTCCTTCGCGAACTACACAAGCCCCTGGAGTGAAAAGAGAAGGTTTCAGCCTTTCGCATATGGCATCTAGCATCCTCTCATCCATTTGATCAAACAACGGTACCTGCCGTGGGCCAAAAGGTAGTTCACTCTTAGTTCCTTGTTTCCCAAGAAAAACGATAACTAGATAAGACTCTTGCATGAGATGTCATAACCCATCATTGATGACTTCTATACTAGATTGAACTATTTGGTTTGGTCATATAATTGTTGTTCTGGTTTTAAGTTTTAGTCCTATACCAGACAGACAATTGTACGTTTGTAAGTTTTATTCCTCACGTATGCACAAGAGTTGAGTTTTAATCGTCAATACTAACATTAAAGGTCACATAGTAAAATCGCTATGAAAGTATTCTAGTATAAAAAAACTATTCAGGAACAAAAACTTACAATTTTCTTTTATGGAGACGAAAACTTAAAATGGAGATAACTATAGGCATATATTACATATTTAGTGGTCTGGCTCACGCAAGTGCCATTTGGACTTGGAGCATGGTTGATATGCAAGTCCATCAATCTTGTGCCGAAATTCAAGTTATTATTAGAACAAGGAGGCAGGTCAAGCTCTAGACCATTAAGGCATACAAGCTTAGATACCATGTCATGAACCAACAAATCCACATGCTAAAAACATAAGATGATTGTTTGAAACACTTTCAGAATTCACAAAACTGTGTAAGAGAAAGCAAAGAAGTAAACAAAGATTTACTTGTCGAACTAGATTAAGGCAAAGGTGGCGTTTGATGTCACGTCTTAGATCGGTGGGAAGGTCTCTGAGAATAGTTTCCTCATCAACTCCCCTAGTAGCAACCCATCTGAATTGTTCATGACGTCGCACATTTTGCTTCAGGTAACGAGGGAGCTGCCTGTGATGCATCCATCTTTCCGTATCTGTTCTTCTTATTCTCCATTCTTCTAGTCGCGTAGTGGTGGATTGCAAATAGGTCTGTTAATTGGTAAGAATTTCAGTAACATGAAAAGGATGAAACTACTGATAAGGAGTCAACCATTATTGAAAAATTTAAACTGAAGATCATTGTAAGCCAAATAGTTATTATATGGATGATCAATTCATTATAAAGTAAGGCAATATATACTACTGATTGAACAGAAAGATTGTTTTACAAGGTTCAGAAATTTTGTATTAACCTCTAAATAATCCTCGAAAGCCAAGTGGAAAATGCTATAAATTAACCTGATGTTTAAGGAATGCTATTTTACTAAACAGATGAGTTTACTTTTGCTAATAATTTTCAAGTTCGAGACTTGAGGCGCAAGCACATTAGAACTCTGACAACAGCTAGACTTACTTGCATATTGCCAATAAGTAATGCAAAAAGCACCAATCCAAGAACTGCAATGATCACAGCAAAATTGATCTCTGCAACACGTGTGCCTGTCAAGAGATTTTGTCCCACAGAGCTGCAAATTTGGTGTAGTATTATTAGTTAGAATATCACAATTCACAAACTTTAGTGCGAACCAAAACTATGTTAAGGATTAAGAATGAATGGAGTGTTAAGAAGTAAATAACGTAATATTTTCTTTAAGCATATGAATATCTTGATTATAGAAAAAAAACCAAAAAAAATGTTTATATTTTATTTTAAAATCAACTTGTTATTCACTAAAATATGGTTGAGTGAAATCCTACATTAATTATAATAGTATTTCAGATCTTCGGATTATGCTCTGAATGATGTTTGATTGTTTATTGCCATCAAATTAACATGAGGTAAATCAAGTACCATTAAATTCTGATAAAAAATTTTAAGTTACCTTAGATTCCTTAAACCCCACCACAGACAGTAATAGTACTTGTTGAAGAATTTTGAGGCTGTAATTTCCAAATTTAGAGCGTCAGTAAAAATTCCAAATTGAAAGAAATCACTGTTCTGATCACATAGGCTTGAGAGATTGCTTGATCTTAACCAAGCAATCCTATCTGGGTCACCCATGCTTTGGCAATCAAGGTAATGATACTGGCACTGTGGGTACTGCAGTGTACAAACTTTCTTCCAACATTCATTCTGGCGTTCAATTGACAACAGGTACCAAGAGGATCCTAAAACCTTTTTAAAATAGAGGAACAGTTAATAACCTAATCAGAAGCAACAAAAGAAATAAAATAAATGAAAATCATGATAGGAAAAAGAGATCTTAGTATATAGTACAGACAAAGTTCATCATAAGTTCTTATGCAATTATTTGGAACAGTGACTTACATGACTAGCCAGCATATAGAGCATCAGATTATATGCTGCCCCAGCCCATGCTTTTTCCATCATTACCCCATTTGCCTTGACGATTTCAGATGATAGAGGGTAAATAAGATACAACCTCAAGAGGTACTGGAAAATGGAAACAAGGCGCAAAATATGCCTTGAAGCAATCATTTGAGACCCTTTTAGATTTGGAATTACGGCCCATATTAATACCTAAAATGTATATATGAATTGCAAAATTATTATCCTATAGCAGAAGAAACAAAACAGCATGTATACAACTGAGATACAATAGCATTTAGTGCTGTAACATCTATTTAGTTCAGTAAATGACCATGAGAAATGCCGCCAATGAAAGTAGAGACTTTTAGCATATTATTATTGTTTTATCATAGTACAAAGGAGGTTTCAGGATCTATGTAGAGAGTAGTTTGGTGGGGGAAAGTGAAAGGGTTTTATGAAAACTTATAATCCTAAAAACCCTATAATTTGTCCAAATATGTTTTCAATTCATTCAACCAAGCGGATTCTTTGTGCTCTTTATCATTCTGTTTCACCCATTTGGCAGAATGTGAACACAATGCTGGTGTAAATTAACAATGTAAATGAAGGTAAAAACAATTGCAGCATCAAGCTGAAGTCTTCTAAATCTCAGGTTATCAAGATACAGAAGTATAAAATTGCAAATTAATTGTTAAAGTTGACTTGGTTTTGATTATCTAGTTGAGTAAAAGTTGATACTTAGGGATAGCAATAATGCATGAAGTAATATTTTTATTGTGGTCAGTATCAATTAATCTAGTTTTATATTCCTATAAGGAAATCTAGTATTAATATATTTACAGATAGAGTTGACTAAGCTCATTCAAAATATTAAGATGTGCAAATAATGTTTAATAGTTAAGAAATCATATTGGAGGGTGTTAAGGCTTAACTTATCTCAGCTTTGAAGTTGTCATAAACTTTATAAGAATAAACTCATGTCCTTAGTTTAATAAATTTTCAGAATTTTTTTATCAGAGAAGAAATGAATGTAAATTTTGTATCAGGAACATACCTGTGGAAGTGGTTGAGCAGCCACTAGATCAAGCCAGAAGTCTTTTCGCATGTAGTTTGATGCAATTTTTGAAGAGTCTATAATAAGCTCTCCTCTACCAGAAACACGAGAGGAAGGAGCAATATAAGCTGTTTGAAACCGAAGATAAATCTGAATAATGTAAAATGCGTCAATCAAAGTCCGGATTATGGTGAGGAACACTTCAAGACCAGTTGACATATCAATGCACTTGTCTTTCTTAGCCACTGGTAAGTAAAAGAAAAGGGGATCCACAAACAATGAAAGCAAACAAGCTGCTAAGAAAATTTTGTTCCATGTATTTACTCTAGGTCCCCTAGGATCCAATATCAAAATCTGTGCTCCATCATAATCCTCAGAAAAGACCCTGGAAAGTTCTCTTCCATCACAGGACCTTCCTATTGCATCCTTCCCAACCTTGTGTTTGCCACTCGTCTCATCATAGGCCACCAATGACAAGTGTTTCTCTTTGTTGTCCATTAACTTATTTGTCTCAAGTTCATCTTGAAATCTGGTTGCACATATACACAACTGAATTTCAGCGCCAAAACCAAATGAAAAAAAAAATGAAAATAGCGAAGTCCTGCAAAATTGTAATCACATAGATTTACACATCGTCTATTGCAATAGTAAGTTAATAGAGTAACCAGAAAGTTACATTAAATTCTAACTATTTACAAGTTTTCAGCTCAATGTCAAAGGTAAAAGCTTGCAAACCTCACAGATCTTGATCTATCTGAACCCATAGTTGGCTAGTACAACTATTTAGTTTCACTCTTCTAGTAGACAAAAGAACATATATATGCAGGCTATTAGCTACAGGAAAAGATCTGATAATTACATGCTCAACCACAAAATATTGAAGCTAGTTTTCTGTATAGTCTTTCCCAGAAATCATGTGACACAAAAGTAGTACTATGTTGTACAGTGATCTTTTTTGGGTTTTTTTCATCAAAGTACAGGTAAAACATGTGAATTTGACACTTCTAAAAGTTTGTGGAGGATTCAAAGTCGTCGATCCTTGGACTTAATGGTCAACTTGACATCATTTTTTCTGATATACAAAGATGAAACTAACTCAAAGAATATGAAATGAAACATGTACGTTGAGCCACAAAAAGTCCCTTCGTCTATTCCATCATTTTTAATATCCATGCAAAATTTTAAGGTACAGTTAGGGGAAACGTATCATTGAAAAACATCACATTCAAATTCAATTATGTGGAAAAATAATACAAGAAGAAAGGGAAATACCATAAGACAGAAAAAATGAGAAAGATGAAAAGAATAGAGAGGAAGAGAAATTTAACCAGGAAATCCTTGCTGTCAAATCCCCTTAAAAGCTAATTTTGAATTCAGTATTTGATTTCTACCATGAATTTGAATTCCAATCTCTTGATTTGTCCTAATCAGTGAACAAAACCGGAACATGGGTCATGGAGCAGTCTCATTCTATTGTGAAACCACTTTGTTTACTGTTCCCCCACTTGAGTTATATCACTTGGACTGTAACCGTGCGAGAAGGTGCCAGAAATAGTTACTGGAAAATTGCCTACAAACCCAAAATTCAGATAAAAAGTTAATGGAGCATTTGAAGCTCTCCAAGTGACAAATGGTTTTGTTTAATGTTTTTTATTCTTGTCATGTGTAGAACAGAACACTCCACTCAGGGGAGAGAACAGGGGCATCAAAGTTTTCAACGGCATTGCGTTGTAAACTTCTTTTTTCTTCGTTATATGTCTCAAATTTTGATGAAGAGATTTTGACAACAGAAAACCTTAACCAACATCACAGCAGAGACTGACCATTGATGTCAACCTTTCTCTCAACTGCATGCGTTGTCTGGGGACAGCTATGCATTGATATTGGAAACGTGTGTAGAATTATGCCATTATAAACAAGAGAAATGCAATATAACAACTATTATAACACTCCATTATCAACTCACAATCTTTTATTGAACAAAATTCATGTAATTTCAACTAATACAAAAGTGAGTTAACACATTAGAAAGTACTCATTCATTTTTCTATCGAAATTAACTTTGGGCGATTATTATTGTTATTATGGTTATTTAACACATTTTTTCTCATGTATCCAAACAACTTTATGGTTTCTACAAGTAATTTCACAATTTTTTCAATCATTTATAGTTTTAGTTATATTATACTGGGAACTACGTGTTTGAGTAATTTGTTTCATAAATACTTCTAGAAGTTAAAAACAAAAAGAAAAAAAGTGAAATAGATGTTTATGCAAGCTAAGATACTTTATATAGAAATTAAAAATTTGATTTTTAACAATTATTTGAGTTGATCTGAATCAGAAATAATGTGAAATTAAAGATAATATTAGGTTAAGTTTGAACAGGATGAAAAACTAGTTATGCAGGTGAGGAGTTATAGGTCCTGGCAGAATAACCGTGATTCTGGGGTGAGCTAATGAATACAGATTGATCTGATTAATGGAGTGAGGGCTTATTGCCATTCAAAAGCTGATACCATTAAAGCCAAAGATGGTTTGCATCAATCACAATCATATATTTCAACTACACAATGCATGTATTACTTCTTTTTTATATTCAAAATTTCATAAATCATAGTTAATTCCCTTCATATCCTTCAAATTTGTCTTCCTTAAAATAAACATTAATTTTGTCTTCCTTAAAGGAACATTAAATTTGTCTTTGATTACAATATATTATCCTTAAATAATTTATGTTTAGTGAAAGACAATACAATAATAATAAAATTTTAGTTTTCAAAACTTAACTCATGCTATCCTCAAATGGATTAGAAAGAGACAGTTAGGAAGTGGAAATCTAATTCAACTTTATATTCTCGACTTGTAAAATGAAATTTAATTCATTTATATATAGATGTTATTTCTAGTTATTCTAGATATCCATTATATAATATTTATTATTTAAGAATCAAAATAAATTAAAAATATTTTGAGAAAAATAATTAAATATTGAAAAAATAAAGTGTTACAAACGGAGAAAGTTTTCTGAACATGTATATAATAATTCAGGGATGAAATTAATATTAGCATTGTATTTACGTAGTTTGAGGGTTTAAATTTAGAGTAAGTTTATTTTTTCTTCAAATTTAAATTCATATTTTTAGTTCTGTTACTTGGAAAATAAATTTTTAGTCTTTATATCCTAAATACTATTAGATTTTATTTATATAACTAACCATTACAAGTGGTTTACATTATAACCTAATTCCATGTTATCAAACACTCCACCCAATGAAATGTTTTTTTTTTCAGAATTTTTATTCTGACCACATTTGAGTACAATACAATTGGATAGAGAAACTCAAAGTTTTTTCTTTCAAATTATATGCCTAAAAAGATCAATTTTATAGTTGAAAACCCAAAAAGTAATAAACTTTCTAATTTTATGGTATTACATTAATCTAATCACAAACTATCATCGATATGACTTCTATATAATTCTTGTAAAATTTAATAAACTTACCATTCATTCATTCATTATGTCATTTATTATAAATTATATATATATATATATATATATATATATATATATATATATATTCAGTCCATAAGTTTTTTTGTCCTTTAAACATTATTAAATTGTTGTTGATATCAAGATAATTATTAAAAGTCAATAAACTTACAATAGATATTCTAAATTAAAAGAGACTTTGAAAAATCATTTTGCAATACATACTGAGTTTTTTCTTTTATATATTAATAGGGTATCACCGCTGCGTTATAAATTATATATTTTAAATTTAATAAAGAATATATTAATATAAATATGCCATGAAATAACAAATAGTGACATATTTGTTATGAGAAATTATTTATGTTACTATAAGTGATGTGTAAGTAAGAATGTTAGCAGTTGGATATAAAGAAATAAGAAAATAGTTATTAATTTGTTTGATATGAATATTTTATAACATGTTCGACATGAAAATGTATAGTACAATTTTCAAACTATTGTTATAAATAGCAATAAAGTGATTTTTAATGGTGTTATAAAAATACTATTAATATTTTTATTTTAAACATCAAGAATAAAAGGTTAAGAAAATAAAAAGAATATCACTTAGAAAATATTATTTCCAGATTTAGAAGATTATTTAATATTATTTTTTAAGTAATTTAAATTATTTATTTATTTTAATAAAAAATATTAAATTTTTCATTTATATATCTCTTAATTTATGCATCAGATATAAAAGTATTATTGTGTACTTGTTTTTAAAGATGTTGTGTATTTAATAAATAAGATTCTTATCAAAATAGGAAAATACTTTTCTAATTTAATAATAGAAAAATATAGAGAGAAAGAAAGAATCAATTAAAATAAGTAAAAGTAGTTATTCTTGATTTGATTTTTTATTGAATTTTATATTAACAATTGAGATTAATAAGGTATATTCTATTTTTTTAGACTAAATAAAATTTGTGTAAATTTGTATAAATGACATTACAATTCAATTACCTCCTCTCTTTAATTAATAAATATAGACTATCTTTATTAAATAAAAATAAAAGGTAACATATAATAAAAAAATTAAAAAGGTATAATTTACATATTCTCATTAACATGTGCATTTAACTGTTGTAATAAAAATCATATTAAAAATAATAAAAAAGTAGAAGTACAAACTATGAAAAAACATATAATAAAATTTTCCTTCATTTTAGTTTTTTTCTGATGTTTATTTATTTATTTTCATTTACATGTTATCATCTTTTTAATATTGGTTATTATTTTTTAATAAATAATATAATTTAATTCATTTTAATATTAAATTATAATTATGTAATAAACCATTCATAAAAATAGTAGTCTTTAGCATAAATTGTACTCAACAATTCAAGTTAAATTATATATGTGAAACAAATATATTTTATAAACTAAGAAAAAACATCTTCTATACATATTATACAAGTAGAGCAAATACGTGCAATAATTAAACTTAAAAATATAAAAAAGAAATCTCTTTTTATAAGTGAGGGACTGTGTTGTATTCTTCACATTCATTACATGCTTTTCCTTTTAGTAATAACTTATTAAGTGATATTTCAAGTCCACTCTTAAATCTACCATTTTGAATCACTTTTTTTCCATCCTTTCTTCTTCTCTTTCTTTGTGATATATTTGGATCTCTAAGAATCTAATGTAATTCTTTACTTGTTCTAATGGTGAAATGTTTATACCCATTTTTAAGATTTGACTCTAAAAGACACAAGTTGTCAATGATATTAAACTTTGGTTGCAACTGACTTATGAGCTTGGAAAAATTGTAAATTAATAAACTTATATCTCTTGTGATTCTTCAACAAGATTAACTATCATATTTGTTTGTTGATGTACATGCATTCTTCTTAAAAATGTAGATGTAGTAGATGAATTATTTGCATTATAAGTGACTTCAAGACTTTTGTGTTTAAAACAAAAGTCTCAGACTTTACAAAACAAAAATGATTAGAAATTTCAACACTCTCAAACACATTTAGTAATCTTTGAACTCAAATTTATATCAACAGTTAATGTATCATATACATTATAACAAATAAACACTTGGTAGACATAAGTTGAATAATCTCTCTCTTTATCTTTTTTCTCAGTAAACTAGTTGATCTTCCCAAATTCATATTGAATAGATGTAGCATGGTGCTTAAACTTAGACCCAATATGAATAAGATGTAACATGGTGCTCAAGCTTAGACCCAATATTCAAAATACTAGATTTGTGCCTAGATTCATAATATTTCCTTCTTTCTACCTCCAACTCACTACTAACCACTTTTTCAACCTTCACCAAAAATTCTTGGAGGGTTGTTCTTGCATGTACAAAAAGATAAAAAAATTATTAATACTTTCACTTTTTTTAATAGTATTCATCCCAACAAAAAAGTACTTCTATTATAAATAAGTACCCATGATTATTTGATGCTATGTAGCCCTTGAAACCAATCATTTCTTTCAAAATTGTACTCAAACATTAAATTATTCTATTCTTCTTCAAATATTTCAATATTAGGCGAGTCACGAATGCATCTTTTAAGGTCACACTTAAAATCAAAACTTTTATAATATATATGAGCTAACTTCTTAGGAAACTTCTTCATAATGTGCCACAAGCAAAGGCACTGACACGTTTCTGGTTAGACTTATATAAGAGTAGCTCCAATTGCTAAATCTTGATATGTTAGGCTAGATACAAGTTTCTTTCCACTCATTGTCTCTAAACAAGTATGAAACAACCATATAAACTCTCATACTCATTTTGCGATAATGCTAAACCAAATAAAATTGACTAATATATAGTAATTATTCAATCCAATAAATGGGACAAACAAGATATTATACTTATTGGTTTGTATGTGGTACAAAAGTTATAACATCTCCAAATTGTTGGTAAGTTATTTTAGATCTATCATCTACCCAAAAGTTTAACATCTGAGATCACATTGGATTGATAAAAAGAGATTTTCAACTTGTTTTCGCTTATAATAATTGAAAGCAGCTTCAACATCTCTAATACCTAAATTTTCTTACAAAAATTTCTCATATGATTCCAACAATCTCTATTAACAAATGATTAGTCACAATTGTTTAAAATAGCATACATCTTTCAAAAATTCCTCATACGATTATGATAATCTCTAATAATAAATGATAAGTCGCACTTATTTAAAACAACAAATATCTTTCCTATAGGTAATCCTTCTTCCTCAAAATTTTTATACCAGAGTTTTTGTTGAATGATTTAATAACCTAATTGTTTTTTATGTCCCATCTCTTGAAATAATAAATGAAGTTTGACAACCTTTTCAAATAGTTGAACACATTTTTTTCTCCTAGAAAAGACATCTTAATTTTCTCCTTTCATACAATTTTTCATTTTATGTTGACATTCACTGCAACATAACAAAATATCAATATTTTCTTTATTTGATTGAACATGTATTCTAAAACCATTTTTCTTAAAAATGAAATGTAAAATGTCTTAATCCAGTTAATAGATTCAAACTCTATTTCTACACTAAATTTGATATTTTTTTCACCAAAATTCACAGAATGTAATAACATAACTTCTTCTGAGGAAGTAGGTATGATCTTTCATCGAAAGCTTTTTTTTCTTTTTGCATCTTTTTCACTTATGTAAATATGAAAACAATATAAGATTAAAAGATAATTTCTAGACTTACAAAAAAGGAATATAACTTAAATGTAGAAGAGTAAAGAAAAATTACATTGTTTATTTATTTTCTAAATTTTTTCTTTTCTTTTGTCTTTAAATTTTTTAGTTTAAAATTGTTATATATATGCGACATATCATTGTTGTCTTATAATATCATTTATATGAATTCTTACAAATTCCCTTCTCTATACACATATATTAGTGCTGCTCGGTTGAAGATGGATCCAAATTATCTGCAGTTAATTTTAGTTTATTGGTGTGGTTAGGTTGAACATGATAAGAGTTCTCTCCACACAGATCTTAATTTTACCTATTCATACCATTAGTATATCCAAATGATCGAGCAAAATTATCACATGAAAATCAGCTTACTTTATTTAGACCAGTTAAACTTAAAATAGAGATTCACGATCTGATTTCCAATTATTACGAATTGTGTGAATAAATAAAAAAGTAACAACACCAATGGTATTTCGTTGAACATGGATTAGACTGAAAATAGTTTGATGTCAGAATAATAAACTTTATAAAAAATTTAAGTTTATGATTTGTATAGTTTAACAAGAATATTATCCAGTGATAATTTGCTTAAAATTTTTTGAAAGTATTAATATCTCATTAAAACTTTTAAATTATAAAAACTATAAAGTTAATAAAACTATAAAATTGCAAAAATAATTTAACCAATAAAATTTCTAAATACCTTTTAAAGGCAATTTATTTGCAATTATTTCTATAAATGTCCCTCCTAGTTTTGCCCCACATATCAAAATAACCATAACAATGATACAACAGTCTAGTCACAAGAAAAAAAAGGGAAAGTGTCCCAGTGTTCTTAAACATTAATTTAATTCTGTATTCAATTGAAAATAAATTTAAAAGACAATATTTTATGTTTAAACTTTATCTAAAAAGTAAATTCAAAATAAAACTTAGTAGGACATTTTAAATTACATTTTCTTTTACACCTAAGTGAAACTTACTTTTTCTTTAAAAAGTAACTTAAATTTTAAAACAACCAAACATTTTTTTTATATTTATTTTTTCACACAATCAACGTGACAAGACAAGATATTTAATAAAAGTTAGAGACATGAACCATAAGATGTTATCATAGTTTTTAACCTTGTCAAACCTAATATATTTAGATACCCAGGCTAATCCTTTTTGACATCTACACTTCCAGGTTTAACAGGATCTGCTGGAATAGGTTCAACATCTGCATCAGCCTGCTAATAACGCAGCAATTTTTTAATGTCAGTTTACATTTGAATTCATGGAAGTTTCATATGCTAAATCATCAAAACAAAATTGTAAGCATACATATACGTAAAGACAAGCATTATGCACTGCATGCATGAGGCAAGCGCAAACTAAAAAAAAAAAAACTGAATCCATCATGTCATGAGGGCACCAACACAGAAGACGAACAACTGAAGGGTCACCACCTGATAGTGGATGTATAAAATGTCCACTACCTGCTATGATATAGCCTGTTTGAGAAAAAGAAATATTTGACAACCGAATAGATTGTTTCTCAATTGGAAAATGAATATCATCATCGATTATCGATAATGAAAACCCTTGTCAGGTAAACCAAATATTATACTGGACACCAGACAACTGAACAGCAGCACGCTAAAATTGTTCTGGACATAATAGTAGTCTTTGCAAATGATTAACCCCAGCAATCATGCATGAAGTAACATTAGATAAAAGATAGGAGAAAACATTACAACTAACTCAAAATTCTCATTGATTCAACCAATTATACTTCATTATCCGTGAAAACAAATTAAGTATTACCAATTATGATAAAGTTGAAAATAATGCAACCAATTTTTTTTCATTCAAATTTGTAAGAATATTCTATAACAGGTGGCCCGGCCACAAAATTCTGCAGATAGTTCAGGAATTCCACACCAATCACCCTATTCATTTATTAAGATTAGGTTTTCCTCTTTTCCAACTCTTTTAGGAACTGAGCCATCAATTTTCAACTTCGTTGACTCTTAGCCATCAGTTTTCACTTGAACTGGCTCAGAATGATAAAGGAAGGCATCAATATTTAAATACAAATTCAAGTTCTAAATCACATTGATGGCTACAGCTTTCAGGACAAATCACGAAAAAAAAAAATTGGAACCAGATCTCAGCATTATCCTATAGCTGATAGTAGCTAGCTTCCATTGTGGAATCTGGTACATAATGATCATGTGCATTGCAAGTGGAACTAAAATAGTTAAGAGAGATTATCTTGATAGTTCAGTAGAAAACTCTCAATATAGAAACTGTACGAAATTATCATATGCAAGTACAACTAAAATAGCTAAGAGGGATTATCTTGATATCAGAATACAAAGATTGCTTCACTTTCTCGAATTCCATTCCAGAACATGGATACAGTTCTTCAATGACGTGTCCCCGTGTCTCATACCCACACACGGACAACACCTTTAAGATATGCTGAAGTGTTGAATTTAAAAGACACTTTTTTTGCTGACACTCCTCCAATTGAACACGGCTTCTATATAGCATTAATGGGGATATACACTGATTATTTCTTAGAAGTTGGAAAGTCAGAAATTTATTGTTAATATTCTATTTTTTATCCAAACAACAAAAAAACCATCTATTTATCTCTAGATGAACCTGAATTAAAAGATTATTAACACTCTATTTTCTCTTTAAACAAACAAACCGTCTATTTATCTCTAGATGAACCTGAATTAAAAGATTATTAACACTCTATTTTCTCTTTGAACAAACAAATCATCTATCTTTAAACGAACAAACCATCTATTTAACTTTAGATGAACCTGAATAAAAAAGATGTTCTTTTCTATAATAATGATGATTGAAAAGAGATAAAATATCAAATGAATTAAATTATCTTTTCACTATTTTAATTTTTAAATAGATGGATAAGTCTGCTTTTATAATGGAAAATAATTATTTAAATTGTTATATTTAGCCATCTCTTTTCATAGATGATTTTGGATATATATAACCTTTGAGAATTATTGGCGTCGCAGTATGTTTCCAGTGTCTTTATAGCAACAAAGAGCTAATAAAATTATTAACTTTCGTTTCTTGTTCAATAATGCTCATCAAACTGATCAACAGTGCTCCATAATCCATATCTCTAAAATGAATCCACAAAACTCCTCCTATAGTTTATTTAAAAAATTCTACAAACAAAATTTCTAAAGTATTGAAAGAATCTTGAGCTTTAAGTGCAATGAAATGGTTATTCCAAATCATTCAGGAAGGAATTAGTTAGTCTAATGAACTAGTAATGCGCTTCTAGTTACTCTAATGACATCTCAAATCTCTTGCAATGTCCCATAAGTTTTAGTCATATCTTAGTATCCATTATTCACCCACAATATTCACAATGTTCTATGAAGAGACATAACTGCACAAGGCAATACAACCACACATTTAATCATGAGATGGCTGATGTTCATAAGAGACCTCCTAGTCAGATAATGATGCATTGTGATGACAATATTTCAGATGGAAACTCCACACATAAGCGGTAGCTGACATTAGTGTTGTTAAATACACACTAGACAATAAGAAATTCAAAACCCAGCATCACATTGATTATCTCCTATATACTAAAAACAAATAATTGTCCCTTGTTGACCAGAACGAAATCAAAGACTACTCCACCCTACCATTAAGCAACAGAATCTCCCTTCCAAATCAACAAAATGAACCACTAAGAAAAATCTTGCCATTGTTACGCAGAAAAGACAGTTTTTTAACTTCTATAATAACTATTTGAAAGTCACACATATCATAGAACTTCCATAGTAGTATAAACAATTTGTTAACTTCCATAATAAATATTTCAGAGTCATTCGAGCGTCATGATTTCTAATTATTTCTTACATGCAAAGTAAAAAATCTGAACCCCCAGCCTATACCTATCTTCCATTCACTTTTGTGATCAATCAACCTTATATTGAACTGTTATAAACAATTAAGATTAGACATTCACTTACTTTACTAACACCAGTGGATGGAGGCTTGTATGGACATGCAGGAGGAGCCCTCTCTGGTTTCCTATACTCCCAACCAAAAACCCGATAGATCTTTCCCTGAGAATAAAATTACAGATCAACAACCACCCAAACATCTCCTATGACTATAAATTTCATTCATAACTATAGTTACAGTTAAAATATCAATAGTATATTAGTGAATTGCACTCACAACTATAAAATCGAAGAGAAGAGGGAGGATGTTAATGATCGGAACCAAAAAGAGGGGCAACAAACAAGCCAAACAAACCTGCAGTATGTCAAATTCAATTTTGTTTAAAATTAAAAAGAAAACATAAAATTGATCGCAGAGAAAAAGAATGAGAGAATCAAAGATAATATTACCATGTTGAGATGAAGGAGTCTGAGTACGCGACTACCAAGAACAATTGATTCAACTCTGATTTCCAACAGCAAGGTCTGTTTGGAAAATAAATTCAATTTGGTAATGTCCGAAATTATATAGGTAGTTGAATTTAGACGGCTCGGCCCATTGACTATGGTCCATGGGCTGCAAAAAGAAATCGAAGCCCATTGAGTAATTGATGAGTTCAATTAACAAGGACCTGCAACCAATACTGATTAATATAGCTAAAGGTCATATCCTATAATTATAATTATATCTTATCCTATTGAATATAATCTATCTTTGTTATAACAGCAGGGGTATCTTGCTATTATCTTATACTGTGTATATTTCTCATATTAAAGATGAAGTTTGGTTACATTTAACCTAATAGCAAAACAGTTTTTTTTTCTTTTTTAATATATAATATTTATACATAAATTCAAATTATAATAATAATAATAATTAAAATATACATATTTTATGACTGTTGAAATATTTTTTTTAAATAAAAAATTTGCATCATAATATTAATTTTTAAAAAATTATAAAATTTATTTATAATTTTGAGAAAAAATAATTATAAAAATAAATATAAAATTTTGTACAATTTTATTAATATTAATTTATATGATATTTTTATTTAACATATTATCTCATATTTATTTATAAATATTGTGGCATGTAAATGTAAATTATATTATTGATTATTGATTAGAACATTAAATTAAATATAATTAGTAATTATATTTTTAAAAGCTTATATAATTTTTATTATATAAAAAATAGTTATATAAATCCAAGGTAAGTTTTTGATAATTTTCATAATTTATAAAAAACTGAATTAAAATCATCTTTTTAGAAAATTATATGTAATTTAAATAAAAAAAATTATCAGTTAGACAAAATTTATGTTATGTGTTAATATTATTTTTACTCGTTAGGTGTCTTCACTGTCATATCATTATCCATTAATTTTTATTTTGTTATATTATATTTTCATACATGATATTATGATCATATCATGTCATATCATGTATACCCGTAACTAAAAGATATTTGTTTTTATAAAAATAAAATGTTTGAAAATATATTTACTATAATTTCTACTTTATTGAATATTAAAAAATATTATATATATATATATATATATTTTGTTTTTCTATAATAATGTGAAAAGAATCTTATTTGTAAAAAAAATATGTAATTGGATATTGAAGAAATATATTAATATTTTTTAGTAGTTATTAAAAATGGTCAAATAACTCACCTAATACCAATCAAAATTTAGAAATGAATTTTAAATTTTAAATTTGAAGTAAATATTGTTTTTATAAGAGGTAAGTAATTATAAATTAGCTCTTCTCCTATTTTATGATTTAAGGAGATATTTTTTTATTTGAATTTGATTTTTCTATTCCATGATTATCATATTGAAGGAGTAATACCCGTGCAATTAATAAATAATGTCTATCTTAAACTTATTATATAATTTTCTATATTTATAGTCTCTTAAAGTGTGTTTACTTATATAGTTTGGATTAGATGCCTAATTGTTTTATCATATGATTAATGTTCTAAGTATAACATTATTGACTTATCATATTAGTAGAACGATATGTTAATATGTATTAGACATAGATTATCGTCTTTCAGACTCGAGAAGTTTTGGTCTTGAAGATGTCACGGTGATAGATCAAGAATGATAACTTCTCAACTTTCAATGGACATTTAGAAACATGTGTGTATGACTTATCACTCAAGTGATTATTCATTCAATAGATATTCATATACATGTGCATATGATTAATATCACTTAAGTGATTATTCATATGTGTGTATGACCGATATCACTTAGGTGATTATTCATTCAATGGACATTCAGAAACATGTGTGTATGACCGATATGATTTAGGTGATTATTCGTGTACATTTCGTGTTAAGGGTTCTAAAAGGACACCCACCCAAATCTATTCAAACAGTTGGATTTCTCCGCAAAAATTGAGTTATTTGTTAGACCCTTCAACTAGATCTTTCCCCCAAGTCTTTCTTCATGGAAAACTTATGGGATCTCTCTTTGCTCCTTATACCACTTCCTATTTCTTACAATATTTTAAAGGTGGGTTCTTTAAGGTAATAGTGAATTCGAATTCCATTTGTTCTTTTGTAATGAACATAAACTCATATAAGACTAACAACCCTGTGAGATACTATATTTTTTTGAGATCATAGTTGACCTTTGATGACAACTAGATATTCGAAATACTCGATAAACTTCCTTGAAAGATTCTCAGCCATAAGATTCTTAACATCTTTTGTCTCCACGTCGCCATGGGAACTTGAATGGTATATACGTATTGTTTTCCTTAATTTTTCATTACCTTCTTAGTGATAACTTAGCTTATGAGTGTTTATTCTTTCTTAAGACATTGTGGTGGTTACAGACTTTTCTAAGAAGAACTTGTTCAAACAACAAAGGATGGACTAATCGGTTGCAACCCGAGAAGGAGATGGAGAAAAAGAAAGTCAAATAAAATACAAAAGCCAAATCAGATCTACATCATCTAGCAAAAAGAGATAAATAATCTTTAAGGCATTATTAGTAATTCATCACCTATAGAAAATACATAATGATGATAATGATGATGATAATGATATGATAGAAAGGAGATCAATGATTCTTTTTATCTTGTTGATCTCTAAATAATTAAGATGCATGCTTATATACAAGTAGATATTAAACAAAACATAAATTAGATTGTTAAGTTAAATTAATGTGGAATATTATACAATCATAAAACCTCAACAATCTACTTAGTGGTTTGTTTACAATCAATACTTGTATATAAACTCATTATCTTGTTTGTTTAGAGATCACTAAGAGAAAAAGAATTATTCCTGCCAAAGAGAATGCAAAGGCCAAATTAAATTTATATCCTTTGGCAAAAAGAGAAAAATCCTCTTTAAGGCACTATTAATAATTCATCACCTATAGAAAATAATAATAATACTAATACTAATAATAATAATAATAATAATAAATTATATAAAAGAGATTAATGATTGTTTTCTCTTATTGATCTCTAAATAACAAAGATAATGTGTTTATATAAGTATTGATAGTAAACAAAACAAAAATTAAATTGTTAAGTTAAAATAATGTGGAACATTATGCAATCATAGAATCTCAACAATCTAATTTCTAGTTTGTTTACTATCAATACTATACAAACACATTATCTTTGTTGTTTGGAGATCAATAAGAGAAAAAAAATCATTCTTTTCTTTTCTATCATTTTTTTATTATTATTTTTATTTTGTATGTTATTTAAGTAATGAATTATTAATAGGTGTTAATCAAAAAGGTCATTGTCCAATAATTTATCAAAAAGGCATTGACCTTTTTTTCTTGAGATCAGGACCAGCTCCTCTGAGACCTTCCTCAACCCATTTAAGTATAACTAAATATCTCACTTTGTTCTTTTGTAAAGGACACAATCACTTTGGAGATACCAAATGATTTGTTCAACTCCTTCATAGAACTGCAAACTCGAGCACTAGTTTTTAATTGACATATGAGATCAAAGTTAGTGAGGGGTGAGACCTCAACTAAATTAGAAAAAGATAAAGCAATAGTTGGTTGAGTCTCAAAGTGTAGTGAAAGAAGCTTTAGAGACCAACTTGTCCATGGGTAATCAGATTAAAACCTTTTAAATTGAAAATGTTAAGCTTTTAGTCAAGATGTCCATGAGGATGACCTAGTGCCCACAAGCGAAGGATAAAAAGAAGAAAAATATAGTTGAGTTAAACACTTTAGAACAAATTATAACCGATATGACTTTGGCTCATCAAGAAGAGTTGGTTGCTTAAGAACAAGGCAAGAAGAACTAGTCAAGTTTAATAAGTACATTCTCTATAAACATGTGGAAGGTTTCAACAAAACCCTTGGGCAGACAAGTTTTCTCTACCAAATTACCTTGGATGAAAAAAAATTTGATCAGGAAAAATATGTCTTTGAAGGTGCCTTAATTCCGGCTAAGGACATATCAAATGAGGAGGAGGAAAATAAGACTCGTACAAATAATGAAAGGTTCGTCAATCCACCCACACCCAACATATTGTTAAATAAAGACGGCAGTGTAAAAACCAAGAGGGGGGGTGAATTGGGTTTTTAAAGAAATTTTCTCTTTTAAATAAATTTTCAGGTTTTGAAAAACTTTCAAAAACTTGGATGTGAATTTTTCCAATCCTTTGATTAACGCTGTTGGGATTAGCAATTGTAATAATGATCCACAATTAAGAGATAAAGAGAAAGAGAAAGAACACAGAGATTTATACTGGTTCGGATTAAGCCAATCCTACATCCAGTTCCCAACCACCACAAATCCGTGATGATTTTCCCCACTATCTTTAATTGAAATTACAAACACCAATTCATGCAATAACAAATAAAGATAAACGGAAACACCTCCTCAGACACACTAAGGATGAAACACCTCCCCAGACACACTGAGGATGAAACCCACCTCCTTAGACACACTAAGGATGAAACACCTCCTTAGACACACTAAGGATGAAACCCACCTCTCTTGACACACAAGAGATGAAACACCTCCTTAGACACACTAAGAATGAAACCCACCTCTCTTGACACACAAGAGATGAAACACCTCCCTTAGAACCAATCCAAGGGATGAAACACCTCCTTAGACACACTAAGGATGAAACCCACCTCTCTTGACACACAAGAGATGAAACACCTCCCTTAGAACAGATCCAAGGGATGAATTTTCCCTTTACAGAAAACAGTAAAAGAATACACCTGAAATGTGCTGGATAGAAAGCTTAAGCACAATGATCACCACTTCCAAAGACTTGATCAAACTGAAGAGAGCAGGAAAGCGGCTTTGAAAAAGCTAAGGCGCAGAAACACTTTGAATATTTTGTGTTTGTTCAGATGTGTTAAACCTAAGACATTCTCTTTCATTTTATAATTCGAAAATGCTCCAAAGTTTCCATTCTTAGGTTGATTTAGAATTGATTTCGCAAAAACGACTCATTTAATCGATTATATTAAAAGCTTAATCGATTATATCATGTTTAAAAACTGGAAAACAAATACGTCTGATTTAATCGATTAGATTAAGGCCATAATCGATTATATTAACCCAGAATCAATATAATCGATTATATTAACCCAAAATCAATATAATCGATTATCAAAGACACTTAATCGATTATTTTGCTCGTTAAACATTTTTTATTCAAATTTTAAGTTAAATAATCAATTATCTACGTATGGTAATCGATTAAAAACGTAGAAAAACGTTTTTGCGAGAAAACACCTTGCTCTCTTGTTTGGGAAGGTCTTGAATGGGATTTATGACTTACTCTTTTTATCCAACACCCAAAACAGAACCTTCTACCTTTGATCCTTCAGCTCTTGAGAAAATCTTCATCAATCTTCTCTCTTGAATGCTTTGAAAGCTCTTTATGCCTTTCCTTTCTTATCAAGCAATCTTCCTTTGTGAGATGACACAAGTCTTTAAAGTTGATTGAAACTTCCTAAAAACTTCATCATCAAAACTGTAGGTGTCCATAAAACTCTGGACTTGAAATATGCCAACACATATATGGTGAAAACCCGGATGCTTGGTTCTTATTGGCCTAGTAAGGACTATTTTTTGTAATCTTGGTTGATAATGCCTTGTATTCTTTGTAACTTGGCGAATAGTTGTGTGTGTATGTGTGTTGAGTGTTAGCATGCTTGTCAGCTAAGGTTTGTTCCAAGATGCGTAAATGAGTACAATATGTTTACATAAATTAATTGAAGTAAAACTTGAGATGGATGGTGTTCCATGTTCTTGGTATTTCTTCTTTAGAAAGGTGTTACGATTGATATGTACCATTATTTATGTCTTCTAGGATTCAATATGGTTCATCCTTGTTGGATGAGAACTTCCATTTCGCTTTGTCTTTATTCATTTCACTCTTCACCAATTGAGATCTCCTCAATTGAACTTTGTTGGGTTTAGTTTAGAGTTATATCTTATCTTTGCTCTCTATTTAGAGTCTTATTCTTGTATTTTGGCCTTATTTCTTATTTAATTGATAAGTGTAGGAATAATTGACAATAGAAAGAGTTTAATAGAGTCCTAGAATGTTTCTAACAAACGATAGATCGTCTAACAAATAAGTTAGGAAAAACTACAGTTTTATACTAGTTCAATCAAACTCATGTGGTATGTCCAACTCTCATTTAAGAGAACTTCTTAAGATGTTGTATTAGTCAAAATTTATTACAAACAGGTACAAAAACTATTTTTGGTTATAACGAGTACACAAACTACTACAGGTTAACCTATCTTAATTTCTTTCCTCCAAGATTAAGACCTCAACAAAATGTAACATAGAAACTCTCAAATAGAGAACAATTTAAAGCTCAATTTGTATCTTCACAAAGTGAATAAAACAAAGGTTTTAAATATCCCAAAAAAACTTAGAACACTTAGACAAATTGATGTAAACTAGAAATTTTACGAATATATTGTGTTCTTTTATTGAAACTTGAGTCTTCTTATATAGGCATGAAGATTAGATCGTTGTTGCATTCAAATTTCAAGTCAAACAATTCAAATACTTGCAATAAACATGTGAATGATCAAACCAATTAATTCATAATGCACTTCTTTTGTTTCCTTTCAGAAATCAATATGAATATTGTGAAACAAAGTTTCCATACATGAATTGTGTTTTGTACATTTTAGTTAATAAATGCTATTTGAATGTGTATACTTAACAATTATACTTTCATTTTAATTTTAGAAATCATTATATGGTTACAAATGATTACAGATAGTTTATTAAAGCATTATACAAAAAAATGTATCATCTAACTTCTATGAAAGATCACTGGAAGGTTTGATGAACTACAACTTCCGTAGAACATACATTAGAAGATTTATAGTGTAATATGTGGGAAGTAATGTTCAATATTTGTTATCATAAAAACAATTTTATAGGGAGGATTAATGTCCTAGATATGTTAGACCCTTTGAATATTAATAATAAGGTCTAAGTTGTATCTAAAGCTTTACTCATAGATATGTGTTGCAAATATATCAATGAAGGGATGATTCACCTATCTTTTATCAAGATCATGGCATCAACACCATAGGTCAAGTTGTATTGAGTTTCTTGTGTGACCAATTATGGGGTACACATGCAAGCCCATAAGGCTTTTACTATCTCCTTACTTCATTTCCCTTTTGCATTTTCTAACCTCTCTTTTAGTTTCAAGAGGATGAGGCTGACTTGTGCAATGTAACTTAGGTTATGAGTCCCAATTGTGGCAAATTGAGTGTCCAACTTCACAATTAATGTGTCAAAACAGTCTATGAAGAATGCAAGTAGTCATGTGATCTAACTAAAGGTGGGGCCTTTGAGCAAGGTGAGAAAGACTTAGCATAAGACATTATTTGTCATGTAAAAACCAACTTGTGTAACATAGACATCCACATGCTTATCGAGGTCAGTGGATCCGTCGTACTGATCAATTGTGATCCTCTTCCAGTTTGATGAAAGGGAGTTTCCATAAGCTCAATAATAAAAGAAAGGGAGTTTTTATGATCTCAACAATAAAAGGAATGAAGTTTCCATGATCTCAACAATGAAAAGGAAGGGAGTTTCCATTATCCCAATAATGAAAGGAATGAAGTTTGTATGACCTCAATAATTAAAGGATGTCAAGGAGATTCTCCTACCATCAACAAAGTATGAACAAAAGGTATCGTAAAAAACTCATTCCTTTGATTATTATTGGCTTTCATCCTTTGTGTATATTGAGGTTGGAACAGTTAAGTTGGTTGCTAGAAGCTAGGTCTTTTGGGTTCCTCCTCTCGTTGTTTAATGTTGAGACTATAAGGAATGTTTTACCTTCCCACAACTTCCTCCTCATATGTACATTTTCGCAACCTTAGCACGTTCGTTTCCTTCACACTTTCTTTTTTAAGTTTGTAAGTTCTTTCCTAAGTTCAACCAGTGATTTTTTTGCACTTCAGGTGATCATTATTGCTTTTTGTTTGCCATGTTTGTCATTTATACCTTGTGGTTTGAAAAAATTCAATTTGACTCTACGGTAGATGTTATTTATACAAGGGTCACAAAATGACATCTTCCACTTTTCTATACTCTCATGTGATCTTTTTTATTTGATCCATATCTTTTTCTCCAATACTTATCTAATAAAATTGTATATGAAAAGACACTCTAATGTTCAAAATATATAGTTAGTAAATTTTATCTATTTTAAACTTATTATATTTATACTCTCTTAATACATCCTATATAAATAAATATAAAATAAATATTTCAATTATCTTATCATGTGATTAATGCCCTAAAAATAATATCATGCACTAATTGTAATGATATTAATTATTAATATATATTAGACTAAAATAATCTCAACGTATACAAATTATTTTGTTGTAATGTGGTTGGAAAGAAAATTAATCCGTTTAAAAAATTCTAAAAATTATATTTTTGAAGGGTTGGAGATTTATTTTAAAAACGTAGAAATACAAATTATTTTGTTGTAAGATGATTGGAAACAAAGTTAATTCGTAACAGTATAAAATAATCCTAAAAATTATATTTTTGAAGGGTTGGAGATTTATTTTAGAGACATAGAAATACAAATTATTTTGTTGTAATATGGTTGGAAATAAAATTAATCCGTACCAGTCTAATAAGATCCTAAAATTATATTTTTGAAGGGTTCGAGATTTATTTTAAAGATATAGAATTAAATTCGAAGTATTAGTCCCGGTTACTATATTCCTATATAAGGTAAATAAGTATGTATTGTTTTTGTTAATCCATTTTGTTGTCTAAAGTAATGATATTAAAAGTTAATATATTTGTCATACTGGTTAATTTGTGATGGGAGAATAATTAAAAATTGAAATTATTTCTATAAAAATTAAAATCCATTTATGAATAAACTAATTTGTAGAAGTTATTTTATGTTAATTTTTTTAAATTTTATTTTTAACTAATTCATGAATTAATTTTAACTTATAGACATTATACTTTTTATTGGATAAAATCTTGTCGGAAACAAAAGAAGTTTTTTTTAGCTTACTTCTATCTTTTCTTATCTGTTATAAAAAAAGGAGTTAACCTTATAAACAATGTTTGAAAAACAAGTTTTTAAATTCTTTTAAACTTTATTTTATGTAGCATTTATACTTTTTCCTTCATTTAATGATATTTATTAAATTATTTTTTTTATATTATATGACCAGTTTTATTATAATTTAAGATACATAAATCGATATAACAAAAGTACGATCTTTACTTAATTATATTATTTTTATTTTAAATTTAATGAAAAATATTTTAAGATATTATATAAGATTAACAACGAAATAGTACAATATAAAAAATATAATAATTAAAATAAATATCAATATCAAAACAATTTTTTTTTAAAAATATGAGGGTTTAAAAATAATTAAAAAACTAAATTATAAACACTTCGGGATATATTTTTGTCAATTAATTAAAATAAATTAAATATGAAAGTATATTTAAATAGTTCAATTTTTATCATTTGATATTTATCAATTACTTTTGTAAAATTTTGGCAAAATAAAATTAGATATGCCCCTAAGTATATTTATTACAACTCATGTATATCATGAATAATCATGTTTTTTTTTTCTAAGTTTGTACCAAAAGATGTAAAACAAATTTGTAATTAAAAAGTTTCCGACCTGCCGGATTCGAACCAGCGACCTAAGGATTAGCTGTTGGATTTCCCACTACAGTCCTCCGCTCTACCAACTGAGCTAAGATCGGTTTCTGTTTAGTTTATGTTCCTTTATTTTATATTGTTTTATAATTCTCTATTTTCGGTAATATCTCAAATTAAATTCCGTGAAGATTAATATATTATTATTTATCACTACTAGTTAAGAGAAAAACGTGAAATAATTTCTAGTTGATGTGAATAAAAGGGTCATTTTAACTTTAGATTAAATTCCGTTTACATTCTAAAAAATAACTATGTCATCTTGAACGTTGGAAAAGTATCGACAACCCTTATAATTAGCTACAAACATTTTATTATATAATACGATAGGTTAGGATTTAAAAAAAAATAACAACAAAACTTTTCCAATTTAATTTATTTATTTATTTTACACTTAACATTGTGGATTTTCCCTGCCAAAGCATACATTTATATATAATTAATTTATCAACTAATCATATTTTATTCTAAAAGTGTATTATTAAAGCATATAATCTCATATGTAGATGTTAAATTATTTCAGCTTAATCAATAGTTTATTATGGACAAATATATAGTTTTTATGTGAAAAATGTTATACGCTGTAAAAAAAATGAATAAAAAAGTCAACAAAAACATATTTACTACATTCTAGTAAATTGTTTAAAAAATCAATGCTTCTAATAAGAAGATAATTTTCATTAAAAAAATCAATGCTCACTACATCTAAGATTTCCTGTAATCATAATAGCCTAGTGCATCAGACTTTGTCATGGACTAAACTAATTTAGTTTTCTTCCATTCCTCTTTCTAGTTCTTTTATTGGTTGGAGGATTTTGATGAACGCATGCCAAGATATGAGAATTTAAAAAAAGGGGTTGCATCATTGTATTTAGTTTGTAGTTTAATTAGTAATTAGTAATTGTGAAGAAACTTCACATTAAAAATTGTTTCATTATTATAAACCTGTGAAATCATCTTTTTCGGATAAAGTATCTAAATCAAGGTTGTTTGAGTGAGATTGTTTAAATATTTGTTTATTTAAAATTGTGTTAGTATATTGATTGTGGTTATATTGTGTATTTTTTGTAACTTTTGTGACAGTTTGTTTAAGAGATTTTAGGCTGGTGTGATTCTATGTTTCATATGTGGTTTATGATTATATATAATATGAACTTTTTATGATAGTGGAAATAATTATTCTAAAATTAAGTTGATTAATAATGAATGTATAATATATTAATTTGAATCACTTTAAGTTTTTTTTTTATCTCTTTCTCTTATTTTTTTAAGGGTTAAATATGATTTTCTTTCCTATAAAATACATAATATGTTAAAATAGTTCCTATAAAATTTTTTGAGTTTGTTTGGTATCTATAAAATTGAAACTTATTATTTTAGTCCAATTTTTTAACGGTAGATGACGTAGCTAACGGAGTGCTACGTGTGAGAAGTTTCATTGACACGTGTCGTCACGTGAACGCCCCGTAGACGTTTAGTTTGCACGTTGCTTATAACATTTTTTTAATATTTAATACGTTTTTTAAGTTAATTAATATTAAATCAATTCGAATTTTAATGAAAATGGTTTTCCTCTACGCCCCTCATTCGTGTTTGAGAATGTGAAGTGAGTGAGTAGGGTTGCAAAGTAACACTGAGGGAAGTGAGAGAATCTTCTCGAATCAAGGTGATGACAGTTTAATCGTGAGAGAAGGTGGTTGAATTAGGGTGATTAGGGTTTGATTAAGGTTTCGTCGTGAGTTAGGATTTATTGTGATTACGATTCGAAATTAGGATTTGAAAGAACGGCGTGAAAAAATTACTTCAACATTTGTTCGGACTCATGTGCCTTCTAGAACCAAGGGTCTTTGAGCCAGCTGCGTACGATTAGCCAGCCTTGCAGCTGCAAAAGGATTAGACATCCTCCCATGCTACGGTTCCCTGCGGTCCGAACCCGGTGCAGCATTAGGTTAGGGAGCTGGGCTTTTTTCGCTCCTCTCACATTCATTCGTTCGAGCTGCTTCGCTCCTCCGCATCCCAAAGCGCGCTGCCCTCCTAGGCGCACAACACTAAGTAATCCAAGCCAACCCACATTACTGACTAACGGTGGATAATCATATTTCTTAGAGATACTAAATACAACTCCATGAATGAGCAAAATGGAGGTTGCATTAATGATAAAGATCTTTGGGTAAACCGCTAAAAAAAGATTGAACATGTGGGAGGATCCGAACGAATTCTGTTTTCATTTTTTCCGTATGGAGCACTGAGTTACAAACGTTACGATCTTCAACAATTTGTATTCGTACAAACTACTCCGTTTGTCATGTCAACTTCCGTCACGTCCCGTTAAAAAATTGGACTAAAATAACAGGTTTAAATTTTATAAATACCAAACAAATCCAAAAAATTTTTCAGGGACTATTTTAACATATTATGTATTTTATAGGGACGAAAATCATATTTAACCTCTTTTTTAATACATTTTTGTATATTTGCTTTGGTAAGAATCTTGTTTTCTAAATTAATTGGTGAAAGAAAAGTTTTTTTGAGTTTGTTAAAAGACGATGAAGTTTAAAACTCCAATTTACTTTGCTCCTTTTTTGTTAGAATACTTTATTAATATCTTTTATTTAAACTAGTTTTTAAGAATTTTTTTAATTTTTAAAAAATATTTTCTACTTAAAAATATAAATATATTTAATTATTATTTAAATTTAAGAAATTAAAATTAAGATATATTTAATATTTGATATTTTGTTACATTTTTTTCTATGTGAATAAAAGTAAATGAAAAGTTCTTCCCTATAATATATTTTTTATATTTTTAAAACTCAAGATCACAACAGTGGTATCTAAAGTCTATTAAACTCTTGTGATAATGAAAATTTCTATTTATGGTATACATATATATGCAAACTTATTTATGAGGACTAAATTTATAGGAAGTTGTAAAAAATATTATATTATAGCTACCTGAAAATCTTATCATAATTTAAATAAAAATTTAAAAAGGAAAGAATAATAAAAAAAAGGCAACTTTATGTTTGTTTGCTAGCGTTAACAAATGATTCTCACTAGAATCCTCCTTGAGTCACCTAAAGAAATTTGAATTTATTTGAAAGGAGAATATGAAAGAAATGAGAAGATTTGAGGAATGAGAGTCTTAACTTTAATAAGGGAGTTTGAGTTGTAAAGGATGAAAGAGTTTGAGACAATTAAAGAATACTCAAATTGTTAATCTAAAGATGAAGAAAGATTTTTAAAAATATCTAAAGGATAATTGTTTTGATGATGATGGTTCTAAAAGAAGAAGATGGATCTTCATGATTGAAGTCTTGTGGAAGCTTTAATCTTGTATTTTGTGTATATGTTTGATTGTAATAATTAAGAATCTTGTTAAAGATCATAACATGCACTCAACTCTCCTTAAACTTTGAAAAAGCTTTTTGTTTTTCCGTAAAAAACTTTTAATGTTGAAATAATCGATTATCTTCTGGAATAATCAATTATCATACTTAAAATAATCGGCAGACTTTTTATTTCTCAATTACACTCTAGAATAATCGATTATTCCAAGTAATAATCAATCATTCTGAATGTTTTTATGAAATTTTTTTCATATTCTACAGAACCTTGCGCACCTCTTTTCCTATAAATACAAAAGGGGTCAAAGCTTTCAAAATAACTTAGAGAGATCAAAGTGAAAATTATTCTGCTAGTGTTCAAACTTGTTTCATCCTTTCTGGTTATTCAAAGGAGGTGTTTTCATTCTTTGTGAGATCAAGGAACAGGTTGTTCATCCTTTGTGGTTATTCAAAGGAGGTGTTTTCATTTCTTGTGGTGTTCAAGGAAGGTGTTATTTATCTTTTGTGTTTTTAAGAGAAGTGTTGTTTCATCCTTTGTTTTGTACAAATAAGGTGCCTTGTTAATCTTCCTGCTATCTTTCTCATTTCGCTGCACTGTAAGTTTGTAAACTTTATTATTAAGCTAGTTAATAGAAGGTGATAAGTCATTGGACGTAGGATCTGCTTTGACCCAAATTAGTATAAATACTCTATGTATTTTTTCTATCCTTACTCTCTTTACATTCAACTTATATTATGCTTATTTGTGTTATACTTTGATTTTGATAAAGCAAAAACTTAAATTTATATTGAAGTTTTGTTAAACTCTGTTTTAACAAAATTAAATTAAAAAAAAATTTAATTTTTATTAAGAACCAATTCACCTTCTCTTGATTTGTTTTACCTGTTCTATTATTCTAACACAAACAAATTATTAGATATTTATAATAAGATAAAATTATTAGGTAAAAATTTACTAATTCCATACTAGTTAAGAAAATTTTGCTAATAACAAAAAGATATGAAACATCTATTATTTTATTGTAAAATACAAATTACATATCTATAATTGGGAGCACAAGAAAAACAAAGTTTAATAAAAAATAATTATATTGTTAAAGATACTTTTAAGGTCAAAAATTACAAAATAACAAATACAACAAAAACAATTAATAACTCACATATTTTTTATGTCTTGTCCTTATTGGAAGGAAAATAATCACAATTCAACAAATTTCACCTTGCAATCAATTGTTTTGCTTGTTAAATAACTTTTAGACTCAGCAAGTAAGAATACAATATTAGTTTGTTGGGAGAGATATTTATTAAGGTCTGGTGCCTTGTTGTCATAATCTAAATACTCATAATATGACTTGATTCATAATTTAAAATTGTGATGGTAGAGTATAGAGTGATCATTCATGATCCAAAATGTAATTGCACCCATATTTTTTTTATTAAGAATGTTAAATTCTGATGTTATCTAAAGGAGGGAATATTTAAAAAAAATAGGAGTTGAAAGAACTTTAGTTTGGATATTGTATGAATTATTAAATATCACTATATCATCATTAATTAATATAAATTTATTTGTTTACATCCTTAGATTAACATCAGTCAAATGCTACCTTGATCAGAAGGGTAGATCGTGGGCCCTAATTTTATTCAAGTTTTTCGACCTACCATTTTTTTGTAATTTTTTTATTGTGCATGATTTTTTTATTATGAGTATTTAATTTAATTTAAAAAAATAAAATTCTTTTTTATTTTGTTTGTAATATTTAAATTTAAAATTGAATTTGAAAAATAGAGGTTATTAAAAAAGAAGAAGTTATATAGTTATTTTGAAAAGAGAAGTTATTTAGTTAGTTATTTTGAAATAAAAAAAAGTTAATCAAATATTTATTTTATTAAATAAATTACTTATTTTTTAAATTTGAATTTGAAAAAAATAAGATTTTTGAAAAAAAAATTTATTAAAATATTTTGAAAGGAGAAGTTATTTAATTATTTTGAAATAAAAAAAAATGAATCAGCTACTTATTTCATTTAAATAAATAAATTATTTTTATTTATTAAAGAATAAATAAAGACATTAATCATAAACATATCTTTATAAATATAATATGATCCATTTAGGATTGTGTCAACTATTTTTAATAATAAAAAATAAAAGTTAACAAAAAGTTTTATAATTTTTTAAAAATAGTTTTTTTTATCTGTGACTTTTTATTATGAGTAATTAATTGAATTTGTAAAAAATAATTTTTGAATTTGAAAATAAAATTACTATGTTTAAGATTTTTTTTAATTTAAATTTGATTTTGAAAAGAAGTAATTCATTAAATTTACAAAAGAAGTAATTTATTCAATGTATTTGGTGCTTAATATTTTACTTTTCTTTCGAGTGGGGAATGGTTGAAATAAAAAGAAATGAATGTAAAATCGAGAAAAATATTTTTTATTAAGAAAACTAAATACTTTTTGGGTCTTTAGTATAAATAGGTTTGCATATAAAACTCTATTGCATCTTTACATTAAATTTATTACAACTACATAAAAATATTCTAAAAAAAATACCTAAACAAAATATATCTATCATTACTCGACATTTTTTTTAAAAATTTACTCACTTCCACCAACACTTGCAGTAAAATCAGATCTCATACATTATGATCATAATAGTATCACTCACTAGATGTATCACCCACTAGATAAGAAGGGTGGACTAACTATTATAAACCATAAACATACTAGAAGTTATGTTTCACACATTAACATGTTAAAGAATCACATCATTTTATAACACAATTCAACCATACAACAAAACCTTATATCCAATCACCATTCTCATTATGACCAAATATAAGTCATCTTCTGAAAGACTCTATTCATGGTAAACAAGTTCAACCATAGGCTAACACTTGACCCCAACATGGTTCGAGTCGGGATACCTAGGGTCAAGGTGGCACAAAGCACCTGCTATCGAGAGCTAGGTGTACTTCTACTCTGAGAGCCTGACGTAAGTCTCTCTCAACTTCTCACCACTTGATGCCATGTTTACGTGACTAGACATCAGTAAAGTTGGAATACCTCTATCCATGAGCTAGCAAGTTTACCACTACTTTCTATCGTACAATACCACTTTGGGTAATGTATCAACACCCTAAAGGGGCCAACAATAACACCCTTAAAGGGCCAACACCCCAAAAAGACCAACAACAACACCTATAAAGGGTCAACAACAACATCAACACCCATCAGGACCATGACAACTCACCTATCAAAGGCCTTCAACACTCACCAGTAGAAATACTAACACCTTGTATCCCATTGTGAGCTATATCAACAACCACTTACCCCCTTTAATAGGTAACATTTATAAGATCAACAACGTACCACCCAACAACAATATTTATATATATACAACATGTTAGTTGCGGAAATATATCAAGAAGGGGGGTTGAATTGATATATGAATTTATTTCAAATCTATTTCGTTTCTGAATTTTACTGATGCAATTCAGAGCAAAATAGTTGACTGATTATTTGAAATAGTTGGTTAGTTCAACATACAGATATTAAAGGATGATGAAGGATAAGAAAGAAAACACCAGGGATTATATTGATTCGTTCTTTATGCAAGAACTACATCCAGTTTACTGATCTGTAACTCAAACAGATCTTAATCACTATCAAATATGAAGTTTTTACAAAAACCTTTTCTAAAGACTACAAGAAACACAAAGATCCTATTCTAAACCCTATAGAATTTGATCTTTAAACCCTGACTCACACTGAGTCAATGTGATCACCCCAATCACAGAAACAGGGTTCGTAAACCCACTGAGAAATCTCTACCTAGAGATCAAAAGAATACAATGAAAAGTAAAAACAAGACTCTCTTGAAAAGCTGATACTGTAAACGTATTCTGCTGATTCTTTCTTGCTCTGATCTTTTGCAACTTTGTATGTATTCTCTCGTATTCTTTCGCACATTGCATCTTGCTTGAGAGTTGTATATATAGGCAAAGAAAAGAGGTTTGGGTCGTGCTCTGTTGAGAGGCTCAAAAACGCGTTCTGCTATTTTCTGCATAAAAGAGATCCTGGAACGAAATAGTTGACTAAATAACAGAACAGTTAGCTATTTTCATTAAAACCAAATTCCTGATACATTAATGATAATAGTCGACTAATGTAACAAAATTAGTAGACTAATTGATGATTAATAAAAACAGTAGGTTATTATATATCAATTAGCTAACTATTTAACAGTTAATCTAACATCTTTACAAAGCTACATAATGATCAAACAGTCAACAAAGATCCAGTCATCCTTGAACATCATCAAATCATCAACAAACTCTCCCTATTTGATGATGTCAACCTGCAAAACCTGTAGAAAATCAAGGAGAAGAGATGGAAGATTATCTCCCCTTTGACATTAGCAAATAGCAGATATAAGCAGGTTTATATAGTAGATATAGCATAAAATATGTGTATAGGTAATATTACAGACCCAAATTGTTCAAAATGCAGAAGCATAATATAAAAAATAAAAGCAGAAAGAGTAAAGATCAGGCTTCATCATCATCTTCAGCAGCATCCTCTTCCATTGCAGCAGTGTTTGGTGCATAGGAGTCGTCAAAGCTTTCCACTGTAACTTGAAGTTCAGAAAGTTGCTGTTGGATAAGCTCAATCTCATAGTCTATATTTGTGAACCTGGCTACCATAGTCTCATGTGTATTTCACTGCATAAAAGTAAGCACATTTAGTCTAGAAATTAACATGCGTTCAAATTCAGACATTGGAATTCCCTGGTATGCAGGAGGTGCTGAATATGGGACCATTTGGTATGCAGAAAAGTCTTGTTGGTTCCCTGATGAAGTCCCATCATTAATGGATGATCTTGGTGCAGAAGAGGAGGATCCAGCTTTAAATATCCACTCTTCATTGACCTTTGACAGACCCATCTTTCTGAGATAGTAGTTGTCAAACAGGTGCTTATGATTGATGATCCTTGTGGTTTCTCCTTCTGTTGGGAAGTTGAAGTGGTCCAAAAACTTGGAAATGAGGATAGCATAGGAGCCTATGGTCATTGAGACATTTGGCTTTGAACATATGCCCTTTGATTACATACACCCAGTTCACCTTGATGTTGTGCTTCATGCAATGAATCAAGGTTAAGTCTTCTTCCATGAGCTGAGCATGGTTACTCCCCCGGGTATAAGCTGCCAAGCAATAATAAAAGCCAATAACCTTTCATCACGCTTCATCTTACCAACATTGTACTTCAGAATAGCTGCTTCATCTACATTGCGCATGCAGGATTTAAAAACAACATCTTTGTTGAAATCTGGTACAGATGAGGTATTCCCTTTGCTAATCTTTACTCCTTCATTTTTCAGTCCAGCAATCCTTCTCCATAAGGAATTGTCTATTCTAATTTCTCTTCCTCTCACTTGAGATATCAGCACATTGTTTTCAACCTTCAGGTTAGCATAAAACAGCTTAATTAAATCAATGTAGAAGTTACCTTCCAATTCCACAAACTGTCTTAGCCCTTGTGGTTGAAGAGTATTCTTCACAAAAACAAGGTTCTCATTGTTCAGCCAGTTGAACTTCAGTATTTTTGGAGTGAGGACCAGCTTCCTCTGCATCTTTATCTCCACAGCTTCAATGATTTCATTTCTTTCTTCATGCTCTGATTCAGTTTCCTCCTCTGAATCACTTTCTGGAGAAGTCACAGGTGTAGGCAGCTTCATACGAACCTTGTATCTCTTGGGAAATTTTTTTTCACCTGGGTTGGAGGATCCAGCAGCTGATTCTGGAATCCTAATGGGTTGAGTTGCAGACCCAGAGGTGGAACCTCTGTTTCTGTTTGTTCTAGCGGGTTGTTGTGCAACAGTCTGTGTGGGCATGCAATTTCAGGAATATCTTCTTAGTCTTTGAAAAGCATTTGCAATGGGTGCATCAGAGTCATCATCGCTTTCAACTAGAAAATACTCATTGGTAGACATTTTAGATGAGAAAATGCAGCAATAGAGTGAAGCACAGTTGTGGTATTTGATATGCAGAAAAATTAGAATTATATAGAGAGATTGAGAGGCATGGTCAAACGAATATTAATCAGTGAATATTTTGAACAGATATGCACTCAATCACTGATGCTCAAGGTCAGAAAAATGCAGAGAGAATATGTTGAAAAATGGAAATTCAATTTTGCAAAACCAATAAAGTAACCTCACATGCATCTAAAACTGTTCAAGCTTTGAATGACAGAAGACCCAATGTACGAATTGGTCATTAACTGATTTGGTTTGAATTGTTTTGAAGAAATTTAAATTGATTTCTTGAAAACCCAATTGAATTTAATTGCAGTTATTGGAATTAGTCAACTAGTCAAAGCAATTAATAGGCTATTCTGATAGAAATAACACCAGTAGGCACATTTAATGAAATAAGTCAGCTATTTCACAGAAATAAGCAACCTATTTTATGCAACAGTAAAACAATTATGTCAGTAGTTAAGTGAAATAAGTCAACTGTTACATGAAATTAACAAACTAAAATCTGCAGCAGTATAATATTTTTGTCAGTTAAATGAAATATGTCAACTATTTCACAGAATTAACAAACTGTTTAACTCAGAAACAGAACATTTAAGAAAGATGATTTATGTTTAGGATTCCTAACTCATTTCTTAATTTGAAAAACCTGTCACGACCTAGAGGTTTACTGAAAATGTCAGCTAATTGGTCATTAGTTGAAATGAAATCAATCCTACAATCTTTCTTTTCAATATGATCACTTATAAAATGGTGCCTTATTTCAATATGCTTAGTTCTAGAATGCTGAATAGGATCCTTATTTAGATTGATTGCACTGGTATTATCACAAAGTATAGGAATATCAGAAAGATGTAAGTCAAAGTTACATAGCTGTTGTTTTAACCATAGGATCTGTGCAGTGCAACTACCAGCAGCGATGTATTCAGCTTCAGCGGTAGATAATGCTACACAAGCTTGTTTCTTGTTGGTCCATGATATCAAGCAGTTCCCAAATAGATGGCATGTTCTGTTGGACTTGAAGACTTGGTTTCAAGTGGATTTGATGTCTCCAACCACCTTTGATGATGAAGATGATGGTTCTCTAAGAATGAAGATTGTGTCTTAGGATTAGAGTGTCTTAGGATGTGTGGTAAGATGCATTTCAATTAATCTTGGACTTAATCTTGGTTTTAAAATGATTTGAAATGTTTTTAAAATGGTTTCAAAGGTATTAACTGTTTTTTAACTGATTAAAAATATGATTTCAATCACTTAAACTGTTTTTCAATTTCAAAGCTTTGTTTTTGGCTAATTTTAGCTAGCTGTTTTTTTGAAATTAACAAGTTGAAATTCTGGAGTCTTTGTTAAGAAATTCCAGTTTACTGGAATAGCTAGTTAAATCGTATTTTCAACTGACTGTTTTCAAGTTTCAGAAAAAGGGTGCTCTCTGGAAAATTCCTTTTAATGAAAATAACCAGTTAAATCGCGATTTCAACCGACTGTTTTCATCAGTAACAGTTTTAAAACTCTGGAACAGCTTTGCTATAAATATCTTGAAATTAAAAGAACTCAGTGACGAATCATTTTCAGAAGAACCCACTGTGCAAGAACGTTTTTCTAATACTCTAAATCAATTTGCGAATCTCTCCAAGAAGTCCAAGATCAAATTGAATAGCGAATTGGTTCAAGATTGTGTGCTCTGTTTTTCATAGCTGCGTGCTCTGTTTTTCTATTGCATTGTATTTTTCCAGGTGAACTCAATCCAATTTCTTGTGTGTTTGTTAGCTGCGCGTGTGTCTCTTAATCAGGGTGATTAAGGGTTCTTGTAATAGGGTTTTACAAGAGTTTATAGGTCTTGTAGGGTTCAAGATCAAGTGCAGTTTTTCTAATTTTCGTTTTTCATGTAATGTTCATGTAAAAACTGATTTTTAGTGAATTGTTTGGATTTGAGTGTTTAGGAAATTGGATGTAGCCTTTGTTGAAAGGTGAACCAGTATAAATCTTCTGTGTTGATCTTCTTTTCCTAATCTTTTACATTCTGCAATTGATATTTGAATTGTAATTGAATCGGATATATGATCAATTGATAAACAACATTTCAAGAACTTATAAAAACTGGGTTTTCACCTTCATTCTGAATCTGGTTTTTCTTAATTGGCCTGAATTTCGAAAATCTTTAAGAGTTTAATTCACCCCCTCTTAAACTCAGCCATTTATTCCAACAATTGGTATCAAGAGCTGGTTCTTATTCAAGTTTTCTGAAAATTTTCAAACATGGCTGAAGGAAAATTGCCTTTTGCAGAGGGTGCTTCTATAAACAGGCCACCAATGTTTTCAGGGGTAAACTATCCATTTTGGAAAGTTAGAATGAAGATTTTCATTGAATCAATTGATATAGGTATTTGGAATGCTATAATCAATGGACCGTATATCCCTAAAGAAGAGAAACCTTGGAAAAGTTTAAATGTTGATGAACAAAAGAAAGTGCAATATGATTGTAAAGCAAAGAACATCATAACATCTGCACTTAATCTTGATGAATTCTTTCGTGTTTCACATCGTTCCAATGCCAAAGAAATGTGGGAAGTGTTGGAGGTAACACATGAAGGAACAACTGATGTAAAAAGAGATAGGAAACACACTTTAATCCAAGAGTATGAGATGTTTAGGATGCTGCCAGGAGAAACTGTTTCAGATGTGCAGAAAAGATTTACACACATTGTAAATCATCTAATAGGTCTTGGAAAAGTGTTTGAGAAAGAGGAGCTGAACATAAAAGTGCTGAAATGTTTGAATAGAAGTTGGCAACCCAAAGTAACAACAATTTCTGAATCTAAGGACTTGACAACAATGAGTGTTGCTTGCACTTTTGGAAAGCTAAGGGAGCATGAGCTTGAGACTGAATAGACTTGTTGAACAAGAAGATAGTGACAAGAAAAAGAAAGGGCTGGCCTTGAAGACTTTGGTTCACAAGGAGGAGAATAGTGATGATGAAGCACATGGAGAAAGTGATGCAGAAAATCTGAACCTCTTAGTGAGAAAGTTCAACAAGTTCTTGAAATACAAGAACAAAGATTACAAAAACAAGAGGTATAATAAAAAATCTGATTTAGCTTCTTCTAACTTTACTTGTTTTGGTTGTGGAAAACAGGGACATATTAAGGTTGAATGTCCATACTCACAAAACAAAGAGAGGAATGGAGAAAAGAAGCATGAAAAATCATTCAAAACCAAGAAGGCTTATATAGCATGGGATGAGAATGATGTCTCCTCTAGTGATTCTTCAAGTGATGATGAAAAGGCCAATCTTTGCCTTATGGTTGATTGTGATACAGCAAGTAGTGTGTTCTTGAAGGCCAAAGAATCATTGTGGTATCTAGACAGTGGCTGTTGAAGACACATGTGTGGTGACAAAAGGAATTTGTCAAACTCACCTTGAAAAATGGAGGATTTGTCACATATGGAGATAATAACAAAGGAAAAATACTTGGTAGTGGTGATGTTGGTAACATTTCTTCAATCCTTATTGAAAATGTGTTATATGTTGAAGGTTTAAAGCATAATCTCCTTAGTATTAGCCAGTTATGTGATAAAGGGTTTAGAATTACTTTTGAAACAAATCATTGCAAAATCATTGAGAAAAATTCTGATAAAATCTGCATGTTAGGAAAGAGAATAGAAAACATTTACATGCTTGATCTTGATCATATGTGTGCAACTAATTTTACATGTCTCATGTCTAAGGAAGATAGTTCATGGCTTTGGCATAGGAGAGCTGCACATATAAACATGAATCATTTGAAAAAACTGGTTTCAAAAGAGCTTGTTTTAGGGATACCAAAACTGAAATTTGAAAAAGGAAAAATTTGTCATGCATGTCAAAAAGGAAAACAAACTAAAGTTTCTTTTAATCTGAAAAATTATGTGTCTACAACAAAATCTTTGGAATTACTGCATTTAGATTTGTTTGGTCCATCTAGAACAATGAGTATTGGTGGAAACTATTATGCTTTAGTTATTGTTGATAACTATTCTAGATTTACTTGGACTTTATTCCTTACAAATAAAAATGATGCATTTCATGCTTTTAAGAAACTTGCCAAGGTTTTACAAAATGAAAACAGCTGCAACATAAGTGCTCTAAGGAGTGATCATGGAGGGGAATTTGAAAATGAAAAGTTCAATCATTTTTGTGAAAAATATGGGATTAAGCATAACTTTTCAGCACCTAGAACTCCTCAACAAAATGGTGTGGTTGAGAGGAAAAATAGATCTCTTGAGAAACTAGCAAGGACTATGCTTAATGAATCAAATATTCCTAAATATTTTTGGACGGATGCAGTAAATACTGCATGTTACATAATAAATAGGGTTTTGATAAGACCTATTTTGAAGAAAATCTCTTATGAATTGTATAAAGGGAGAAAACCCAACATAGCACATCTTAGAGTGTTTGGCTGCAAGTGTTTTGTGTTAAATAATGGCAAAGAAAAACTTGGCAAATTTGATGCTAAAGCTGATGATGCATTGTTTTTAGGTTATTCTTCACATAGCAAAGCATATAGGATTTATAACAAAAGACTACCTATCATTGAGGAATCAATTCATATTGTTTTTTATGAGACTAATGTGCAAATTGAAGGTGCAGTAAATGGTGCAGGTGCAGGAGAAGAGAACTTAATTGAAGGTGTATCAGCTGAACAAATACAAACTGATAAAGCTGCTGCAGATGGAATTTCAGCTGGTGAAAATCAGAAAGAACTGACTGAAATCCTGGCACCAGAACTGAAATTTGCAGAAAATGATCTACCTAAAGAATGGAGGGTGCCTCGTGAGCTATCCATTGAAAATGTGATAGGTGATGTCCAGAAAGGTGTTTCTACTAGAAGATCTATGCATGATACATGTTTAACTGCTGCATTTGTTTCCCAAGTTGAGCCTAAATGTGTTGATGATGCATTAGTAGATGAAAACTAGATTTTAGCTATGCAAGATGAACTGAATCAGTTTTAAAGGAATGAGGTTTGGGAACTAGTCCCTTGCACACCTAAAATGAATATAATTGGTACAAAGTGGGTGTTTAAAAATAAAATGAATGATCAAGGAGTAATAACTAGAATTAAAGCTAGGCTTGTAGTTAAAGGATGCAACCAAGAGGAAGGAATAGATTATGAAGAAACTTATGCTCCTGTTGCTAGGTTAGAAGCTGTTAGGTTATTATTTGCTTTCTCATGCATGATTGGATTCAAACTTCATCAAATGGATGTGAAAAGTGCATTTTTGAATGGTTATATAAATGAAGAAATTTATGTTTCACGACCATCTGGATTTGTTGATCACAAGTTTCCTAACCATGTATATAAGCTCAAAAAGGCTCTTTATGGACTCAAGCAAGCTCCAAGACAATGGTATGAAAGGTTGAGTAACTTTCTTTATCTCTCAAAACTTTGAAAGGGGCCAAGTTGATAAAACTTTGTTCATTAGGAAGTCTTTGGACAGCATAATACTTGTGCAGGTTTATGTGGATGATATAATCTTTGGATCCACTAATGAGAAGCTTTGTGAAGAATTTGTGGCAGCTATGCAGGGGGAGTTTGAAATGTCAATGAGGGGTGATCTAAACTTCTTCTTAGGCTTACAAGTCAAGCAAATGGATCATGGAACATTCCTTAATCAATCAAAATATTGCAAAGAGCTGTTAAAGAAGTATGAGATGGACAGCTGCAAAGAATCAAGCACTCCTATGGCTACCAGCAGCTACCTTGATGCTGATGAAAGCAGTAAACCATTTGATTCCACTAAATATAGAGGTTTGATAGGTTCTCTTTTATACCTAACTGCTAGTAGGCCAAATATTATGTTTAGTGTATGCATGTGTGCTAGATTTCAATCTAATCCTAAAGAATCACACTTTACAATTGCTAAAAGAATCCTAAAATACCTAAAAGGAACTATTAATGTTGGTTTGTGGTATCCAAAAGGTGCATCATTTAATCTAGTAGGCTATTCAGATGCTGATTTTGCTGGTTGTAAATTGGATAGGAAAAGCACTAGTGGAACTTGTCATCTATTAGGAAGTAGTCTAGTATCATGGCATAGCAGAAAGCAAGCTAGTGTGGCTTTGTCTACTGCTGAAGCTGAGTATGTTGTAGCTGGGAACTGTTGTGCTCAAACCTTGTGGTTAAAACAACAGCTTTTTTATTATGGCTTGAAACTATATCACATTCCTATTAGGTGTGACAATACAAGTGCTATCAATTTAACCAAAAATCCCATTTTGCATTCTAGAACAAAGCACATAGAAATAAGGCACCATTTTATTAGGGATCATGTTCAAAAAGGGGACTGCATAATTGAATTTGTTGATTCACATAACCAACTTGCTTATATTTTTACCAAACCACTCCCTAAAGATAGATTTTTTCAATTAGGAAATGAATTGGGTGTTCTTGATATCTCAAATGTGATATAATTCATGTGTGTGATTCATTCTTGCTATTATTCATGCTGTTTTGTGTGTTTGAATCTTTAATTCTGCATATTTGTTGATTAATTGCAGTTATACTTGCATTTTAAATGATATAAGTGAAATCTGCAATGATATTCAGGTTTTTAGTTAGTTGTTTCGTGTTTTTAATCAGTTATTCTGCTTAATTTGGAGCTGCAGTAGAGGTGCAGTGATTTCAGTTTCTGTTTTAGCCAGTTAATTGTCGATTTAGTCAGTTAAATTCATTAATCAGTATTAAATCTGTATCAAGATATCTGTTTTAATCAGCTGTTTCTCACAAATCAACTGACTGAAATTGTCTGGAACAATGTAAAATTTAAAATCAGAACGAATTAGTTGTTAAACTGCATTGATTTACATTCAATTGGTGCATTTAAGTTGATTAATTGAGAATTGTGCATTTGTTACATGATAAATAAAGTTGGTTAAAGAATCTTGACTGTTGTTTTGTCTTGTAGTGCTTTTGCTTTGCTTTTAACTGGTTTCTCTCTCCAAATTAGAATTTCATTCAACTAACTGAATGCATTGGTCAAGCCAAAACCTGCTGCATATCTCTGCCCCATATATTCCAATTGATTACTTGTTTGACTACTCAATGCTTTGTATTCTTTCCAAAAAGTTGATGCTCAAACTGGTTTAAATTCACATGCGCATAACATAGCATTTTCAAACTGCTTGTGTGCAAAACTCTGCATAATACATTGCCTATACTCTGTTTCTCTGCACTTTCTCTTTTCTACAATGGCATCTTCAAGCAACCCAAGGAAGAAATCCAAAACTGCTGGGTCATCCAAACACAAAGAACCTGAAATTCCAGCACCTCCTTCTTATAGACATGGGTCTATTGAAGCATGGTTCGATGGTGATGAAGAGAGGATTGAAAAGTTTCAATCTCATATCAGTAAAAAGATGGTAAACCCACCAAAAGTTCTTAGTTTTCAGTGGCTGGAAGATGAAGGAATGGCTGACATTATAGCTATGTTGCAGCATCAAGATCTGCAGAAATTTTTGGAGCTAAATGGGTTCATATACCCAGATTTAGTGAAGGTGTTTTACACAAATCTCAAGCATGATGGGTCTGTTCTCACATCCAAAGTGAAAGGAAAGGAGATCACTATAAACAACTCTGTTTGGAGAAGAGTGGGTGGCTTCAAAACTGATGGAATAGTTGTAAGCAGGGGTTTGTGTGGCTCCTTGGAAGACTTCAACAAAGTCCAAACCTACAGGGAATGCTTGCGGGATCCTCATGGGTCTGTTAGGGGATTTCATGTTCTTGGATTATACTTGACAGCTAGAGTCCTCACCTTCATCATCACGTGGATGATCACTCCAAGGGGAAGCAACCATGCTACATTGAATGAAGGTGATCTTCTTCTAATTTTTTGTTTGATGAAATCTGTCAGAATTAACTGGATACATATCATTAAGGATCGCATGATGAAGTCCAAAAGGTTGACTGATTATCGCCTCCCATATGCTCTGATAATTTCCATATTTCTTGAGTATTTTGGTGTGGATATAAGCGGTGAGCAGAAAATCAACATTGGGAGATCTCATCAGCTGGACAATGGTTTTCTCTTCAAGTTTGGTTTTACTAAAAGCAATGGTGCATGGACTGCTGGACAAGATGCTGGAAATGCAGGCACAAGTGCTGCTGGAGCTGTTGCTGCTGATACTGGAACTGCTGCTGCTGATACTGGAAATGCTGATGCTGATGCAGAAGGGTGCTCAATGATGGGAGATATTGTTCCCTATATTCCTCCAGTTGACCGTGGCACTTCTCTATCCTTGTTTGAGCAAACTGTACTGCAGAGGTTTGATTCAATTCAATCTCATCAAGCATACCATCACACATACTGCATGAATCGTTTTGGGCGTATTGATCAAAGCATAGAAGACCTGCATGCCCAACTAGCACAAATTCATATGGGTTATAATACTGCTGCTGGTGATGATGATGGAGAGGATGATAACTAGTGTGTTGCTGCTGTTACTGCGATGCTAAGGCTGCTATGGTGCTGCTGTTGATGGTGAAAAATCCTGTTGCTGCAAGCTCAATCTACAAGCTGCTATTATTTGCTTTTTGTTTCTGTTTTTTGGGTGTTGTTAGTTGTGTGTTGTTGCTGGTTTTATTTGGGTCAAATTCCCATGTATCTTGAACAATTATTAAATTTACTGCATATACTATGTTATTTTTCTTGTGTTATTTGATGATTCCAAAGGGGGAGAAATTGTTGAATGCATTGAAGGCACATGAAGCGCAAGTGAAAAGGGGAGAATGTCGTGAAAGGGAGAGAATACTGATACTGCAAGACTGCCGCTGCTGCTGTGAAAGAAAATACTACAATACTGCTATTTTTTTTCTTCTGCTATATTTCCTTACCATACTGTTCTGCTGTGTTCTGCTGTATTTTTGTGTTTTGTGCAGGACTCCTACATTCTTCAAAGACAATGAATGCATCAAGTGGTTGTCATCATCAAATAGGGGGAGTTTGTTGGACTTGAAGACTTGGTTTCAAGTGGATTTGATGTCTCCAACCACCTTTGATGATGAAGATGATGGTTCTTGAAGAATGAAGATTGTGTCTTAGGATTAGAGTGTCTTAGGATGTGTGGTAAGATGCATTTCAATTAATCTTAGACTTAATCTTGGTTTTAAAATGATTTGAAATGTTTTTAAAATGTTTTCAAAGGTATTAACTGTTTTTTAACTGATTAAAAATATGATTTCAATCAGTTAAACTGTTCTTCAGTTTCAAAGCTTTGTTTTTGGCTAATTTTAGCTAGCTGTTTTTCTGAAATTAACCAGTTGAAATTCTGGAGCCTTTGTTAAGAAATTCCAGTTTACTGGAATAGCTAGTTAAATCGTATTTTCAACTGACTGTTTTCAAGTTTCAGAAAAAAGGTGCTCTCTGGAAAATTTCTTTTAATGAAAATAACCAGTTAAATCGTGATTTCAACCGACTGTTTTCATCAGTAACAGTTTTAAAACTCTGGAACAACTTTGCTATAAATATCTTGAAATTAAAAGAACTCAGTGACGAATCATTTTCAGAAGAACCCACTGTGCAAGAACATTTTTCTAATACTCTAAATCAATTTGCGAATCTCTCCAAGAAGTCCAAGATCAAATTGAATAGCGAATTGGTTCAAGATTGTGTGCTCTGTTTTTCATAGCTGCGTGCTCTGTTTTTCTACTGCATTGTATTTTTCCAGGTGAACTCAATTCAATTTCTTGTGTGTTTGTTAGCTGCGCGTGTGTCTCTTAATTAGGGTGATTAAGGGTTCTTGTAATAGGGTTTTACAAGAGTTTATAGGTCTTGTAGGGTTCAAATCAAGTGCAGTTTTTCTGATTTTCGTTTTTCATGTAGTGTTCATGTAAAAACTGATTTTTAGTGAATTGTTTGGATTTGAGTGTTTAGGAAACTAGATGTAGCCTTTGTTGAAAGGTGAACCAGTATAAATCTTCTGTGTTGATCTTCTTTCCCTAATCTTTTACATTCTGCAATTGGTATTTGAATTGTAATTGAATCGGATATATGATCAATTGATAAACAGCATTTCAAGAACTTATAAAAATTGGTTTTTCACCTTCACTCTGAATCTGGTTTTTCTTAATTGGCCTTGAATTTCGAAAATCTTTAAGAGTTTAATTCACCCCCCTCTTAAACTCAGCCATTTATTCCAACATGTTCTGCTTGTGCTTTTTCTATCCAATTTGCAACCTGCAAAATCAGAATCAGTATAGCCAACTAAATTCAATTCATTACCAGTGGAATACCATAGCCCAACATTCACTGTTTCTTTGAGATACTTAAGAATTCGTTTTGCTGCAGTGAGATGTGATTCCTTTGGATTGGCTTGAAATCTTGCACATAAACACACAACAAACATTATGTCAGGTCTGCTAGCTATTACGTACAGCAAAGAACCAATCAATCCTCTGTACATGGTTGCATCAACTGATTTTCCTTTTTCATCCAGGTCAAGATAGCAACTTGAAGACATAGGAGTAGAGGCTTCTTTACAGCTTTCCATGTTGAACTTCTTTAATAACTCATTGCTGTATTTTTTTTTATTTATGTATGTTCCATTATCCAGCTGTTTAACCTGCAATCCTAGAAAGAAATTTAACTCTCCCATCATAGACATCTCAAATTCACCTTTCATAGAATCTGCAAATTCTTGGCAAAGATCGATTAGATGAACCAAAAATGATATCATCTACATAAATCTGCACTAATATGAGTTCATAATCAACTTTCTTAGTAAAAGGAGTTTTGTCAATAACTGCTCTTTTAAAGCCTTGTGATATGAGAAAAGTTGTAAGTCTTTCATACCATTGCCTAGGTGCTTGTTTGAGACCATACAAAGCCTTTTTGAGTTTGTATACATGATTAGGAAGCTTAAAATCAACAAAACCAGGTGGTTGTTCAACATATACATATTCATTAATGAAGCCATTTAGAAAAGCACTCTTGACATCCATTTGAAAAAGTTTGAAACCTTTAAGACAAGCAAAAGCAAGCAACAGTCTAATAGCTTCTAATCTAGCTACAGGTGCATAGGTTTCATCAAAATCAATGCCTTCTTCTTGATTATAGCCTTTAGCTACTAATCTAGCTTTGTTCCTAGTGATTACTCCATTTTCATCAAGTTTGCTCCTAAAAACCCATTTGGTTCCTATAACATTCATATTGTTATTTCTAGGTACAAGAAATCAAACATCATTTCTAACAAACTGATTTAATTCATCATGCATAGCAAAAATCTAGTTGTCATCAAGCAAATCATCATTTATGTTCTTAGGTTCAATTTGAGACACAAAAGCCATGTGATTGCAGAAATCATTTAAAAAATTTCGAGTTGTAACTCCTTTTCAACATTTCCAATGATGTTATCCAGAGACAATCCTTTTTGAGTTCTCCAGGATTTAGATAAGGCATTGTCTGTTGCAGAGTAGTCGACTGATCCAGAGTTATAGTCGACTGGTTCAGCTTGTCTGTCACCATCAGCAGATTTTTCTGCATAATCTTCATTCTTTTCTGATTTTTCAGACTTTTCATCATCTGAACCTGCAAGGAAATTACCTTTTCTCTCTTTTTGACATAAGAACTCATCAAATACAACATGAATTGATTCTTCAACAGTCAAGTTCTTTTTATTAAAAACACGATAGGCTTTGCTATTCATAGAATAACCTAAGAATATACCATCATCAGCTTTTTCATCAAACTTTCCTAAAGATGCTTTTCCATTGTTTAATATGAAACACCTGCAACCAAAAACTTTGAAGTATGCAATACTAGGAGTTCTTCCATTCAAAAGTTCATAAGGAGTTTTATCAAGAATAGGTCTTAATAACACTCTATTAATCGCATAGCAAGCTGTAGAAACTGCATCATCCCAAAAGTATTTAGGAAGCTTGGATTCACTTAACATGGTTCTTGCATATTCTTGAAGTGTTCTATTCTTTCGTTCAACAACTCCATTTTGTTATGGAGTTCTAGGAGCAGAAAAGTTGCGAGATATGCCATGTTTTGAGCAAAACTTTTCAAAATGGATGTTTTGAAATTCAGTTCCATGATCACTTCTCAGAGAAACAATGTTAAGATCTTTTTCATTTGAAATAATCTTTGCAAATTTCTTAAATGCATGGAACGTTTCATCTTTGGAAGAAAGAAATAATGTCCAAGTGAATCTTGAAAAATCATCAACAATGACAAGAAGATATGAATTATTACCAAGACTTACAGTTCTTGATGGACCAAATAGATCAAGATGTAATAGCTCAAGTGGTCTCCTTGTTGAGATGATGTTCTTTGACTCAAATGAGTTTCTTGATTGCTTTCCTTTTTGGAAATATGCACATACCTTGTCCTTCACGAATTTGACATTTGGAAGGCCTCTAACAAGACTTTTGCAGCTGATTTTGTTTAATAACTGCATGTTAATGTGTCCACATCTTCTATGCCAAAGCCAACCTTCATCTTCTTTGGTCAACAAGCAAATGTTCTTGAGATTTGAAGGTTCAATGTCCAGCATATATACATTGTTTGTTCTTCTTCCAATGTGCACAATCTCTGCAGTTTTACAGTTGTATATAACACAAAATTCTGCATCAAAAGTGACCTTCATACCTTTGTCACATAGTTGACTAATACTCAGCAGATTGTGTTTCAATCCTTCAACAAAGAGTACATCCTTTATTTGTGAAGAAGAGCAATTTCCTACATCTCCAGAACCCTTGCTATTGTCTCTAAGTGTAACAGAACCAGCTTCATATGCCTTGAAATTTATCAGCTTTGATTTGTCACTTGTCATATGTTTAGAGCAACCACTATCTAAATACCATAAAGCTCTCTTTGCTCTTTGACAGATCTGCAAAGCAAATTTAGTTTAGATATATAGGTCCCCAAAACAGGTTGGGTCCTTTAGAGTTAGGAGTAGCATATGATTTGGGTTTCCAATAGTATTCACCTCTTGAAATGCCAAAATTCTTGATATAGCAATATCTAGATATATGTCCATTTTTCAAGCAATAAGAACACTTTTTAAATCTGTTACTTGGGTAAGATTTATACTTTGCAGTAGGATAATGTTTTGCAGATTTTCCATAACCAAGACCATTTCTATTAGAATATCCAATTTGAGAATCTAGTAGTTGATTAAGTGTATTATGACCAATTTGAAACTTTCCTAATGTTTTAATCAGATAACCAACTTTATTTTGGAGATTTATGCAGTTTTCACATTTTGCAGAATTGATTTTATCACATTCAGACTTATCAGAATTTGTCTGGTTTTCCAGTTCCAGGACTTTGTCTTTTAGTTGACTGTTTTCATCTTTTAGTCTGCTATTCTGGTTTTCCAGTTCCAGTAATTTGTTTTCTAGCCAGCTATTTAGTCCTTTTAGTCGATTATTTTGATGATCCAGCTTTCTTGCTTCATCATGTAGTTCTTTGAATGCATCAAACAAGGTGTCATAATTCTCACTTAGATCAGATTCACAAATACTCACTTGGCTTGATGTTTCTTCATTAGCAACTAGGCACAGATTAGCTTGATTTTCATATTCAAAATCCGAAGTTGATGACTTGATGGAATCACTTTCATCCCAGGCCATGTATGCTTTCTTCCCTTTCTTGAAGTGAGAAACACGTTTCTCTTTGTCTCTTCTTTCTTTTCTTTATGGGCTTCTTTCTTTTCTTTGATTCAATAGAGGACAATCTATCTTGACATGTCCTAGCTGCCCACAGTTAAAGCAAGAGAAGTTAGAGGAATTGAAATCAGATTTTCTGGTGTACCTTTTCTGATTTTCTTGAAATCTGTCTTTTGGGTTATTCTTCCTCTTTAGGAACTTTCCAAACTTCTTAACCAGCATTGCAAATTTTTTACTATCATCTTCTTTCTCTTCATCACTCTTTAAGCATTCCTTGGCTTTTAGTGTAAGGCTTTTGTTCTTCTTATCAGAGTTCTCCAGCTGATCAAGTCTGCTTAATTCCAGTTCGTGTTCCCTCAGTTTCCCAAACAAGGTGGCTGTATTCATGACAGATAAGTCCTTTGTTTCAATGATTGTAGTGACTTTCGGCTGCCAGCTTCTACTTAGGCACTTGAGAACCTTAATGTTGAGTTCTTCATCATCAAATTTCTTTCCCAGATCCAGCAGATGGTTCACAATATGTGTAAAACGTTTCTGCACGTCTTGGATGCTCTCTCCAGGTTGCATCCTAAACATTTCATACTCTTGGATGAGGGTGTGCTTTCTTGCCCTCTTAACTTCTGATGTACCTTCATGGGTAACTTGTAGAATATCCCACATTTCTTTTGCTGTTGTGCATTGAGAGACCCTGAAAAACTCATCAAGATTTAGAGCAAATGTTAAAATGTTTTTGGCCTTATTGTCAAACTGAGCTTTTCTATTTTCTGCATCAGTCCATGTTTCCCATGGTTTTTCTATTAATTTTCCATCTTCATTCTTCACTGTTGGAATGAAAGGACCATTAATCACTGCATCCCAAACGCCTCTATCAACAGATTTGAAGAATATCTTCATTCTGGCTTTCCAGAAAGGGTAGTTCGCTCCAACAAAGAGTGGAGGTCTGTTGGTAGATGCTCCTTCAGCAAAGGGTAGCTTATCACCCATCTTGGATCTTTCTTGAGTATCTTTCAATTTCCTGCTCTTGATACCAATTGTTAGTTGCCGAAATATATCAAGAAGGGGGGGTTGAATTGATATATGAATTTATTTCAAATCTGTTTCGTTTTTGAATTTTACTGATGCAGTTCAGAGCAAAATAGTTGACTGATTATTGTGAAATAGTCGGTTAGTTCAACATACAGATATTAAAGGATGATGAAGGATAAGAAAGAAAACACCAGGGATTATACTGGTTCGTTCTTTATGCAAAAACTACATCCAGTTTACTAATTTGTAACTCAAACAGATCTTAATCACTATCAAATATGAAGTCTTTACAAAAACCTTTTCTAAAGACTACAAGAAACACAAAGATCCTATTCTAAACCCTATAGAATTTGATCTTTAAACCCTGACTCACACTGAGTTAATGTGATCACCCCAATCACAGAAACAGGGTTCGTAAACCCACTGAGAAATCTCTACCCAGAGATAAAAAGAATACAATGAAAAGTAAAAGCAAGACTCTCTTGAAAAACTGATACTGTAAACGTATTCTGCTGATTCTTTCTTGCTCTGATCTTTTGCAACTTTGTATGTATTCTCTCGTATTCTTTCGCACATTGCATCTTGCTTGAGAGTTGTATATATAGGCAAAGAAAAGAGGTTTGGGTCGTGCTCTGTTGAGAGGCTCAAAAACGCGTTTTGCTATTTTCTGCATAAAAGAGATCCTGGAATGAAATAGTTGACTAAACAACAGAACAGTTAGCTATTTTCATTAAAACCAAATTCCTAATACATTAATGATAATAGTCGACTAATGTAACAAAATTAGTAGACTAATTGATGATTAATAAAAACAATAGGTTATTATATATCAATTAGCTAACTATTTAACAGTTAATCTAACATCTTTACTAAGCTACATAATCATCAAACAATCAACAAAGATCTAGTCATCCTTGAACATCATCAAATCCAAAATCATCAACACAACATAAGGTTCGCCATTCTTATAAAGCATCATTTAGCATTTATCAACTCACAACATAATCAACAATCGTCATCAACAGCTTCTCAACTCATCAAAACATATTTAAATCTACAGCATTTTGCAACTAGTTGATAGTTTGACCTTTGCTTATTAAAATGAGCATAACTAGAGTTCTAGATCTTCTCTTTAATTGATTCCAAAGCCATTGGAAAGATAATATCCAAGGATACAACTTTTATAAAGACCACTAAGTCTAATTTCAAAAGCTTGACTCGCTTGAGCAAAAATGAGGCTGAGAGCAATTGTTTTTTCTCAAAGCTTCTCGCTTGAGCGTAAATACAACTTTTGCTTGAGCAACAACGCCTCGTTTGAGTGAGTTGGACAATAGAAGTAATCATTACCCACCGCCTCACTTTCACTTGAGCAAGAAAAGCTTCGCTTGAGCGAAAATAGAGTCGAGAGTCACACTAAACAACATATCCACATGTTTTCTCACACCATCAACCCCCATACAACAATTTTACACAACCTCAGACTCATCAACAAAGTATGTAACAACAAATATCAACATTTAGTCTTAATAATTGATTCCTCCTTCTCATTTAATCAAATCAACATCACCAACAACCAAAACTACAAACAACCATCAACTAAACGCAGAGAGTTAGTTAGCTCCCTTTACTTGGAGTGAAGTATAACTCTTCAAGCTATCTTCCCACCTTTACCAGCTCCAGGTAAGTTTAAACTACACATTGAACGGACAGAATCTCCCCTTTGTTTCTTGATCCCATCAAAAAAAGAGAAGAAGAATTCAACGGCCAAAAACTTATAAACTACTTACCTGTTTTATAATCTGATCGGATAGATATGTTCTACTTCACCAACTCCTTGTGCCTCTTATTTGATCAAGTTTTACTAGTCAGAAATTTTGTTACTGAAGAGAGAATGTAGACAGAGGAGAGAGAATTTTGGAAGAAAAGATTTTAGGATGAACTTTAAAATTATTTATATAGATGTCACTAATAATTTAATTTAAAATCTGTTATTAAAATATTATTGTGTCTTACACATATATACACCACTTTATACATACAAGAATCTTAGTTGTAAGAAGAATTGAATTGAAGTGTTTTTTTCACTCAAGATTAATATACATGTGTATATACAAAATTATTTTTACTAAGTGGGTATACTAAAAAAAGCGCGAATAGTCTATAATAATATATAAAAAAGATTTCTCTTTTTGTAACCATTTTTTGGTGTACACATTTCAATATTTCTATTTTACCTTTTTAAAAATTATATTTAAATAATATCTATAATAATATATAAAGAGGATTTCTCTTTTTCAACCATTTTTTGGTGTACACATTTCAATATTTCTATTTTACCTTTATAAAAATTATATTTAAATAATAATAAATAATAAATTTAATCCGATATTATTTTACTCTTATTATTATTTTTAAATTTTTGTAACTTCTGGTATTTTTTTTAAATTTTTTTTTCTCATATTAAGAACATCCACATCCTCCTCTTCATTCATACACATAATAACGTGTAAATAATATTATAAAAAAAGATTATGAGTGCAAAGTCGTAACAAAATCAAATGTTGAAGAATAAAAACTAATGTTCTTTTCTATATTTTTTCATTTTAAAATTATTTCTTATTTTTTAAATAGTAATTTTTTTTATTTAATTTCCATATTTAGACAGTGATTTTTTAGTTTTTTTTATGATTATTCTGTATTCAAAGAATATTTTATTCTGAAAGTGTAAAGATAAATGATAGAAGGTTATTAAATTTTTTATTTATTTTTTATTCTAATTTTTTCTTTAAAATCTAAAATATTTTTTTTTAATGATTCTTTTTGTTTTCAAAAGTTGTTTCTCTACCGGTACTCTTTACTGTTTTTTTATTTTTATTTTCTTTATTTTTTTATAAAATATAAAATATAATTTTTATTTTCCTATTTTGTTTTTTATTTTTTATTTTTTCAAAAAATAAAATTTATTTTTCATGTGATATTTTTTCAAACCATTTTAAATACTTTTAAAATGTTTTTCATTTTTATTTCAAATTTTTCTATAAAATATAAATATAATTTCTTTTCTACGATTATTTGTTTTTCAAAAGTTGTTTCTCTCCTTTTAAAATTTAAAATGTATTTTTTTATTTTATATTTTATTTTCTTTATTTTCTCCATAAAATATAAATATATATTCTATGTTCTAATTATTTTTCTTTAAAATCTAAAATATAATTTTATTTTCTTTCAAATGTTGTTTCTCTTCCTCTAAAATGTAGCTTTTTATTATATTATTATATTATTATATTTATTATATTTATTTTCTTTATTTTTCATAAAATACAAAATATTATTTTTTTTACTTAAGGATTTTAGTGATGCAATCTAATATTATATATTGTTTACTGGACAAGAAACATATTTTATACATAGTAAAGACAAACAAAAATAACTATGAAGTGCATTAATTATATTATTTAAAATTTCTCTTTTGAATCTAAGAATCTAAGATTAAAGTTGATATATTAAAACGCATTAAAAATATAAGATATATATGTAATGGTAAAAATATAACATTATTGTGAAAACTGTGACCTCTTTGTCGATATAAGAGATATCCTTGCAGGACATACTAAAAGAAAAAAGATATGTCGTAATCTTTCTAGTATCAGCGAACAATTCACCATCTATACAAAATGTTAATGTTTCCATTTTGATCTAATGAATTTTTCTTTTTTTCCTATATCACTATTTCCATAATCAATCTCCATCAAAACTTCATTAGCTTACAAAATGTCATTAGCTTACAAAATGTTAGTAAATCGAAAATATATATTTTAAATTTGTCAATTTTTTTTAAAAGATACATGTTAATTATAATGAAAATAATATAAAGATTTAAATATTCTCTTAAAGCATAAGTTTAAATTTTCTTTTATAGCATAAGTTTGAACGTAAAAATTAAGGAATTTCATATTTTTAAAAAGATAAATTGTATTTATATAATATTATTTTATTCTTTAAATGATTTATTTTATAAATCTATTCAATTTTATTAAATTTTGTATTTAAATAGGATATTTTGAATATAACTAAATATTAAATGATATTTAATAACTTCAAAATATATAAATTTATTTATATTTCATTATTAAGTTTAACTATCACTCATCCATTATTGCTTTTTGGATGGACGATCCAAAGTTAGCTTTAATGTGTAATGCCATAAGAACTTTTAGGAGTTCTATGTAGAGAGGAGGTTGTGAAGAGTGAATGATGTTGGAAGTTGATGGAGGAGATTTACTAGCCTATTCTAAACTAGTGGAATTCTGATCCCACAGGAGAGGCTTGTCAAGCAGAAGTGGGAGCCTCTTAATATTTTAAGATCTGTAATGACATTGACTGCATTTTCGTTATGGATTGTGATCTTCTCAATGTTTTTCGTAATATGCTTAGATTACTAAATGTTAAATATGTTTTTAGTCCTTCAATTATTTGTTAAAATTATGTTTTATTTTTTTGATATATTTTAGATTTATTTCGTCTTTATATTTTATAAACTTGTATAAATAATTCTTGATGATGTGTTATAATTTCTTTTTATTTTTTTATTTTTTTTATAGTTTTTCGATCATCCATCTCTTAAGCTTTTTTCAATCTTAAGTATAAGAACAAAATAAGTTTAAAGTTTGTCCCAAAAGACGAAATATAATTTATAAAAAGTAATTTAAGAATTAAAAATATATTTAATCTTTTTTTAAAAAAAAAATTGTGTGAAAGAATTTTTTATATGCTAATCAAAGTTCATCTTCTAGTAGTTCAACCCAAGAATGTAACATTGTAAATATGTGTTTTGAGTTAAATTTAATAATTTTATAATGTTTTTCTTTAATGTGGCTTGATCTTATTTAATAATTGTATGATATTATTTGTTATGTGTTGTCATGAACTTATGAGAAAGTTGTTAATAAAATAATCAATTAAAAATATTTTTAACTAATGTTAACGAAGAAAAATAATAACAATGTTAATTATAAAAAAATTTCTAATTTAAAAAAAAATGAATAATCATATATTTAGTATTTTTAAGTTATTAAACATGATTTAATATTAAAATACAATTTTATTCAATTATTATTAAAATAGAGTCGAGAGTCATACTGAACAACATATCCACATGTTTTCTCACACCATCAACTTCCATATAATAATTTTACACAACCTCAGACTCATCAACAAAGTATATAACAACAAATATCAAAATTTAGTCTTAATAATTGATTCCTCATTCTCATTTAATTAAATCAACATCACCAATAATCAAAACTACAAACAACCATCAACTAAACATAGAAAGTTAGTTAGCTCCCTTTACTTTGAGCGAAGTATAACTCTTCAAGCTATCTTCCCACCTCTACCAGCTCCAGGTAAGTTTAAACTACACATTGAACATACAAAATCTCCTCTTTGTTCTTAATCCTATTAGAAAAAGAGAAGAAGAATTCAACGGCCAAAAACTTATAAACTACTTATCCGTTCTATAATTTGATCGGATAGATATGCTCTACCCTTCACTAACTCCTTGTACCTCTAATGTGGTCAAGTTTTACTGGTCAGAAATTCTGTTAGTGAAGAGAGAATGTAGACAAAGGAAAGAGGATTTTGAAAGAAAGGATTTTAGGATAAACTACAATGGCTTTAAAATCAATAATTTAATTTAAAATCTGTTATTAAAATATTCCTGCATCTTACACGTAAAGGAAAATATATAAACCACTTTATACATACAAGAATCTTAGTTGTAAGAAGAATTGAATTGAAGTGTTTTTTCCACTAAAGATTAATATACATGTGCATATACAAAGTTATTTTTACTATGTGTGTATACTAACAAAAGCAACACACTTGTGTTAGTGTATAACAATATATAAAGGGAATTTCTCTTTTTGTAACCATTTTTCGGTATACATATTTCAATGTTTCTATTTTACCTTTTTAAAAATTATATTTAAATAATAATAAATAATAGATTTAATCCGATAAAAAATTTAACTTCTCCATCTTCATATTCTTTTTAACTTCTTTTCTTTTTTAACTTCTCACATTCCACATTCTTTTAAAAAACTTTCTCATCTCAAGAATATTGTTGTCTTCCTCTTTTCTCATCTTCATCTTTTATCATACAATAGTGTAAATTATGATACATATATGAAAGACACCTAGATGATATTAGGGAAGAAGACTACGAGATCAACAAAAGATAATGTTTTCTAAATTTTATCATTCTAAAATTATTTCTTATTCTTGAAATGATAATTATTTTACTATTATTATTATTTTTAATTTTTTTAACTTCTGACATTTTTCATTTTGAAAAAAACTTTTTCATATTAAGAATATCATCATCATCATCCTTTTCACTCACAATATGTAAATGATATTATGGAAGAAGATTATGAGTGTGAAGTCGTAACAAAATCAAATGCTGAAGAATAAAAGGTAATGTTTTCTTCTATATTTTTTTATTTTAAGGCTATTTCTTATTCTTTAAATAATAATTATTTTTTTTATTATTTTTTATTTAATTTCCATATTTAGATTGTGATATTTTAGTTTTTTTATGATTATCTTGTATTCAAATAATTTTTTATTCTGGAAGTGTAAAGATAGATGATAGAAGGTTATTAAATTTTATTTTTATTTTTTATTCTAATTTTTCTTTAAAATCTAAAATATATTTTTTTAATGATTCTTTTTGTTTTCAAAAGTTGTTTCTCTACCGGTACACTTTACTATTTTTTATTTTTCTTTTCTTTATTTTTGTATAAAATATAAAATATAATTTTTTATTTTCTTATTTTTCTTTTTATTTTTTCAAAAGATAAAATTTATTTTTCATGTGATATTTTTTCAATTAAATATTTTTAAAATATATTTCATAATTTTGAATTATTTGAATGTTTGAAAACAATTTTAAATATTTAAAGTGAGTGTTATATTTTAAAAAGTTAAAAAAGTTTTTAAAAACAATAACAGCTTAAAATAATTTAAATAATAATTTACTGTTTTGAAACAGTATAAAACCTCTCTATAAAACTGTTTAAAACTATTTTTTATTATTATTATTTATTGAAATTTATTTTTATTTCAATTTTTTCTATAAAATCTAAAATATAATTTCTTTTCTACGATTTTTTGTTTTTCAAAAGTTGTTTCTCTCCTTTTAAAATTTAAAATGTAATTTTTTTATTTTATTTTCTTTATTTTCTCCATAAAATATAAATATATATCCTATGTTCTAATTATTTTTCGTTAAAATCTAAAATATAATTTTATTTTCTTTCAAATGTTGTTTCTCTTCCTCTAAAATGTAACTTTTTATTATATTATTATATTTATTATTTTTATTCTTTATTTTTCATAAAATATAAAATATTTTTTTTATTTAAGGGTTTTAGTGACGCAATCTAGTATTATATATTGTTTACTCGACAAGAAACATATTTTATACATAGTAAAGACTTAAAAAAAACTATGAAGTGCTTTAATTATATTGTAATTAAAAATTCTCTTTTAAATATAAGATTAAAGTTGATACATTAAAATGTTATACATTAAAAATATAAAATATATGTAATGGTAAAAATATAACATTAAAGAGTGAAGACTCTGACTTCTTTGTTGATATAAGAGATATACTCAATGAAAAAATATATGTCATGCAGTGATCTTTTTGGTATCAGTGACAAAATGTTAATATTCTCATTTTTATCTAATAAATTTCTCTTTCTTCCTATATCACTATTTCCATGATGAATCTCCATCAAGATTTTATTTACTTACGAAATGTTAGTAAATCGAAAACATATATTTTAAATTTACCAAATCAAAATATATATTTTGAATTTGTCAAAATTATTTTTTTAAAAGATGCATGTTAATTCTAATGAAAATAATATAAAGAATAAGCTTTAAATATTCTCTTAAAGCATAAGTTTAAATTTTCTTTTATAGCACAAGTTTGACGTAAACAATTAAGAAATTTCATATTTTTAAAAAGATAAATTGTATTTATATAATATTGTTTTATTGTTTAAATGATTTATTTGATAAATCTATTTAATTTTATTAAATTTTGTATTTAAATAGAGTATTTTAAATATAACTAAATATTAAATGATATTTAATAACTTAAAAATATATAAATTTATTCATATTTCATTATTAAGTTTAACTATCACTCATCCATTATTACTTTTTGGATGGAGGATCCAAAGTTAGCTTTACTATGTAATGTCATAAGAACTTTTAGGAGTTCTATGTAGAGAAGAGGTTGTGAAGAGTGAATGAGCCTCTTAATTATTCAAGACTTTTAATGACATTGACGGCATTTTCGTTGCGGATTGTGATCTTCTAGAATGTTTTTCATTTTACTAAATGTTCAAATGCTACATTTTCAAAATTTCTCTTTTTCTATGGAAGAATCTTTGTATGCTAATCAAGTTCATTTTTTACTAGTTCAACCGAACAATGTAACATTGTAAATACGTGTTTTCAGTTAAATTTAATAATTTTATAATGTTTTCCTTTACTGTAACTTGATCTTATTTAATAATTGTATGATATTATTTGTTATGTGTTGTTAAGAACTTATGACAAAGTTGTTAATAAAATAATTAATTAAAATTATTTTTAACTAATGTTAACGAAGAAAAATAATAACAATGTTAAGTATAAATTTTTTTCTAATTTTGAAAAAAAAATTGAACAATCATACATTTAGTATTTTTAAGTTATTAAACATTAATATTAAAATATAATTTTATTCAGATATTATCAAAATACTTTAAATAAAAAGTAGAACTTAATAAAATTAAATTATTTATCAAATAAATAATTTAAATAATAAAATAATTTAAGATAAATGTAATTTATATTTTTTTCAAATGTGAAGCTTTTTTTTAATTCAAATTTAGGCTATAAAAGAAAATTTAAACTTATGTTATAAAAGAAAATTCAAACTTTTATTATAAAAGAAAATTCAAACTAATTATTTATATATTTTTTTCATTGTAACTTACATGCATTTATAAAAAAATCAATTTTGACAAATTTAAAATATATGTTTTTGACTCGGTAAATGTGTTTTTCGATTTACCATTATTTTGCAAATCAATGAAGTTCTGGTGGAGACTGATCTTGGTAAAAGTGGTGCAAGAAGAAGGAGAAGTATGAAAAGGAAATAGGAGTCTCAATATTTTGTGAAAAGAATTTGTTATTGCTCCCATTTTCACCTAACAAACATCTTTTTCTTCCTACGCTACTATCTCTATAACCAGTCTTCACCAGAACTTTACTGACTTACGATAAATCTATTTAATTTTATTAATTTTTTTTATTTAAATAGGGTATTTTGATTATAACGTTATTTTTTCGTTAAGTATGGTTGAGATTAGTCCTTTATCAAAATTAGGAAGATTTGTTTTGTTAGTATTTTGACTAACAACCTTGGCATAAGTTGACGAGGGCAAAAAAGATCTGCAAAGAAAATGACAGAATACATCATTGGCAAACGTAAAAAAATAATGAAAATGAAACAAAACCATATATGTACCTGCAGAAAAGAGCATCACATTCTGATATTCCCTTCAAAGGATGAAAATCAGATTCCATCTGTTGTGTTATCAGAAAACGCCACTACAAACATTCACAACAACAACGACCATATTGAAGACGCGCTTCTGTTACGCACACCATGATAAGAACACTTCTCATTCATTCAAAAACAAAATCTCACTCCTCATCAAATCAGAAAGCAAAGTACTCACATAACGAAACAAAACATAACCCGGAAAACACAAAAAAAACAGGCAATGAAGGACACAGATTTGAAAACACGACCATAACCCACATGCAACGATCGAAACAAGGATTCCAGAAAAACAATTACATGAAAAGTCAAGAAATTGAAGGTAGAGAGAGAAGGAGGGGAAGGGAAAGAGAGGGGTTTTTACGCATTGGGCTGATTTCAGAGAACCATTTTCTCCCTCCTCTTCTTTTTCTTCTCTGCGTCTCTTCACGGCTGAGTTTGAAAACTGAATCACGTTTGTTCTCCGAATTGTTGGTACACAAACCGAGTCCAATAGTTTCTTAAATTGTTGGTTGGTAATCTTCTCTGAGATGAGTACGATTGCGCTCTTCTACTCCTTATATAGGTATTATTAAGTTTTTCAATTAGTTAAATTCATTACTAAGTTTTAAAAAATTTCTGTTTTTCACGTTATTCTTAATGAAATAATATAATTGATTTTAATTGTTTGTAATTTTTTTAGGAGACTGTTATAATTTTACTAACAGATTATAATAGACATCAAGTTAGTAAATTGTTATAATTTGATTTAGAGATTATAACAAATTCAAAAAGATAAATGATTTAGAAAAGAAACTGAATTTAGAAACAAAAATAAAGAATATAATAGATTGTGAGAGACAGATGATTGAATAAATTAGTTATTAGCTATTTAATCAATTAAAAAAAATATTAGGATTGTTTTTTACAATAAAATATTCACTAAATAAAAACTGCTATTTTAATTAAAACAAGTTTTAAAATCTTGTAACAGTTATTTAATATTTTTTAAATTAAAAGATTAATGTACCAAACAATAAATTATATCATAAAACAATTTTTTAAAAACTTGTTACACAACCGGAGCCCAATAATTAGACTTAACTTTTAATTTTAAAATAATAGGTAATATAATTTATTGAGAATATATAAGTTCCTATTCAAATTAGTTATGGTGCTCTATAATTATACTATGCTAACTATTTAACATATTAGCCATTTAATCAATTAAAAGCGAAATATTAGGATTATTTTTTATTGTAAAATATTGATGAATACTTTTGAGACTTAAAAAAATAGAAGATTAACAAAAATGGATGAAATTGAAACATAGATTAAAATTTATTATGACTTTTATAACAATATTGATTAATTTATATATTAAACATTGTCATCATTTTTAAAAATCATATTTTTTTAAATATTTAATATAAAATGCACACTGGTAGGTAAAAATATGCTAGCTTAAATAATTAATGTTTACTTGCATCTTTCCTATTTATAAATTTTAAATTAGTTTCTGTATTTAAAAATATTTAACCTGATATTTTATGTAAAGGAACTTCATGACATTATTTTAAGTTTGCTCGGTTAACAGTTATATATTATTATAAATTTAATTATTTTCATTATCCACTCAGAAAAGTTATATAATTATCATATATATTATTTAAATTTTAATTATTTTTATTACTTTGTTGTTAATTTGTCCAAATGATATGAGTGATTATTCATGATTTTAGGTATTTCATTATTTTTCTATTTCAGTCGCTTGTGGTAGAAAGTTAATATTAAAAAACTAAAAAATAAACATAAAAAGAATTTAAATATATCTTCAAGTATATAATTGTTAAAATAAATGTCTACTTTCTTTTTATGTTTTATTAATGTACAATATCTTTTAGTATTTTACATTATTTCTAATATAACATATAATTATAATTATGATAAAATTCATTTAGTGTTTGATTTTTAAGTATAATTTTAAGATATACTTATATTTATATGTCATATATAGACAACAACATTTTATTCGACTAACAAGTAATAGTGTTGCTACTAAAATTGTTCGTGGTATAATTTAGTTCGATTTTTAGTTAAAAATGTTGGGTTGGGTTTATTAGAGAGAAGAATTGTGAAAATAAAGAAAACAGAATGCACATAATTGCACACAGTTTTTTATAATGAGAAAAAATGAATCGTTATATTTCTTTAAGAGATGTAAGAGATGTGTCTTGGTATTTATATTGTATACCACGTAAACTAACAAACAAAAAGTGAAATAGTTTTTATTTTTAATCACATACTGTAGTACTCCTCCCTGATTCGAAACACATTCAAACATACTACGCAAAACACACTACATTTAAAACAAATCTCAAACACTTTTGTTTCTATGTGTTTACTTCTGCCATGAGACACCGGGATTTTGGCCAGGTTTAAAGCAGACTTGTTGTAAACAATTAATACAACAAAACTTGAATCATGAATCTTCAATTCAGTGAGAAGAGAAAGTAATCATGAAGTTTGACATGCTGCAGAGCAAGCTGATATATATTCAGCTTCACAGGTTGATAATGCAACCACTGTCTGTTTCCTGGAATTCTAGCTTATTGTTGAATCATTTAGCATGAACACTTTCCCCCATAGTGTTTTTCCTGTCAACTTGATCACCACTCCAGTCAGCATCAGAGTAGGCAACCAACCTTATATCACCATTTTCATTCTTCAATTTATTAGAAAACAACAACCCATACTCCTTGGTTCCATTTAGGTACCTCAATATTCTTTTTGCTACAAACATATGAGAATGCTTTGGAATGCTCATAAACCTGCTCACTAGACCAACACTGAATGCTATCTTAGGTTTGCTCTGACATATGAATCTTAAACTTCTAACAATTTGTCTTAACAGAGTTTCATTCACAACTTCCTCACCTTCATTCACTGCAAGCTTCAGATTCACCTCTGCAGGGGTTTCACTAGAGTTGCACTCCAACATGTTAAACCTCTTAAGCACTTCTATTATGTACTTTCGTTGGTGCATAATGATTCATTTCTCAATGTAGATGAACTCCAGTCCGAGAAAATATGACAGCAAACCCAAGTCAATAATTTCAAATTCATGTTTCAGTTTCTCCTTAACTGATTCTATGTCATCTGCACTGCTTCCTGTTATGACCAAATCGTCAACATAGAGACAAATGATAAGAACTTCACTTGACTCTGTTCTTCACACATACACCATGCTCCACAACACATTTCTAAAACTCAGCACCACAAAGAAAAGTGTTTATTCTTCTATTCCAAGCTCTTGGAACTTGCTTTAATCCATATAAAGCTTTTCTAAGTTTTAACACCTTGTACTCACTTCCTTTTATCACAAATCCAAGGGGTTGTTTCACATAAATCTCCTCATCTAACCATCGATTAAGGAAGCCAGATTTTACATCCAACTGCCACAGTTTCTACCCTCTAATATTAGCCAATATAACAACCAATCTTACTGTCTCCAACCTTGCCACAGGAGCAAAAACTTCAGAATAATCCACTCTCTTCTTTGACTACTAGTCTAGCCTTATGTCTAGCTATTGACCTATCCGGTTTCAGCTTTATCTTAAACACCCACTTAACAGATATTGGAGTTTTGTGTGATGGCAGGTAAACCAACTCCCAGGTATGATTTTTGTTAATACTCTCTAGCTCTTCTTCCATTGCTTTTATCCAAATCTGATCACGAATAGCTTCATCAAAGATGACCGGTTCTATATCAGCCATAAGCACCAGTCCTTGAAGTAATTCTCCATCATTTGCACATCAGTATAGATTTGATAGTCATCAAATCTCACTGGAACCTTTCTGTTTCTCACTATTTTGTTACTTATCTTTTGTGTCTCAATGCTTTTAGTTTCGTCCTGCACACTACCTCCTTCTAGCTGGAACTGAAAACCAGATGCAGTGGTTGGTTGTATGTCTGAAACAGGATTGGATTCATCAAATATCACATCTCTACTAAAGCAAACTTGTTCAGTCCTGGAATTGTAAAGCTTACATGATCCTGTAGAGTTGTAACCTTTAAAGATCATAGGTTCACTCTTGTCATCAAGCTTCTTTCTACATTGTGGTGGTATGTGTTTATAGCATTTCGAACCAAAAATTCTGAAATGCTTCACAGAAGGTTTAGTCCCAGTCCATACTTCTTAAATTCAAGCCTTTTGGTAGGGCATTTGTTGAGAACATAGGCTGCTATCACTGTTGCCTCACCCCAGAACTGATTTGGCAGATTCTTCTGTCTCAACATGCTTCTCATCATATTCACAATGTTCTGTTTCTTCTCTTAGTAATCCCATTATGCTGAGGAGTGTAAGGGGTTGTGATCTCATGAACAATCCCTTGTTCTGTGCAAAACTTCGCAAACACATTAGACACATATTCTCCTCCACCATCCGTGCGCAATATTTTCAATGATTTTCTAGATTACTTCTCGACTAGCACATTAAAATCTCTAAAAATGGTAAATGCTTCATTTTTAGTCTTCATCAAGAACAGCCACAGTCTCCTATTGAATTCATCCACAAATATGATAAAATAACATTTATCATACATTTCCTTTGGCACTGTTATTATGGGCAGACCTGTCACCATATTACGTTTCTTTAAGAGACCCATGTCTTTAAAATTTAAATGACCCAATCTTAAATGCCACAGCCAAGACTCATCTATAGAGGCAGATAAACATTGAGAGTTTAAAATGCTCAAACTCACCTTGAACGTTCTGTTTTGGGCCAATGGAACTTTAATTGCCAGCCTCTCTGATGCATCAAACACTTCTAGAGAGTTATTCACCATCTTTATAGATAACCCCTTCTCCAAAAGCTGACCCATAGTGATTAGGTTGCTCTACATTTTAGGGACGTATAAAACATCTGTAATCATCACCTCCTTTCCATCTTGTCTGGTTACCAAGACATTTCCAGTTCCCTATGCCTGAATTACCCTGTTATCTGCAAACCGTATGGTGCTTCTCTTGCTGCTATCAAGGTTAACAAACCATTCACAATGACCTGTCATGTGGTTTGAACACCCAGAATCGATATACCAACTATCACACGCAAGACTCTCTGAAACTGCTACCATCATTAACATCACAGGCTGTTCATTAGATTTATCTTGTTCTTCTTTGACCATGTGTGCCTGATGATCATTGTTTTTCCCTCTACTCTCCATCTTCCTTGGTTTTGCTATGCATTCAGTGGAGTAATGTCCAATACGGTTGCAGTTGAAGCATTTGATTCGCTTCCTATCCATCTTTCTTTTGCCTCCTCTTCAATTTCATGCCCCTTTCTGCTTGTTAGATGATTCTGCCTCTTCATGTTCTTGATTCTGATTGAATCTTCCGAAACCACTCCTAAAATTTCTTCCCCTTCCGCGACCACAATAACCCCCTTTTGACCAATTATTATTCTTATTCTTCTTTGATGCCTGAACTTGCAGCGCCTGGTGATCGCCCGGCTTGTCGGTTTCCCTCTCGATTAACCTCTGTTCAAGGGCTTTTAAGCAATCTTGCAGTTCTTCTACTTTCAATTCATCAATCTTCTTGGACTCTTCAATGGCCACGATGATGTGATCAAATTTAGGGTTTAGAGTTCTCAAGATCTTCTCTACAATTTTCTGATCTGCCATCTTCTCACCACAATTCTTCATGGCATTTGTATGTGTCACAATTCTATTAAAGAAATCGGCTATTTTCTCGTTGCTTTCCATTTGCATCAATTCATATTGACGCCGCATGGTTTGCAACCTAACTTTCTTCAATTTCTTTGCTCCTTCGCTACATTTCTCCAAGATTTGCCATGCCTCGTGTGAAGTTGCAGCTCCTGCAATATTCTCAAAGTAAGTTTCATCAACACATTGATGAATAAGGAAAGTGGCTTTCCAATCCTTCTTCTTGTTCTCCCAATAAAGACCCTTTTCCAACTCTGTAGCTTTCTCCCCAGGCATAGAGAACCCTTCTTCAACCACTTCTGCAACTTCTTGATATCCAAGAATTGCTTTCATTTGGACGCGCCATCGATCCCAATTCTTGCCATTGAGATTGGGAAAGTTGGTTGAAAACACACCAGGCCCCATCAAACCTTGCTCCTGATACCAGTTGTTGGGTTTATCAGAGAGAAGAATTGTGAAAATAAAGAAAACAGAATGCACACAATTGCACACAGTTTTTTATAAGGAGAAAAAATAAATAGCTATATTTCTTTAAGAGATGTATCTTGGTATTTATATTGTATACCAAGTAAAACTAACAAACAGGAAGTGAAATAGTTTTTATTTTTAATCACATACTCTAATAAAAAAGACATATGAACCAAAACATAAAAAATATATGCGATTCTATTTTAAAAAAATATTCAAACCAAATCAAGTTGCGCGATTTGGTTTGGATTGGTATATGATGTTTTTAACTTCTATATTTTTATTAAATATTTCCTCTTTCCTTTCATCTTTTAACCTAGATATAATAATGTAAAATATGTCACTCCAAATCTAAAAGAAACATATTGAATAATATGCAATAATAACAAAAGTACTACAAATCTGTTCATAATTGAATAAGAAAAAAATAATCATGAATCTTTTTTATTTTACTCAAACAACATTAATCTAGATCTATAATCAAAATCTAGAAATTTTGTTGCTATAATTTTTTTCAACAACTAACTTTTGTCCTTGCTTTGGTTAATCAATTCACTTTTATATGTATCTATCACAATCCATGACAAAAAATAAGTTTAAAAGAATAAATGAGTCGTCATCATAATTTATTAAGAAAAATTCTTAAAAAAATGGTTTTCGAAACCAAATTTAGGTTCGGGAGTTAGTTACATGTAGAGAAGGTGTTAGCTACAACATCCGTCCTAAAACAATTACCTTTAATCAAATGTTCAAAATTAATATAATTTTTTTAAATATTTATTTTCCCTCTAAAATCAAACATATATATAAAATATTTTTTTGTTATTTAGGTCCAGCAAGAATTGATCTTATTTTTGCGTATTTTCATTTACAATAAAAATCAGAGTTATATAATTTTTTTTTGTTGCATAAAAGAGATTTGTATATGTCAAATATTTTAGTTTTAAAGATTTAATATTTTTTAGTATTTTAATTATTTTAATGAGATTTATGCCTTCTATAATTCACACGGTTTAGAGTAAAGATAGTATGAATGACTATAATCGTAAAATGAACAAAACTAGTATAAACTATATGTTAATATTGTATATTGTAACGTGAATTTTATTTATAAAAAAATATTTGCCTTCATTTATTAAAATAATTTTTTAAATAATAATATATAAGTATAAAATGACTAGTATGATCATACATATATCCTAAAATTTGTATAAATGTAAATAAAATAAATTTTTTTAATTTTATTATATTAAATATAAATACAAATTTTGATAAATAAATACTAGATATAAGATAATGCGTGCGATCATATATATATATATATAAAAGATGGTACATATGATCATTCTTATATTTTAGCTAATCAATTAAAATATTATAAACAATATATATTTTCAATGCAAAATAATGTCTAAATATTAAGTAAAACATTTTTATTATATTAGAAATGATTCAAATAAATAAAATGATAGTTTCGAATCTAATTGCCTAATTGATGGCAACGTCAACGAATGAAAAAGAATAATAAAATAGAATAATAAAAATAAAAAAACAATGAATGATTTAGTTCACAGTAACATAGTTAATGTATATAAACAGTTAAAAGGCGAATATAATAAAATGAAACCAGCTTAAAGTTATTAAACATGTAATGTAAAAACAAATAAAGTGAGACTAACCTTATAACACATGCAACAATTAATATATGAAATAATTTTTTTCGTTTCTCAGTTTTAACTTTTATGTTTATTTTATATCACTAATCATATTAATATTATCTTTATTTTTCACTTCTAATTTATTCATGTTTTTAAATGTATCTAATTTTCTTTATCCTTCCTATTTGAAGTCTCAAAGGTCAGTTTAGTTTTTTTTTTTAAGATTTGAATTTTCTAAATTTTGTAAATAAGAGAGGAGTTGTTTTATGTAGATTTTAACCAAATTAAAAATTATAAATGAGATTGTATCTGTTAAAAAACTTAAGGTTAGTCTTTAAGGACAATTGTTAAGAAAATAAAAATATTTATTTTGTGTATCAAAATATAAAAGTTATTTAATGTTTGCGTTCTTAAGTAAATTTAATGTAATGTATTTCATGTTTCATGGTAAGTATGTTAGGTTATTTATTAATCACATTAATTAATCAAGATATTTCTTGAAGGTTATATATGTTTGATAAAATTTGCACTTTAGCTCAAACATGAAATTATGATAAAAAAAATAATGTATTATTATCTTCAATTATTGTTTATGCAAAAAATGTTTTAGTGGCACAATCTAAAACCCTTAAAATATTATTTTTCTATGATTTTTTTTATAAAGTGAGACTTATTTTTTCTATGATTGTTTTAAAAAACAGTTTTAAAAAACAGTTTTAAATGTTTTAAAAACATTTTATAAGATTTAAAATATTTCAATATGATTTAAAATATTTTAAAAATATTGGATAAATTGAAAACAATTTATATAATTTTAAATATTTTAAAAATATTTTATATAATTTTTAAATATATGAATATTTGAAAATGATTATTTTCTTTTTAATAGAATATACGGTATAATTATCGTTTTATTTTTATTTTCATTTTCTTAAAAAATTAGTCTTATTTTTAATTTTTTTGTTTTAAATATTTTAAAAATAGTTCATATATATATATATATAAATTTAAATATTTTTAAAATATTTTATATAGACAGTTTTAAATATTTTTTGAAAAGCATAATTTCAAATATATTTTAAATATTTTAATATAAAGAATTCTGATATATTAAAAAATTATGTTTATGGTCTTTACTTTTTCCTCTTTTTTATTCATAATAAATACATTTTCAATCGTTATAAATGAATAAAAAGATAATAATTCTTTCCTGTATATATTTTCTTTCACTTTATATTAAATTTTATCTGCATTTAGTTAATATTTTATTTTAAATATTTACATTAAATTATTATTTATTAAAATTATATAAATATTAAATTTTACTTTATTTAAATAAAATAGGGAAAAGGAAACATACGGACTCCGCAACTCCTGTTTTTCCGTTAGTTTTTGTAATAATTTTTTTAAAACTATATGAAATCACATTTTTTTATTTTGAAATATCTTTTAATAATTTGATTAATAAATTAAAATTAAAATTTTTAAATTCTTTTAAAAAGATTTTTATGTTTTTTAAATTTTTAAACAAAAATACTTTTTATTTTATGATTTTTAAATAATTAAATTATTAAAAATTATAAACATAATTTTGATTTATTAAAAATATATTTTAATATTTAAAAAATTATGATAGTGTTGTAATATTTAAATTTAAATTTGTTAATTAAATTATTGAAAAATTAAAAAATAAAAACGAAAATCAATTTAAAAAGGCAAAAAAATAAAAAAAATTGAAATCGTGTAAGTAAAACAAGACTTCTTTAAAATTAAAAGTCATGTATTCAAAATAGGACTTTTATTTTAATATAGGAATCATTTTTTACGAACACGACTTTAATATACTACTTTTATTTTGATATAGAGAAACATGACTTTATTTGATGTCGTATATGTAGTTTTTCAAAATTTATCTATTTTAATAAAATTTGAAAACAATACACTTTTATTAAAAAAAGTCTATTATTGTCATTCATAGAATAAAGATAAATATTATGACAAGCACAAATTATAAAAAATGAAAAAAAATAATTTCGGTACAGAGTATTATTGTTAATGGATTCTAGCAAATCATGCACAATCAGTGAAGAGAATCTCCTGCAACTCTGTAGAAGTTTCCTCGCAATAAATTAAAGGACCCATTGGAATTTCAGAACTACTGACATTTTAATTTCTTTGATTAAATGACATTGAAATTGGCTTCAGACCACTCTAAAACAAGAACACGCTTAACACAAAAGAAAATTCTCATTTTCATCATTAAAATGACGATAACATTATTATAACATAAAGAGTGTGCTTATAATATTCGCACTCACCCTGGCCCAATACTTCTGGCCTAATCGTTCTTCAATACCACAAATTTATGTTACTACTTTTCTGTCTTCTTTTTTCATTGTTCTAACCACAAATAGAAATATAACAAAACGAAAATTTCAAACAATTTTACAAAATTTCTTCTGTCTAGGAGGACCTTTGAACTTTCGATCCGTACACTTGCATCAATGTTGTTGTCAATGGCCCCTTCTCATGTCATCCCCATTTAAAAATTAACTTTCTAAGAGATACCACAACATATATAATTAACAAATCACACAGAGAGAGTAGTGATTAGAGAAAGTTTGGTTCTTCTACAGTGAAATTATGCAGTATTCGCAGTGATAAATGACTTACTTCCATATAAGAAAAAAATATTATGTGACCCTGTTACACCAAATCCGAATTCACTTCAAAATTTCCTTTACTACATCAAACACATCACAGTTACTCTTGTTTGGTGTAACATAATGTTGCATAACATCATATAATTTTATTTATATGAACCATTCAATGATTTAACGCACCAAATATTGCAAAACTTTATTACAGAAGAGGCACTTTATTCAGTTTCGAAAGTGTTACCCCCAACACTCAGGTGTTAGTCTGTGGTCTCTTTTGGGATCTTGGCAATAGTTATAGACCATGTGGTATTTTTGCACCCATCTCATGGTCCAATATTGGCGTCTGGTCAAGCCACCAGAGCGATATGGTGAAGCTGAGGCTACGCGGCACCATCGAGAGGCATAGGCTGAGCAACCACCAACCTTGAAGTTAGTGTACCTTGCGACAAAAGGTTGGTATCTATAGTCAGCTTTGTACTTTCCATCTTCTGTTGCCCATGATGAGGCATCCCATATTGAACCATAAAGCCACATTGGTCGTAGTGGAAATGTTTCAGCACTCTTTCTTGGGTACCTCCTTATGGGAATATCATCCACAAGGAATCTGATATGTAAATTCATAATGTCATTAAAAACAGTTAATTAATACATAGTATGGCAGTGATTGTATAATATCATAAACAATTGTATAATGTTATATCCTACATGGTTTCTGATTGGCTAACATTGTATATAATTTGAATTTGATGTCGGTTATGAGTAAATAGTACTTGTATTTACAATGTAAAGAATTTATATTGTCAATAACTTCTGGTTAGTTTACATATCACTGTGTTAATGCATGAAAAGTAAACTTTAATGTTGTGGGGAAAGTGTGAAAATAGTTTTATAATAACTTCAGAGGCCATAAAGTATATCAGAGTGGATAGATTTTTACTTTACCCCACACTTCTAATGGTTCCACTTTCGTACTATGTGGTGTTGTTCATGTGATCTTGATTTTATATGAATAATCCTGTCATAAAGTGTCTCTTATTCTTTCCTCAATTTAAGAGAAAACGAAATTCTTTCCCTTTCATCATCCAAAATATCACTCTCACTCAGTCAAATCTATACTGTGGTACCCTTTTATGAGCCAGTCAAATCTATGACACAAATGTAGCCCAAGTTTATGGTGTTGATTCCTTTTTTCCTCTCTCTATCTGCTTCAGTGGAAAATGAAACATTGCCTGCCTACCCTATCTTCTCTAACTAGGAAATATAAGCAGTTCAAACACTACCATACAGATACATTGTAAAATGTGATGTGACTTACATTATTTCCTTAGGACTCCAAAGTATAGCATAGTGATGAAAATTTTGGGTAGGATCAAACCAAAGGTGGAACTTCATTTCTCTGCCAATAATTGTGCCATCCCCACTTCCTCTTATGTAAACATTGGTCTGTAAAGTGTAAGGCTTTCCGAATGTCGTCCCAAGAAACTCAATGTCCACTTCATCATGGAAGCCCGGATGTGCCTCATTGTTAGAAAGCTGTCATTTATCAAATCATTTTTAAACTTGAACTAAAAATGAATGTGAAAACTATAAACTTCCATCAAACAACTTATACTTTTGCAAGAAATCCTTTGATCATAACTTACATAGAAAGCTGTAATAACTCCTGCAGTATAGCCAGGATGGAGCTTAATGGAAGCACCGAAGTACCCGGATCGAAATGGACGAACTGACTTGAAGCCACTTCCTGTTAACCAGAAGATGTGTCACGTTTCAATCACATAAACATTTATTTGATGATAATGAGTTGAAAGTGAGTTTAAGCTGAAGACTCAGACCTGAGGTTCTATCAAGCCATATTGTTAATGCATTTTGGTCAATGCTTTGGTGCTGAGGACCCCAAAGATTTCTAAACCCTTTGTAGAAGTTCACAGGCCTGAATTTGGAACTTGGCCTGTAACTAGGTGAAGGTGGCCAGTAGGCATTGCTTGGCGAGGCCATAAAGAATAAAATAGCAAAGAGAGGTATCAGAGCCATGAAGGAAAAGGTGAGTAAGGTAAAGTGTAAGCAGGAAGCAGAATGATGCTGCTATTATAAATGCAGGGTGAGAGAGTAAAAAGTAGAGAGACTGTTCAAAGAAAGTGCATATGAAATGAGAGTATGGCAGTACAATTTGATAGAAATAAGAAAATCAGTGGGTCCCTCCATGAAGAATTAACTGTGACACTGAAGAGAATTGGGGAGGGATTAGAAAATTAAGCATGGCAACAATTAATTATAGATCATTACAGACAAAATGGATGGTCTTTAATTGTTGGATTACATTCAATTACACTTTGCAGGTTCTCTTAAATTATGTCATTCTCTTTTTCCCAATGCAACTACTTTCCTTCTCACTATTAATGTCAGATAACTTTTTAGTGTGGTGGGAGAGCATAGAAATGCTGATCGTATGCACAAGAGGGTAGATGGGGTGCCTTAAATGTGGTGTTTGCATGGCTCCCTAAATAAATAGTTCTAAATACAATGCAAGGATGGTATTTACGCACAATATTCCTTGCACTATTCTCATATGCATATCACTTCCTTTTGAGTAATAAAAGAAGAAAAATACATGTCTCAATACGCACACTTTATCTTTAATTTTCCAAACGGAGAAGTTGTAAAAACGGGGTCTGAAATTTGGTGCACAAATAGCACAAGCCTTTCTGATAGATGTGTCAGAGCTCTGAAAGCACTCGCTGGATTAACCCAATTTTTTGCAGTTTTCACCATACCATTTCCCTCTTCATTGTGTCTGTTACTATTCAGTGAAGCATAATTGTAAGTGGAGGCCAAAATTAAACAAATAAATGAATGCATAAATAATAAGTTAAAGCGAAAGAGGTGTGGGCCAAGTGAGTAATGGTGCGTTTTAACCTATGAAAATTTCATGAATGGGGTGGGTCAGGAACTATCCATCAATAATGGTCCCAAATCTTGGTATCAGCGGGGCACACGACCACACGCATAATTGAACATTGACTCTTAGAAATAGCCCTCTGATGGATGATTCATAAGCTTAGCCTCAAGAGTTTAGATGAACAATCAAGAAAAGGAATCCATATAGATTGAAACACCAAATTAGATATTCTGACAACAGACCATCAAATGTTTTACCCAGGATTAACTAATCAAAATCAATTATTGTAAGATGAAAGATGAACCTGCTTAATGTTTGTGTAGTTTCTTTGGTTGGAGCAAACTAAAGATTTTGTTTAGTTGATTGATTCCTTGACATAGTCAAAAATCGTGGAGTTAAATCTTCCAAGTGAACCTTCATAATTAAATGTGTTATCCATTCTTCATGGTGCTATGGTGATCACTATAGTGGTAGGAAAATATTTCATTTTAGTCTTTTGGCTCTCATCGTTCAAAGATTAGGACGGTAGGAAAATAATAGACTCTTTTAACTATTTCAACAGTATTAATTATAAAATTTTAATAATTAAAAACATTATGATAATTAAATATTTAACTCATTTAATTATAAAAAAATTTGATAATAGACAAATATAATATAAAAATAAAATAAAATAAAATATACAATTTTATATTAACGTAGTTTAGTTAAAATTTATTAAATAATAAAATAACAATTTAATTACAAATAAGACTACTAGGATTATATAATACTGACGTGACTTTACCATTAAATCAATTTAGGCATAGGGTAAACAATTAATACTTCATCTCTATAAATCAAACTTAAAATACTGTAGATTTCAAACAGTTCAACCTTCATCAAACAGTTCCAATTCATTACTATATAAATGCGTGACCGTAGAAAATCAGATGCCGAACAATCCCAGAGGATTAGTAAGTGATCAGATTTTTTCTCTATGAAGATGTTTGTTTACCATATTTGGCTACATTTAATAATACAAAACTATCCAAGTCAAAAATGGTATAACCCCCAAATAAACAATTAACTAAATTTTGTGAAAGATTTTAGAGAACAAAAATACAAAAACAGAAAGATCAGTGCCTCCTTCAAATATTTGGTATCGTGGACCCCTTACCAGTGTCCCATGAATCTAACAAAATTTAGAGTATTGGGTACCAAAGAGTACTGGAAATTAAAGCATGGTTTCCCATTTTCAAACCACAAAATCAGAAGACACAGATCTATTATAGAGTAGAAGGCACTACAAAGCTTCCAACAATAACCACCGCTGCACAATAACACAACTTATAAAATCATTAACCACAAAAAAAAGAGCAGAGTTGCAAGGAATATATATACAACAATAATACAACCCTAAATTACACAAACAATAAATGTGACATGAAAAAGAAATGTATAATGGGGATTTATGTGCTGTGGATTTTCATTTACAACTTGCAAGAGCTTCTTTTCTTGACCTATACATGCAGACAAATTCACACGATTGGAAACACACACTACTCTGTCGGTAACACGGAGAAAGGGCATGATGGGAATGGCAGTAGGGTCACCTTGCCTTAGCCGACACTAATCACAAAGCTCATACCATATATGATATCACACTTGATTTGGTTCTTCTCCTATTCCAAAGAACTTGTCCATTGGAACACGTCAAATTAAAGTTGCTACTATGATCCTGAACTAATAACACCCTTAGAAGGGGATGCATAAACTTTCTTACAATCAACCATTTTTATTTTACTTTGGTCTCTCATCCAATTTGGTTGTTATGGGTCACTATATAGTTGAAAATTCTCTTAAAAGAGAAGTAGAACAATTTCAAGAGTGTATTGTTGCGGTTGAAAAGTTTGAGTTATAAGATGGAAAGGTGAAGCTGACACGCCCAAACATCCTATCAAATATGGTGTATCCGGAGGGTCTACTCGTTAAGACAAAAACCGACATGGTCCTAGGAAAATACAGGATGGAAAGATTCATAAGGGTAAGAAAGTCCATCCAAAAATAGTATAAATAGGTGTAACTTCCAAGGTAGGTAAATATCATTAATTGTCTGACAATTACTCTGACATATTAATGACTTGAGCGTGGAGTGCCTTTGTAGGTATACTCACCCGCCGAAAGGACTATTGGAAGAATAGATTGTTGGAAATGATTCGAGGAATAACCAGGATAAAAAGATAATAGGTCAACTCGTTTTCTGTAAGAACATTTGGTGCCCACTGTAAGATTGAGTCTAATTTTGTTTAGCAGGAATGATTAATACGCCTAAGAAAGTAAACAATGAAGGATTGCTAAGAGAAGATGTGGAGAAGTCGGCCCTGCGAGAACATGAAGAAGAGAAATATAGAAGAGATTAAAACTCTCAAAATTAAGAGCACATAGAGGAGAACCAGGAAAACCATCATACTGAGGATTACGGAGGTAATCCAGAAAATGTACCGCCATATTCAAGGAATTCTCATACTTAAAGATGGTTAGAATATAAATAAAATCCAACATAAAAATAAAAAAGTTAGTTCTATATAATAAAAGAAAGATCTATAAACCTTCAGTGGTGTGCTTTATTTCATTTGGTGAAATCAATTCCACCGTCCTCTTGACTTTGTCACCTCCAAAAGATTGGGTAATGAACATTGATTGTGACTGTAGCATTTACGAATTGTCTTGTGAGGGTGATTGTGAATGACGAAAGGAGACACATAAATAAGTGAGGAATGATGTTTTTGTTAAGGTAAACTATTGGAGTCTCCAAAATGGATCATAGATAGTGTTCAATCATATCCAAACTAAACATATAAGTAAATACAGAATCAAGAAATGTAGTATTGCTTTGGAAGGAAAAAAAAAATCATATTTGGTCGTTTTACATCAAACATGGTTTCAAAACAAAGTTTGATTAAGAAGCAAAGAATAAAAATGAAACGTTTGAATTTAAGTGAGAATTTTACGTTGAATTTATTACGATTTTCTTTTTGGAAAGAAAAATCTTTTAATACAAAATCATTTTTTCAATTTTAATTTTAACTAAAATTAATGTTGCATAATCGTTAAAACGAAAAATCAAGTTTATAAATATTCATTAAGACATAATATTTCCAAGTCAATATTTAAAAAAAAAGATTAAATATTTTTTTTAGTATTTCTAAAATGAAAATTTATACCTTTGTAATTTTACAATGATTTTAATATCCAATATTTAATAAGTATAATAATTTGATATTAACCCTTGCTTTATTGCTTTTTAATTAATATTGAACAGTCTAATCATTCTATTAAGATATTTGGAAGTATATAGTACTTATCAAAATTACGTTAATTTAAAAGAAAAGTAACATTGGCACTATCAAAATTGAAGTTAATTTAAAATTAACACAATAACCATTAAGACCAACTAACATATCTATTAAATGTTGGAATTAAAAATAATATTTTTTTTTGTTAGGCATCAATTTCAATACAAGTCAATTTAAAAATATTAAATGTTTTTTATTGAAAACTTATTTAACCTTTCTTAAAATATTGTTTAATTGGAAATAACTAAATTTTAGGTTACTAAAACAATTAACAAATAAATCTATTGAAGTAAATAATAATAATAATAATAAATTTATTATAATATTTTTGACATTATTTATTTAGCGTTTGTCTTAGTTGCTTTAGTGAAATATCCCTTTTATTTCGAAAAAAGAAAGGCTCTTATAAAATCTTTTAACGTGTAGATTTATTTAAATTTATGAAAAACTCTGAATTAGAAAAAAAAATCAGATTGTTTACTCAATAAATATGTACTACTACCAATCTACAAGTCAATCAATCAAAATTTATTAAAAACAAATTCTGAGATAATTATTATAAAATCAGCAAATTTATCTTAATAATAATAATATGGGATTTAACGACAATATTTCATAATCTATTTTAAAAAATAACAATTTATGCCACTTATGAAATTATAAAATATCTAAATTTAAACCATTTTATTACATTATTAAAATAATATTTTTAAAAGTTTAAACAAAATAAACTTAAACTATTAACCGCTATTTTGAAAATTGGATGGGTGAACTTATATAATATTCGGTCCATTTAAACTACGCAATTGGTTTTTAGTTGAATCATTCTAAAAATTCATGAACTGATTAAAATTTGGTTATATTTTTTTAATGAAAAAAATACAATGTTAATTTGATTTTATTTAAAATAATAAAACATTCCTTATTTTCTTTTAATTTCTAATTTTTTATTATTAAAATAATATTTTATATTGTTTAAATTTAAACTCAAATATCATAGTATATTTCATTTTAAGTTGAAAATGTTAATAATTTATAAAATGAAAGACCCAATACTAACTTTATATATATATATATAGAGAAAAACTCTCAAGGATTCATTTAGAGTGTTAAGATATAGAAAGGTTAATAAATAAATACACAATATTTCGTAAACAGTCTACTTGTTATCAATTAATATAATGATAATTTATGATTTTAATTATAATAAATTATATCAACTTTTGATAAGATAATTATAGTTTCTCTTAAGGTATAATTATGTTTGAAAATCACTATACAAACTCATACAAAAACTATTACTCTTATTAATATAATTCATGATTTTGATTATAATAAATAATATAAGTTTTTATATTGGAAGAGAACAACACAAACTCATACATATGCTATTAGATAATCCAAAGCAAGAACATTACAAGAATTTATAATAATTAAACACTAACTATTATAGGACATTAACATGTAAGCAATAAAAATTGAAAGTTAAAACATAACATAAGGTGTTATAAATAACAACTTTGCAATAATTATTAGAGAATGTTAACATGACAATGATAGAGAATAATAACATGTGTATAACACAATACATAAGTTTCATTTATAAACTATTTACCCTTTATAAAATATAAGTCACACGATTCCAAATAGTTCTAATACAATAGACTAGTTTTTTTTTTTTATTTTTATGTTCAATTTGGTGTTATCAATAATAGGAAGAGATGCTTAGAAGAAAAGTTGTCTTTTGCATAAGAAGTTAAGTGAAATAAAAAAAAGATAGTAACAAAAGGATTATCTTAAAGCAGTGAGACAAGGACAAGATATGCACACAAGCCTCAATGGTTTTTTTCAAGACGCCTATAAATAGAATGTTCACCATGCAAACCAAATTAATGATCCAATGTGAAAAATAAACTTTTTGTGCTTGTGTTGTTATAAAATCTTTTAAGTGTTAGATCTAAATAGATTATTTAATAGACAATAAAAAGAGTAGTCTTTTTGTTAGAATAAAATACATCAAACCCTATATGTGTTTTGCTTAGGAGTTTTATAAATTACAAATTATAAAACATGTATGTGCCAAAGTCTGGAAGACGAAAAGCAAATGTTTATAACATATCATAAAAATATGAGTGTTTTGTCTGAAACATGATACAATACTTGATATTTTTTTGAAGATTTACTTTTCAACATGATTAGAAAAAACATGTAGTACAAGAAGCTAACATTATATTTCTTAAAATATATTCTATTTGTTTATTTTATGCTGTACAGAATGTTTTCATTCATCATATCACAAAGATGATCTTCAAATAGACACTTGGAACAAGAGATAAAGTTGTTATGCATTTACAACTTAATTCATGCCCTTATCAATGTTGAAAAAGTTGCTAGGCATGTATGGTCTCTCACTTTACTCAAATTGTGGTACAAAGCTCTCTAACCTAGGTCTTATAAGCTGTGCCAACTACCAGGATTTTTCTTGAAGAAGAGATAAGCATTTAATGCTACATGGTTGTGGTCCAAATAATACTTGAGTTTGAGTTTTTAGCCAAGTGTGTCTATGTTCCAAATAATATTTGGGTATTTAGTTTTAGCCAAAAGTGATGTTCAAAGAATACTCACCTTGTATCTTTCCAATGTTATTTTTCTTAGTGAAATTTCACTTGTTGGTCAAGAATTGGACGTGGTCTGTGAATTTAGAAGAACCAGTATAAAAATACAGAGTTAAGTTTTCTCTTCTCATAATTTACTTCATATTGCTCGTTACGTAATTATACTAATTAAAGAAGGAACAATTTTGCAGAATTCCCTTTCAAATATTTTATTGGAGAAACCATCTGTCAAGATTTAAGCTAACATTTGACTAGATACATTATCAAACACAAATTCGTGAAAAATTATCAAAGTTTTCAATACACAATTCAACCTTTCCTTCTTGTGTATTTGACCTATTTTCACACTTTCTTTATAAAACCTTTACTTTGTGAAGTATATTATTTTGACAAGGAGTGTTCATAGTTTATATCCTCTCTACATAGAGTTTTCCTTGAATACATTAAAAAACTTTTTGTTATAAGTAGGTGTGGTAGTAATAGAATACTTAAGAAAGTCAAAAGTAACTTAATGTTAAAGAATACTTCTTCTTTATTTGAAGGGGAGATAAATGGATAGTCACGAGTGGTTTTGTATATTTTTTGTAAGTTGAAAGTGACAATGAGATTAATTGTAATCAAATTTTGATAAGTAGAACCTTTTACATGTTGTAAAGGAGAACAAGACGTAGTAGATCTATTTGGGGTGAGCCCTTATAAAAAATGTTAGTATTGCATTATTATGTATATTAGTCATGTATAAACCTTTGGTTGTACTTTACGAATGTCTTCAAAAATATTTTAAAATGTTATTCAAACTGTCAAATGTTTTTTCCTAGGTTGTATAATCATCATCGTATAATGATTTGTTTATGATTTTTTTTAAACTTTATTCAAACCCCCATTTAGAACTCACATGTTTTTTCGTAAAACTATATCTTAGATCTACAAAGTCATCTACTCATGTACCGAATACGATTATAGTAGAAGACCACGTAAAAAAAAGGCAAAAAAAGTATAAGTTATCAAGAATTTATAGTCAATATACAAATATATCCAAGTCATGATTCCATTACATCAATCTAATTCTATATCAATCTAATTCTATATCAATCTAATTCTATATGATCCATTTCAAAGAACTATTAATCTAAAAACCTCAATTCTAATGAATACATAATAATAAAGAGACATCTTCCAAGAAACTTGTATTAAATGTGTTAATAAAGACTAGTACTTCTCTTATTCTAAGTACTTTTGGCATGCATGGAAACCTAAGCTCAAACATATATAACAATGGTGCAAGACTCTTTCTCAACTTCTCACGACCTAACGTTTAATTTATAGGACTTAAATGAAATAATAATATTTTCTTTCAATAACAAATTTCTACATAATATTTCAAATATCTTATGTCAGAATAGTTTAAGTGAATATTTTATGTGAAAATAGTTCAAGTCAATGTAACATATTCAATTCAATTAATTTCTAAATTAAATATTACATCCTTAAATATTTATATATAAACACATATAATTGACGATTTGAACTAAAACATAAATTACAAATTGGTAAGATGTTTCTTAAGCGACATGTACTACTAATATCACTTGAATCATACTCCCACACTTAAATAATAATGTTATACTATTATATTAAAATATTTCTAAAATATATAAAACCTTAAGGCTCAATGTCTATGGGTCTTTGTTTTTCTTTTATACACCTCAACTTTATCCTAGGCTCTGATACCACTGTTGGAAATTTTCTTAGGGAAAGGGTGTATAAGAGAAAAGATGACACCACTTCCAACATAAAACCTTAAGGCTCAATGTCTATGGGTCTTTGTTTTTCTTTTATACACCTCAACTTTATCATTTTTACTCAATGTGGAACTTTATGCCCACTCTCACACTTGAATACCGAACAGTCTCCCCCTCAAGTATGAGACTACCCTAACTGCTGTTGGATTTACCACAACGGTCATCCCTTTGATCCCTTTCCGAATTGGTACATTCCCCTCAAGGGGATTCTCAACCACTACTTTAGTAGTGACCCTAACTACTGTTAGGCTTTACCACAATAGGACATGCTTGTCCTTTTGCCTGGACACATTTTTGAGAAAAATTCTTGAAGAATTACAATTCAAGCAAACAAAGGCAACTACAATTTTTTAATATCACTGAAGTTATGGATACTCCATCCTGTGAGTTAGTAAGTGTTGTTTGAAAGACGAGAATTCTAACATAGAAAATAATTGTGATACTTTTCTCACTCAAAATCTATATTATATCTTAAATGAAAAGTATAAACAATTAATCATTTATCTAATTTTTGCGATGATAATATTCTACACATAAATTCATAATCCTCGAATTATATATTCAAAACCTTTTGTTATTATATCAATTAATAATATTATATTGTTTCATATTTGAATAGTAAATCTATTATTCAATAAATGTATTAAAAAGAGTAAATGTAATTGCCAAATTTTATTCCAATTTTTAATATTGCACCCATTATCAACCTATAAAACCTCTATTATAGTTTTTTTATTATAATAGTTTATCCTTCTGACATGATGGGAATAACAATAGTATTCACTTAACAAATCAAATCGATTATTTATTTATTGAATCTATTAAGTTAAATGTATTTTCTTTCCTTCGTGGAACTTATTACAAAGGGTGTCACGTGGCCTCGTAATGGCTCAAGCTTATTCTTATAATTATCATTATAAAACAAAAAGTAATAATGTTTTTGCAAATATTTTTTAAACATTTATGAAATAATAATAATAATTAATAAATAATACAAATGCAGGTAGCACAAGATGTAACTTTTTAAATTTTGACAAAAAAAAGCTAAAATTTATTTTAACCACAATTAGTAAAAAGGTTACATGGGAGCGTCTTTCATTGACACGTGTACTACTATGTTTTCAAATTTAAAACGCGAGAATAAAGACACGCATATGAAGGGAAGGAAAACCCAACTTATGCTCACCCTAACCCACTCTCACCTTAACATGCTTTCACTCTCTTCTCTAAAACCCTAGAAAACAAACGCACTCTCACCCTAACATCAACACGCTCTCACTCTCTTCTCTCAAACCCTACAAATCCAAACAAACATCAACACGCTCTCACTCTGTCTTTCTTCTCCGTCTCCATTCTCACATGCAAGAGGAACATCTCAGAGAAACCCTAATCTATCTCTTTTTCGTCTCAGAGGAACGTCTCCTTTCTTCATGTGTTTCGTTGGCCGGTAAGTCCTATGTGTTTCGTTTTCAATGAATAAATTAGGGTTTTCATGTTTACATGCCCTAATCGCCTTTGCATTGGACAGAGATTGTCGAAATCGTGATACAAACCCATTGCAGGTGTTGTGCTGTGAAAGGCTTTCTGAAACCTTCAAAAGGTAGGTTCTGCTTCCCTGTGTTTTGCTCTGTTCATATTGAAATTGTTCAGAAAGTAAATTAGGGTTTCACAATGTATGAGCCGAAATTAAGTTTTGTTCAAATCAATAAGAAAATAAATTAGGGTTTCACAACATCTGAGCCGAAATTATAGTTTGCAATTTAAAAAATAAGGGTTTGAAACTGGAAATTATATTTCGAATTTGATTCTATTTTTTATCTCTTGACTCAGCTCTTTATATATGTGCATTCTTTTGCTTTACCCACATCTGAATCCAAAATGTCCACTTTGTAAAGAGAAACACCATTCTCAACAAGTGTGCTATCTGTGACTGACTCTGTTCATTTACATCTTAATAATTTTGTGCAGAATGTTTAGTTGATTTCTTTCAATACTTGGTGCCTTTAATTTGTCTTCGAAACTGCATTGCCCAATTAAATCTATCATTCCAGTCAAATCTTTTTTAATAATTTTGTCCAGAATATTTGGTTTATCTATTTTAATACTTGGTGCCTTTACTTTGTTTTCAAAACTGCATTTCTCAATTAAAACTGTCACTCCATTACAATTTACTGTGTTTTTAAATTTGAGATTTCTGTATGTGTATCAAGCTTTTAAATGTATTTGAATATAATTTCAATTTCAATATAATGAATCTTTTCTCTTTGGCTGGGTTAGTATATAAGTGTTGATAATTTTGGTTTGATGATGTTGCTAACTATTTTCTTCCAGTGTTCCAGTAGGCCTGAACTGAATATCAGCGATTGGAGTTTGTTTGTCATTCTCTATAAATACAAGCCTCATGAGAGATTCAAATAGAGAAGAGAGAATTACGAAAAAACTATCATTTTCTCACAAATCTATTGAAGAATTCAGTTTTAGAAAGAATAAAGAAAAGAGTCTTCATTAGTGAATTCTGAATTGTGTTTTTCCTTGGTTTGGGATAGTTTAGTGAAATTACAAAATCTATATTTCTGTGATTGGGGTGATCAATGTAGACTTGGTGTGAGTCTAGTTTTGATTGAATTCTATAGTGTTTAGAATTTCATCTTTTTGGTTTAGTTAGTCTTTAGAAGAGGGGTTCTTGTAAAGACTTGTTCTATTAGTGTTATTGTGATCTGTTAGTGTTACAGATTGAAACTGGATGTAGCTCTTGAAAAAGAGTGAACCAGTATAAATTCTTGTGCATTCTTTCTCTTCTTTAATCTTCTTTTATAATTTTTTGATATAAATAATCGACTATTTTCTATGATAAGTAAACTAATTTGTTCTTGATAGCAAAAGTAAAATATGATACTTAACAGAATTCGAAGAAAATACAATATCAATTCATCCCCCTCTTGATATATCTCTGAATCTAACAATTGGTATCAGAGCAGGTAATTGAAAGATATTCAAAGTTGATCCAAGAAGATGGTTGACAAGCTTCCCTTTGCTAAAGGGGCTTCCACCAACAGACCACCACTTTTTGTTGGAGCAAACTACCCCTTCTGGAAAGCAAGGATGGAGATTTTCTTTGAATCTGTAGACAAAGGCGTTTGGGATGCTGTAGTCAATGGTCCATACATTCCAAAGTTAAAAGCAGAGGATGGAACATTATATGAAAAACCTTGGGAGACATGGACTGATGCAAAAAACAAGAGAGCACAATTCGATTGTAAGGCCAAAAATATCTTAACTTCTGCTTTAAATCTTGATGAATTTTTCAGGATATGTCAGTGTCCTACTGCAAAGGAGATGTGGGACATCTTGCAAGTAACCCATGAAGGCACATCTGAAGTAAAAAGAGCAAGAAAACATACTCTGATTCAAGAATACGAAATGTTCAGAATGCAGCCTGGAGAAAGCATCCAAGATGTTCAAAAACGTTTCACTCACATTGTGATTCATTTGATAGGTCTGGGAAAAAAATTTGATGATGAAGAGCTGAATATCAAAGTCCTAAAATGCCTAAACAGAAGCTGGCAGTCAAGGTTACTGCAATTCTTGAAACAAAAGATCTCTCAGTCATGAACACAACAACATTGTTTGGCAAATTGAGAGAGCATGAACTGGAATTAAATAGACCTGATCAGCTGGAAAGTTCTGACAAGAAGAATAAAAGTCTAGCCTTGAAAGCCAAAGAATACTTGAACTGTGATGAAGAGGAAAAGGAAAATGACAGTACAAAATTTGCCATGCTTGTAAAGAAATTTGGAAAATTACTAAAGAAAAGAAACAATTCAAGAGACAGATTCCAAGATCATTAGAAAAGGTACACAAGAAAATCTGATTTCAATTCTTCTAATTTCTCTTGTTTCAACTGTGGGTAGCTAGGACATGTGAAAATGGATTGTCCTCTTATTAATCAAAGAAAAGAAAGAAGCCCTGAAAGAAAAGAAAAAAAGACAGAGTCTCTGAAAAATGAAATCCTCATTTAAAGAAAGGAAAGAAAGCCTATATGGCATGGGATGAAAGTGAATCTTGCAAATCCTCCTCATCAGATTCTGAATATGAAAATCAAGCAAATCTATGTCTTGTAGAAAATGCAGAAACCTCAAGTTAGGTGAGTAGCACTAACATTGATCTCAGTGAAAACTATGACACTTTATTAGATACATTTAAAGAACTGCATGATGAAGCTAGAAAACAAGATCATCAGATTAACAGACTAAAAGGATTAAATAGTTGGCTAGAAAACAGAGTATTGGAACTGGAAAATCAAATTGAATTTGAAAAATCTGAAACTGATAACAAAAACAACCCTTCTAATTGTGAAAACTGCAAGAATCTTCAAGATAAAGTTGCTTATCTAATAAAAACCTTAGGAAAGTTTCAATTGGGACAAAATAGTCTTGATAAACTATTAAGCTCTCAAAGAGGTTTTTCAAACAGAACTAGACTTGGCTATGGTAAATCTGTCAAACATTTTTCTGCTGCTAAATATAAATCTTTCTCAAATAGAAAATCAAGAAAATGTTTTTAGTGTATGAAAACTGGGCATATATCTAAATATTGCTACATTAAAAATTTTAGTATTTCAAGAGGTGAATATTGTTGGAAACCAAGATTATCTGCTATTCCTAACTCAATAGGACCCAACTTGTTTTGGGGACCAAGAAATCTAAACTAAGTTTGTTTTGTAGATATGTCAAAGAACAAAGAAAGCTTTATGGTATTTAGATAGTGGATGCTCTAAACATGTGACAGATGATAAATCCAAGCTTATCAATTTCAAGGAATATGAAGCAGGTTTTGTCACATTTGGAGATGATAGCAAGGGTAAAATAAAAGGTTATGGAGATATTGAAAGTTGCTCATCTTCACAGATAAAAGATGTTTTATTTGTTGAAGGATTGAAATACAATTTTGATGCAGAATTTTGTGTCATATATAAATGTAAATCTGCATATATTGTCCACATTGGAAGAAGATCAAACAATGTGTATATGCTGGACATTGAATCCTCAAATCTCAAGAATATATGCTTGTTAACCAAAGAAAATGAAGGTTGGCTTTGGCATAGAAGATGTGGACACATTAATATGCAGTTATTAAACAAAATCTGCTGCAAAAACCTTGTTAGAGGACTTCCAAATGTCAAATTCGTGAAAGACAAAGTCTGTGCATATTGTCAAAAAGGAAAACAGTCAAGGAACTCCTTTGAGTCAAAGAACATCATCTCAACAAGAAGACTACTTAAGCTATTACATCTTGATCTCTTTGGTCCATTAAGAACTGTAATTCTTGGTAACAATTCCTATGTTCTTGTCATTGTTGATGATTTTTCAAGATTCATTTGGACATTATTTCTATCTTCTAAAGATGAAACTTTCTATGCATTTAAGAAATTTGCCAAGATTATTTCAAATGAAAAAGATCTTAACATTGTTTCTTTAAGAAGTGATCATGGAATAAAATTTCAAAACATTCAATTTGAAAAGTTTTGCTCAAAACATGGCATATCTCACAATTTTTCTGCTCCTAGAACTCCACAACAAAATGGAGTTGTTGAAAGAAAGAATAAAACACTTCAAGAATGTGCTAGAATTATGTTAAGTGAATCTAAGCTTCCTAAGTATTTTTGGGCGGATGCAGTTTCCACAACTTGTTATGTGCTTAATAGGATATTAATAAGACCAATTCTCAAAAAGACTCCTTATGAACTATTGAATGGTAGAACACCTAGCATTGCATATTTTAAAGTTTTTGGTTGCAGGTGTTTCATATTAAACAATGGAAAAACATATTTAGGTAAGTTTGATGAAAAAGCTGATGATGGTATATTCTTAGGATATTCTATGCATAATAAAGCTTATCGTGTATTCAACAAAAAGAATTTAACTGTAGAAGAATCAATTCATGTTGTATTTGATGAATTCTTATGTCAAAAAGAGAGAGAAGGTATTTATCTTCCAGGTACAGATGATGATATGTCAGAGAAATCAGAAAAGAATAATGACTGTGCAGAAGAATGTGCTGCTGCTGACAGACAAATTGAAAAAGTTAGCTATAACTCTAGAACAGTTGATTATTCTGCAACAGACAATGTACTGTCTAAATCCTGGAGAACTCAAAAAGGACTATCACTGGACAACATCATAGGAAACGTTGAAAAGGGAGTTACAACTCGAAATTCTTTAAATTATTTCTGCAATCATTTGGCTTTTGTTTCACAAATTGAACCTAAAAATATCAAAGATGCCTTGCTTGATAATAATTGGATTACTGCTATGCATGATGAATTAAATCAGTTCACCAGAAATGATGTATGGTTTCTTATACCTAGAAATAACAATATGAATGTTATAAGAACTAAATGGGTGTTTAGAAATAAGCTTGATGAGAATGGAATAATCACTAGGAACAAAGCTAGATTAGTTTCTAAAGGCTATAATCAAGAAGAAGGTATTGATTTTGATGAAACCTATGCTCCTGTAGCTAGATTAGAAGCTATAAGACTATTACTTTCTTTTGCTTGTCTTAAAGGTTTCAAACTTTTTCAAATGGATGTCAAGAGTGCTTTCTTAAATGGCTTCATTAATGAAGATGTATATGTTGAATAGTGTTGAAATAAATGGCTGAGTTTAAGAGGGGGGGTGAATTAAACTTTCAAAGATTTTCGAAACCCAATGCCCAAATATGAAAAACCAGATTCGGATTGAAGATTTAAACCAGTTTTAATAGGTTCTTGAAATGCTCTTAATCAATTGATCATATACCCAATTCAATTACAATTCAAACTTCAATTGCCGAATGTAAAAAGTTCAAGGGAAGAAGAACAACACAGCAGATTTATACTGGTTCACCTTTCAACAAAGGCTACATCCAGTTTCCTAAACAAACAAATTCAATCAATTCACTAAAAACCAGTTTTTACATGAACACTACATGCAAAACCGAAACCAGAAAGCTGCACCTAGTCTTGAACCCTACAAGACTTCTAAACACCTGTAAAACCCTATTACAAGATCTCTTAATCACCCTGATTAAGAACCGAACACGCAGCGATCAAACACACACAAAAAGATTGAATAAACCTGGAGTTCTTCAATGCAGAAGCTAAAACAGAGCACCAGCAAGAACAGAAAAACAGAGCATGCACTTCTTGATTTGATTCGCACTCAATTGAATCTTGATCGTCTTGGAGTGATTTACAAAATGTTTTAGAGTGTAATAGAAACGTTCTTGCCCAATGGGTTCTTTAGAAAATGTTTCGTCACTTAGTTCTTTGAATTTCAAGATATATATAGAAAACTGTTAAAACTGATTCTGACGAGAATAGTCGGTTGAAATCGCATTTTAACCGGTTGTTTTCATTAAAACCAATTTTCCAGTGAGCATCCTTTTACTTGGAACTTGAAATCGATCGATTGAAAACCCGTTTTAACTAGCTATTCCGAAAACTGGAATTCCTGAACAAAGCTACCAGGATTTTAACTGGTTTAAATTTTGAAAACAGTCAGCTGAAATTTCCCAAATACAAAGCTTTGAAAAACGAAGAACAGTTTAACTAGTTGAAATCAGATTTTTAACCAGTTAAAAATCAGTTAAACCTTTGAAATCATTTTAAAACCTTTTTAAAACATTTCAAAACATTTTAAACTCCAAGACTAAGTCCAAGATAAATTGAAATGCATCTTACCACACAACCTAAGACTCTCTAATCCTAAGACAAAATCTTCATTCTTCAAGCACCAACATCTTCATCATTAAAGGTGGTTGGAGACATCAAATCCACTTGAAACCAAGTCTTCAAGTCCAAAAAACTCCCCCTATTTGATGATGACAACCACTTGATGCATTCATTGTCTTTGAAGAATGTAAGAGTCTTGCACAAAACAAAATACAGCAGCAGAAATAGTAGAACAATAGGTGGTAAGGAAATATAGCAGTACATAACAGCAAATATCAGCAGATCATAGCCGATAGCAGAGCGTGCAGAAGCAAAGGTCTTCCCCTTTCACCAGATTCTCCCCCTTTCTCTTGTACTTGCGCTTCATGTGCCTTCAAATGCATTCAACAATTTCTCCCCCTTTGGAATCATCAAATAGCACAAGGGAATAGAAATAAAATAGCATAGGCAGCAAATTTAAAATTGTTCAAGATACATGGGAATTTAACCCAATTAAAAACAGCAACAACAATTAACTAATAGCACATGAACAAAACAAAATTAAAAGAAAAGGCAAGCAACAACAGCTTGTAGATTGAGCTCCAACAGCAGCAACAAGACAGACAATATGCAATACAAGACCATATGACCAACAACAGCATTGACCGCATATCAGATACTTCAGCAGAGATCAGTCATTATCTTCTCCACTATCATCACCAGGAGTAGCATAAGAACCCATGTTTATTTGTGCAAGTTGGGCATGTAAATCTTCAATACTTTGATCAATGCGCCCAAACCTATTCATGTAGTAGTTGTGATGATATTGTTGATGAGATTGGATCGAATCAAACCTTTGTAACACTGCTTGTTCAAACAATGAAAGTGGAGGTCCACGGTCAACTGGAGGAACATAAGGTACAATATCTCCCATCATTGAGTAGTTTTCTGCACTAGGTTCTGCATTTCCAGCTTCATCAGTTGCAGTTTCGTCACCAGCAGAAGTTCCAGCAGCATTTGGCCCTGCATTGACAGCTTCCTGTGCAGCAGTCCATGCTCCATTGCTTTTGGTGAAGCCAAACTTAAAGAGAAAGCCATTGTCCAGCTGATGGGATCTCCCTATGCTGATTTTCTGTTCACCTCTAATGTCCACACCAAAATACTCAAGGAATTTGGAAATTATCACAGCATATGGAAGACGATAATCAGGCAGCCTTTTGGACTTCATCATGTGATCTTTGATGATATGTATCCAGTTAATTCTCACAGATTTCATCAAACAAAAAATTAGAAGAAGATCACCTTCATTCAATGTAGCATGATTGCTTCCCTTGGAGTGATCATCCATGTGATGATAAATGTAAGCACCCTTACTGTCAAGGTAAGTCCACCAACCTGAAATCCACGAACAGATCCTTGAGGGTTCCTCAAACACTCTCTGTACGTTTGCACCTTGTTAAAGTCTTCCAAGGAACCACACAAACCCCTGCTAACCACAATGCCATCTGTTTTGAAGCCCCCTACTCTTCTCCAAACAGAGTTGTTTATGATCATTTCTTTTCCTTTCACTTTGGAAGTTAAAACAGATCCATCATGTTTGAGATTTGTGTAAAATACTTTCACCAAATCCGGGTATATGAACCCATTTAATTCCAGAAATTGCTGCAGATCTTGATGTTGAATCATGGCTATAATGTCGATCAATCCTTCATCTTCCAGCCACTGAAAACTGAGCACTTTTGGTGAGTTTACAGCCTTCCTACTGATATGGGATTGAAACTTCTCAATCCTCTCTTCATCACCTTCGAACCAAGTTTCTATAGACCCATGTCTATAAGTATGAGTTGTTGGAATTTCTGGTTCCTTATTTTTGGATGACCCAGCCTTTTTGATCTCTTCCTTGGGTTGCTTGAAGATGCCATTTCGAGAAAAGATAAAGTGCAGAGAAATAGAGTATAGAGAATGGATTATGCAGATTTTACACGGGCAAGGTGAATAACAGTGAAGCAATGCACAACACATGTATTTAACATTTCAGATTTTCAATTTTTTAACAAATTAATGCTTTATTCGATCAAAGAAGGAATCAAATGCATTCGGTTGGAATATATGGGACGAGAGATATGCAGCGAGCACGATCTTGACCAAAGAATTCGATTGGTTGAATGCAACACGTATCTGGAGAGAGAAACCAGCTAAAAGGTAAAGCAAAGGCACTACAAGACAAAAC